>JAWVMQ010000182.1:0-185464 GCA_036321185.1 Trypanosoma lewisi
ATTCATAAAAATCCTGTCGGCCTCCGTATGTTTATCCCAATCTTTGAAGTTGATTGGATTTGGGGATGTCAGTAAAATCATGCCCCACGTTGCTGGAGCCCCAAATCGACGCGCAGGCGGTTTCCCTTGCTCTGCCACATCGTAAATAATATACCCAATCTTCCCACGATTGGTGTAGTGGATCACAACTCGTTCGATGTTATCCTCGCCCTTGTGCCATGTTACCTTTTCAGTGGCCCTGTCAAACACGTATGCCTTGAATCCAAAACAATAGATAATCACATCAAGTGACGGATCCCTGCAGTGAAGTAGTTGATAGAGGAGATACGAACCCGCTCCCATTGATTTCCCTATGCCAGGTGTCCCGATCAAGACACGAGTCGACCCTACAAACTCTCCTGAGACTTCCTTACTGCGCAACTTCCCCGTTAGATCGCCCTGAACAAGCTGCCACACTCTCTCCACCTCAATGTTAACAAAACAATCGAAAATCGGTCTTTTTTCACCCATGGAGTACGGCCATTCTTTTTTGGACGTGAGCACCATCAATCGGCAACGTGGCAGAGAGAATTGATCTACACTTTCACTTATTTGGAGATTTAGACCGTCTTCCTTGAAAGTCCATGACTCCTGTGGTTTCCCTCCCCTTATCTCCATTCCCATCCCTTCACCGCCAGGAACTTCCACAACATGGCTCCACTCTGCACCATACACAGATTCATATAATCCCTCCAAAGCCTCTTTCATTTCTTCTTCGACCTTTTGCACCGCATCGAGGGCGGCATTGAGCATTCCTTTTGCTGGAGAGCGAATCATATCTTTTTTTGGAAAGTCCCTCCATTGTCTGAGAGAGTGTACATCTTCTTGCCGAAGGGTGCGGAATTCTTTACTCAGAATTACGTGGTCCTGGAAGGCCTGGTAGGATGGTAAACCCTCCATCAAACTCAATAATTCTTCATTTTGGATAAACATTCTGGGAATTAAAACAAATGCCGCCATTGCAAGGTTTTCATTTTCCTCCACAACACCTCTGCCAGCCAATTCACTCCGCAGGAAATCATTCAGCTTCATATCCGGGGCTTGGCCTTTTCCCTCAAACAACACTTCTGTTATTGTACTGTCAAGGGTCCATTTTGGTTGCTCATCTCGCCGTGGCCTTTTACGAGTTACATCCGATGATGAATCATTCGTGCTGCCTGTGGAGTCCAATTTCCCGCTCACAGGACGAGTTCCTTCCTGCGAGCTTGACTCGAGTCTCTCCCCACTGGCACTGCGTGATGTCTTCCCGCTCGGAGGCATTGTTGTTGTTTTCCTTTTATTTCCTTCCTTTGTCGAGTTGGGCTATTCTCAAAAGCGAACCCACAAATACAAAGAGAAGAGGGAAATGAAAAAGGGGAGATACAAACTGTCATTCATATGATATTCAACCCTCAGTGAAAAGGACGGATTTACCCACAAGGGGTTAGGGCATATCAGTAATAGTGTATACGACTCAAACTGTGCATACGAAGCAGAAGGACCGTCCTCCCAGGCACCGAGAAGAAAATAATAATATTGGAGGGGTTTCACCACTTTATCAAGAAAATGTGGGATGCAGAGAAGTGTGTTTGCTCAGGCATCCCTCTATTCACTACTCCATCTCATCCTAATATTAGGCAACACCACAGCTTACAGGTACACCCAAGCACACACAGCGACATCTACACAGATTGACTGTCCTAGTAACAAACTGACTAACAATGTCCCGCGTGTGTTGTCTGCCAACGCAGAAATTATTAACGAATAGGGAAAGAGGAAGAAGAAGCGGAGGTAGGATTCAAGAAGACATCTCCCCCAATACACCTTCACTCCCCCCATCATTCAGTCCAAGAAAATGGGAGAGATGAAACAACAATAACAAAATTAAAAAAGTGCACCATTTCCACTCTCCTCATACTTGTGGTGAGTGCATGTGTATAAACGTCAAATTCGTGGATGATCCGTCATCATTTTCATCCCGGTTAGACTGATTGTATTCATAAGCACACACGCACAGTCAAGCAAACACACATTACACAGAATCGTAGATGTGCCACTTCCCACATCGTTCCCGGAGTTGTGCCTCAGAGAGACTCGACTTAACAGTAGTGGTAAAGGGAATCGCCAAACAGCTTCATCTGTTCCTCTGTCAAATGAGTGTGGTGCCAGGAGGGTCAAAGGAAGCGCTACCAGAGCCAAAGATAAAAAAGGACCAACACGTGACAAAACATTCCCAATTGGGGAGAGAGTGGGAAATAAAATAGCACTCGACACAAAGCTGGGAATTTGTTTCAGAAACTCAAAAAACAACACTTCCCGCACCATGGTACACACCTCCGTCAGTGTTTCTCTGGAGACATCCCGAAAGCGGACAGTCGGCGGCCTCATTGTGGCACGGTGCAGAGAGGGAATGAAGGTTGAAATCGGGGAACCACGAAAGAGCACATCTTCGGGAGGCCGCACGCTTCTATCGTATGTCAAAATGATACATATTTCACATATAACAACAGAGGCGAGATCAATACGTCTGTTGTTCGAATACAGCAGAGAGCTGGCTGATAGAACCACACTCTCTGATAAGGATATGTCATCACTATTACTTGGATTCTTCCTTTCTTCTTTCACTTGGCAATGTCTCGCCAAATCATGAAACTGGTAGAAGAGTATATCAGACAATTCCATCTCCAACCGTGTCATATTTAACTGTACGGAGCATGCATAGATTCTATGTAACATCACCTCAACATCCCAAACGGTCATATCAAAACAGAATGGCTTTAGTACATGATATTTCTTTGATTGATAGACACTTTGAATAGACGCATTGGACATGGTACATTGCGCCGTTAACTTGGAAGAGTGGTAGATCATCCAACGCCCAGTGCCCCCCACGTTCGCAAGCACACGGCTCTCCTTCGCATCTCGCATTGTGAGGGACAGTTGAAACAGTTTAAGATTCACGCGAAGCGCTGTTGTTTTAATCCAAGGTGTGACGTCCTCTTCCATCTCCTGCACACGAGAGGACCAACACCGGAGCACATATTTTCCGCCAAGATCACAGTACTGTTCAGTGGTAGAAGAGACAACACGACAGTAAATGCGCCCTGCTGATTCCGCACAAACGCCGTCACGCCATTGTTAATCTCTATCGATGTGTTGGGAGTCAGCTGCAGGGTGAATTCATCATCCCCCTCATGAAGAAGCACGACATCACATTGTGACGACGGTGAACTGAGGGAAGACAGTGTCATTGGGCCCGCCTCACTGTAACTGTGGTGTGTTAAACTTACGAGTGTCACGCTCGGTGGCTTCCACGGCTCACTTACCATCATCATGGCAGGATCGCAGGAGCTCTGTTTATGTATGCGGACTAAATGATACGTTTCGCCACACTCAACAACACTCATGCAGTCCATTTTTGTGAGGAAAATGTCACCTCGATTGGTGTGGAGTATGAAACAGTCTCACCACCAGTGCGCCCCCTTCCTCCCAAGAAAATTCAAAAAAATCTGAATAGCCATAATATGAAAGGAAAGTATAAGGAAGCACTCCCGCAGCAGGAATAACAAAATGTTGAATCCATTCCTCCTCTGCATGGGGGTCGCTCTTGGCACGAATGGTATGCCTGACAGATAGACTACTTGCGCCATCCCTGCTCACGATAAACAGGGCTGGAATTAACTCCATAATTTTCTCCATTCCATTCATTTTAGAACGGAGGAGAAAACAATACTGCAACACACCCGGGAAACTCCCCTCCTCAGGAACGTTAAAAAGAGCATTTGTTCTTGAAGACTAGCATCCACCTCGAGCGTCACTGACTTTGCTTTCCCAGCACGCAAAACCGGAGATGTATGGAGTGGAAGGTACGCAAAGTTCCTGCCAGGAGAACACGAAAGCAAATCTCCACCCAACGTGCCAATTGAATTTCCCTCTTCTGAAACAAATTCCACATCCGTGTGGGATTTATTTTCCACGCCAAATATATGGCGAGGCACCACACTGTGTACACTTTTGCTGGACTATCATCAGATTTGTCACATCGTCTGCATTCAATATTTAACTCAAAAAAATATCGTAGAGGAAATTCCTCATGCTTCACTACCATACATTCTCCCTCTACGGGATCAGTATTGGCCAAATCCATTCGTTCATTGGCAACATATCTCTTGTCATTTATGGCGCATTCAAATAAACACTCTACAGGTGGACCAAATGGATCGTGTGGAAGTGTGATAAATGTCTCGCCCACAACGTCATTGTTTATGTAAAGGAGTATTTTTATAGGGAACCGAGTGCTGTTATGAATACCAGGTCTCACAGGGGTGAGAAGCATGGTAAGGAGGAAACTCTTTAATGCATACGTCACATCCACATAATATGCTGAGGATCCGGAAAAGAAAACACCTTAAGACGACCAATGGAATCTTCCCCACAAATGAGTTCTTCACTCGATCTAATACTTTTGTCCATTGATACAAGACACACGAAACTTCTCCCGGACGGACCATTATAATTTCATTCCCTCTTCCAATAGAACAAACCACAACAGCACAGGATAAATACCTCATGATGTGGAAAAAGATTCAAAGTGTTGCATGCCGTCTGAGTGAACCAGAATGCACAAATCTGAGATTGTGTATGATCTCACCTTTTTCAGGGGCATCCAAACTTACTCCAGGAATGGACATTTCCATGTGAATCACCTGGAGGTGATACTTTATCATTCTCAAAGTGATCGACGCGTTTTCCATCAATGAGCTTGATGGAATCTGGAATCAATTGCACTTTCCCTTGACGAGCCAGTCGATTGTGTAGAATATAATGTTTTTTGTGGCATCCCGAAGAGTAACCTCTACGCCTAGAAGATTTTCCAGTTCCATCGTATGCAAATGGGTCACATCATCATTATTTTGAATGAATGACAAAAATGACAACGTCCTTTGGATTTGCCCACTAGAGACAAAGAGAGAGAGAGAGATCTCCCATGAGGAAATGGATGCACCGCATGTTGCACCAGAAAAATTCAGTGTGCGGGCAACCATCACAATGCAGAGCAACTGTACTCCAACTCGGGCCTTCACAAACACTTCCCCCCGATATTTTTCTATCTTGTCTTGATAGGAGGAAGATGTCAGCAAGAATCAAATTTACAAATGGAGCACTCCTCGGCAAAGGGAAATATGGGTGGCTTCTGCGGAAAGGGTAGTAGAATCGCTCCGCGGTCTCCAGACGAGGCCACAGAATAGTGCAGCCCCATCTTCTTCCTTGGCGATCCATTATTGTGGTTCACAAGAACGCAAGTGCCCCACACACTTCCCACTGCACTGATGGGCCCAGCGCCGCGCAATCATCGCTTCACCCAACAGCCCAATCCGCATCGCTACATTCTTTTTTTCTTTTTCAAACGTACCCATGCTGCCGCTACGCATGTAGCACCATCAAACTATAAGGGTTGTTTTTCTTCATCCTATCCTTCCATACAATGATTTCAAACCACATCTCCGAGCAGCTTTAAAGGGGCTCAGATATCGTTGCTTCCGTGACCTTCTGAGGAACGGCTGCGCTTCCTCAGCGGACGACCCTTCACCTTCTTCGCCCCTAATCTACGAGGACGAGAGGGAGACGACGAAGCCATAACATACGGAGAGGGGGAGTTCGAAACCAATAAACTAGAATCCATTAAACTAGAAAACAATAAACTAGGGCTTCGATCACCCACCAGACTCGGTGCGGCAGACTCTGTTTCGGGAGGTGTGGGGCAGGGGTCGTCGAGCTGGAATAGCTCGCACAGCATCTTCGCGAGTTCCCTGCTAAAGAATACTGCTGGCTTTTCCAGCGAGGGTATGCCGTGCTTGATTCGAAGTGCTTCGAGACCAGGGCACAGTAGAAGGTGAGCCGGGGTTTCCTCGCATACATGAGACTTAATCCAGGACCGGTGGTTCTTCTTCATCTCATGCAGGTCGTGTATTTTCCATAGATGGACACGAAGTGTGTCTTCCGTAATGAAAGTCGCGGGGCGGTGGGGGCATTCGAGTGTCTTTGTCACAATGGCAATTGTCCTTTCCTTTTGTCCGTCCTTAATCTCCACTCCAACCCCGTGCGTTGGGTGTTGCCTTTGCACGTGGTGGGTGAGCCCAGTTCGACTGGCATACGTCTTGTCGCAGGCGTCACATCGAAATCTATGGGTACTCGCATCGGTTTGTGGTGGCGTGGGCGCATCATCATTGCGTTTTGCCTTTTTATGCGCCCGCAGTGCGTCTTGGCTGAAGAACTGCAGTTCACATTCGCCGCATGGCCATATGCGTTGCTCTGGTTGTAGGCGTCTTCTCTTTGGCAGTGCAGAGTGAGGTTCAATTTCAGGCATCTGTTCATTGGGGTGAGCTCCGCGTATGTGCCTGTTAAACTGGGTATACGCATATGATTTGTCGCAAAAGAGGCACTTCTTACGTCCAGCGTCCGGCACGGTATTAGCATCATCCTATTCTGATTCTTTGCGGGGAGGGGATCTGTACCGTCTGCTGCCTACAAACATTGGAGGAAGCAGCGGCCCGGGCTTCCCAGGATGATGTGCTCTTACGTGGAATCCTCAGTGCGAGTGATGGCGCTACGCAGGGACGTGTAGCTGTGGAGCAGTTCTAATCTTCGTTTTGTTTCAGGCCTCCCAAACACAGCGCTACCCCAGACCCGCCTGCCGACGCCAAGGGCCTTTAACCGCACCCCAGGCACGGTCACAGGCTCTTGGCTTCCCCGCAGAGAGGGCACTGGTCCCTGGCACCACGTAGAGGTGGCCGGCTTCGCCAGGGATATACCCTCTCACATTAGGCATACACAAATAGGCCACATAATCATCTTTATTTTCATACAGTTGTTATCTTTTTGGTAGTATTGTCAAACACAAATGTTCGATCCGCAATAAAGTACGCAACCATAGAGAGCTGGTGCTCATTCTTACAATGGAGTAGCTTATAGAGAGGAAATGAACCCGCTGCCATCGACTTACCTATGTCAGGTGTTCCAATCAAGACACGTCCCCTTTGCTTATACTTACCTCGGTCAGTCCTGTGAATCTGTCCCCTTAGATCATTTTCAACAATCCGCCACACTCGCTCCACCTCGGCGTTCATATAGCAATCAGAGGTGTTTTTGTTCTGGAACAACGAGCACGGCCATTTCTTTGCTGATGCGAGCACCATCAATCTGCAGCGTGAAGGAGAGAATTGATCTGTACTTTCATCCAGTTCAGGTATTCCATTCTCTTCCTTGAAAGTCCATGACTCTTGTGGTTGTATTCCTTCCTTCACTTTCATTCTTATCCCTTCACCACCAGGAACTTCCACAATATAGTTCCATTTCGCATCATAAACAGATTCGTATAAACCCTCCAAAGCCACAATCTTTTCTTCGACCTTTTGAACCGCATCGAGGGCGGCATTGAGCATTCCTTTTGCTGGAAGGCGAATCGTATCTTTTTTTGGAGAGTCCCTCCATTGTCTGAGAGAGTGCACATCTTCTTGCTGAAGGGTGCGGAATTCATTACTCAGAATTACGTAAATCTGGTAGGATGGTAAATCCATTATCAAACTCAATAATTCTTCATTTTGGATAAACATTCTGGGTCCTAAAACAAATGCCGCCATTGCAAGGTTTTCATTTTCCTCCACAACACCTCTGCCACCAAATTTACTCTGCAGGAAATCATTCAGTTTCATATTCGGGGCTTGGCCTTTTCCCTCAAACAACACTTCTTTTATTGTACTGTCAAGGGTCCACCTGGGTTTCCTTTTCTTCTTACGCTTTGCCGTCGTCTCAGAGCCATTATCTCCGGACGCACCATTGGGTGCCAGCACGACACGTGTGCGGTGGAAGATCCCACTCACACCACAAGAGGACATCAGATGAGGACGCTTCATTCCAATGGATTTTTGCATTCCTTCCCGCAGCTCAAGTACTGTTGGGATTGGCTACTGCAAGGCGTGGTGGTGCTGGTGCTGCTCTGCGCACAGTAGGCATACATCCCAATGTTCCTCAATAAAGGAATGGAGCCGCACTCCCCCGCAGCAATGTAACAGGGAGTTACCTCAAATTTCTCCACATTCTTTCTTTGTCGTATTTCTGCGCATATGCTTTTTTTCTCTCTTGCTCATCCTCTCCTGTACTTTTCATCTCGAATACCAAATGTAAAGGAAGAAAAAGAAAGACGATGGTTTGATGATGTCATTTTGCCCGTTGTACACCTCACTTCCACCTCATCGTTTCTTTTTCTTTTTTGTCTTCTAAAGAAGACCATGGGAAACACGTAAAAATGCACAAACAATACACTACGGAGTCGAGTACTCCTTCTGAATATGCCGCGGCAAGCACAAAGAAAAAAAACCGCAAGTGATCCCGTATCTTTTTTCCTCTTTTGACATTGTTAACTCAAAACACTCTCTTGACTGCGGAAACCAAATATCACAGACAAGCAACAGCATCATACCGCCAATCTCATTGTGGACCTATGTCTGTTATAATCCAAATAGGGACCTTGGCGCAGCATCCGAGTGAAGCTGCATGGGGGTTCAAGTGACGCCGTCATAATAAAAAGCAAGAAGACTGTGTTTTCTTACCACCACCACCACCTTCTTGTGGGGGCCAGAACACAGAAAGGAGGAGAAACAACAAAAAAGAAAGAGTTAGAACTTCATTTTTCTCTTCTTTTTTCCCCCTTCTTTTGCTCAATAACCGGGTGGTCTTGGGAGGTTTTGCACACTCCTTACGATAGCGCCTGCACCATCGATGGGAGTGATGCCCCATAGACGATGTCGCCAATAGCAGAAAACAAGGTAAACGACCAGTACGATGGGACCAACGACAGATATGTTAGCTACAGTCAGCAGTTTCTTTACCTTGAATTTCTGATCGACGGGAACCTTTTCTAATTTCTCCTCAAAAATGGATAGTTCCTCGTTACGTTCCTTCCAGCGACGGTATGACCAACGGTTGATGGGATGAATGTCTTTGTTCACCTCCCAGTAGCTACGCTCACGGAGAACATCTTTCTTAAGAGTTTTGTTAAATGCATAAAGACGATCTGCATTAACCCTGCCAGCTGCACCTTTCCTAACAAAGACTGTCATGTATTTTTCTCCTTGTTGTTGTGAGATGTGAAATGTGTATTTGCAAAAGTGGAAAAAAAAAAACCTCTTTGTAAAACTACTCACAACCCATTGGTATTATATTACAAAGTAATGCAAAAGGAAAAACAATGATGAAAAGGTTTTAGATATAATATTTACGTGCATTCACATGGACCACTCGATGAGAGCATATGCATTCTGCAAACTCAGAAAACTGGGTGATGGGTGGAAAAACAAACAAACAACAAAAAGGAACTGACAACATGGGATTACAAAGATTTAGTAAACAGTATATCGACATTCGACAATTACACGTATCTGTTGCCTGATTACACGATACCGAACTTTCATAATGTTACCTCTCCCAGTTTTGCCAAATGTGAATTACTTTTTAAATGTCTTTCCCACGCCTTCACAGCAATGTGCCGTCGGCAAACTCGGCACATTACTCTTCCAGCTGTGCGTGGTTCGCTACACTCATCTCTTGATACATGACGAGGAGGAACACAACCTTTTCGCAGATTTCGTGGATCCTCCATTCGGTCATGTTTCTCTGGATATCCAGGAAAATGCCGGTCCAAAAAATCCTGAAAATTGTTTCTATGACGATCCTCAAACAACTTCTTGAAGTTCTCATAAGATTCTGTAATGAAGGTTGTCTCTCCAGGGATCACTTTTCCGGATGCATCACGCCTTTTTCGCCATTTTATACCGTAAGGCTTGCAGAGATCATTCAAATCCTTTTCTTTTCCTGGATCAAGGCGTAGTTTATCATGTGCATCACACTGATTAACGTGCATCAGAGCCCCACTAAGTCGCTCAAATGGTGTAGCATCCAGTCCAATATATCCCCCTTTATGTATATCAAGTGGAGGAACGCGCCCAGAATCCTCAAGACAATTGCGAAGGGTGCGCAGACACTCTTCCCATGGGTATGGTCCATGCAAACCATAGCTTCGCCAAAGAGGAAGCGATTCCAAATCTCGAATCTGATAAACTTTAAGATAAGAGGGTTCTTTATTTAAATATTGACGATATCCTTTTCGGGCATACCTGTAAAACAGGGCCATTGATACAGAGTTCTTACCAATTACCCAGGCATCATTATTCTTTGGATATCGATTGCATTCCAAAACGATCCGTTTCATTTCACCAAAAGCAGATTTCCAGGGTATACGTGCAGCCCTATGTAATCGATCTGTTTTTTGACTAGTGTATCGGACGCCTCGCCTAATGGCGGGAAGAATAAATCTTCGCAATCGCTCCGAAGACAATCTAAGGGATCTCACACCAACAACATCAATATCATAAGAAACCTTCTGTGGATCAATCAAATATTCATATAGAACAGGATCCTCATCCATTAAGGCATCTGTAAAGGGGATCAAGGTAGAAAATTTCTGCAGATTAACAGGGTGAGTCTCGGGTAATTTCTTATCAATAGTAGCTGGTAAAAATACGTACGATTTTGGTTTATTCTCCATTTTATTGAGAGGACGACAAATGCTTTGAACAATATCACGGGAACTATATCGTGGCGCCGCAAAAAAAACTGCGTTAAGATCAGGTATTTCCACTCCCTCTTGAAATAATCGAACATTAAATAATATACAACGTTTGGATATTGAAAAATCCCGAAGAACATTAGCAACAACTGTACTTCCCATTCTAGAATGGGCAAGCATTACATCAAATGGAGGAACATCGTCAGTAAAATTGCAGCTTAACTTTGTTGCAAGTTCTGTGGCATGATCAATATTTTTACAGTAGACTATCATCTTGTCCACAATTCGCATGGCTTCATAAAAATAGGGATTCATGTCATCCATATTTTCTCCCAGAATAATGCGTAATGAGAAGGCATTGACATATCCCGCATCAATTCCCTCCCGCAAGTAATAACGACAGGCTATTCCACCAAAAAGATGCATGTTATCCATTTTTATGGGTGTATCATAAGCAGGGGTTGCAGTCAAAAACAACCGATTACCAGAACGAGGTTGAAGAAGAACACTATTAAAGTTTGTCACTGATGCACTTCCACAAACGCGATGACATTCATCCAAAACTGTTAACTCAAATATGGATAACTTGGAAATAATATGTGATGATTGGTACGTACTAATGATGATCATCTGCGATGAGGAATCTCTAATGTCCTTTTCAATCACCTCTGGATCCGTTGTCATCATGAGCGAATGCCCATCCCCCAAACTAACAGAGCTAGGATAAGATCCAATAAGAAGGTATTTAATTTCCCTTAAACCATAACTATACAATTTTTTTGCCGTCTGCCTGAGAAGCGTTAGTCCTGGTACAAGGTAAAGTATCTTTGTATCGGATTTCTTCTTTAAATAATGTTCTATGAGTTTAAATGCAACAGGTGTCTTTCCACATCTACAAGCCATTTGACAAATAGTAGCACCACGGTTGTCAAGCTCCTCACGACATCGCACCACAGCCTCTTGCTGATATGCACGAAGTTTAGTTAGAGAATACTTTTCCTCTTTAAATGACTCCTGAATGTCAAAATCATATGCAGCCACTATCTCCTTTTCGTTGTCATCAAAGGACTCAAACTCTTCACTAATCACATCATTCCGTGTTGCACACATACGCATAGATTCACGAAGTGTGTCTAACGTTTCTATATACTTCCTCAGGACGCTTGGTCTCTTACCATCACTGGATGAGAAGAGGTCATCAAGATTTGACTCTTGTTGACTCCTGGCAGAAGGTGGATCTTTATTCGATCTATAGGTTGGGTGAATATTCACCAAGGCGTTGAGGCTCAACGCGGTGCACACACGCCGCGCCCCCTCAACCACTTCCTCAGCATTTCCTTGAAGTAGTTCGCGCTGAGGAACACGTCTATCTTTAAAAAGAAAAAGCACAGCCTGTTCCAGAAGGAAGGCTTCCTTAACAGTTTCAAACTCAAAGACGGCAAAATAGTACCATTCGGGAGTGAAACACGTGGTGAATGAAGACATTTCAAAACGACGAGAAAGGTTTGCTGTATATCCTACTTTCACATAACCTGATTCCTTAAGCCACGGATGCACGGCAACATAGAAACCATATGCGCAGCTAAGAAGCCTATTATGGTAAAACATTGGTGTCTTTTCCTCGTGATCCAAGAACAACAAAAAGAAAAAGAGAAGGAAGGAAAGAAATGTAAGGAAAAAAAAAAAAACATGCAAAAGAATCCCACTCAGGGAAAGCATATTATCAAAAAAAAAAAACTGCCTTCTGCCTCCTCCTCTTTCTTTCTTTCTCGCTCTCTCACTCTCGCCCGTCTACACATAAAAATAACATCACGATTTTGCTGACAGTGAAGCATCCTCCCCATCAATACAAAATAATCTCCGCGAGATAAAGCCATCCTCTGTAAAGGGAATCTCCACGTCTGACAAATTACATGTGTAAGAGTAAAGTGGCTTATTCCCCTGCAACGCAAGGTCAGCATCCATGAGGGAAATCGTTAAAAGAATAGGATCTAACTGAATATTATGACAGCAAGCTATGAATTCTTCAACAAAACGTAATGATGACGTCACGCCACACTCTCTTTCCCATCTAAGTTTCAAAAAAGCAAATACCCATATTGCAAAATCATCAAGGCATTTGTTAACACGAAGAAAGCCTTCGCATCGGGACAGAATAGATTCAATAAGCCGCTTTGTTGTCCCTTTTTTAAAGATGGATGAGTGCTTCTTCTGTATTCTCTGTTGAGCCTCTTTCTTTATTGCCTGCAGTTCGTCCAGTGTAGTGGCTTGTGATGTTTTTAGAATGAGATCCTTTTTCATATGAAGTGGTTTGCTTTGCTCACTATACCGTTTCAAGAAGATGAAAGCCGCAGTGAGTGCACTCAGATAACAGTAAAGCATAAGTGAATGAGAAAGGCCGTCTCTTTCAAATCCATCCAAAAGTTTTTTGACGTATTCGACACTGCACCGTTTTTTAGAATAACATAGCCAAAGAGGCAGAAGAAGATTATTTGAACTCTTTGAATCGGGATCAATGGCACCCCCATTTTCTGACATAAATAAAAAGAGAGTTAATTCCCTGTAAAATGGGGCTATTTGTATATCCAGTGCAGTCAAATGGAGTAAGTCTCTGAGAAGCTTGCGTGCTCTACTATAAGCCCCTTGCGCAGTATACATTAAGGCTAGTTCTACTGTTGCACATTGATGTTCCGCAGAAAATTCACCATAACGAAGCTTGGCCAACGAAACAGCCAAAACGAATAACGGCGTACAAGAAACACAATTTACGACAGCAGTGCTTCCAAAAGACGCAGAGCATCTTAATTTCTTTACGAGAGCATTATGCTTTTCTTCGGGAGACATTGATGCATCAGCAGCGACAGTGTCGCAAAAATACGCATACTCCTCTTCCTTCTCCCAAAGAGCCAAATACGGGCTGCATTTCAGAGGGTGGCTATTTTTCTCGCAGTTCACACCACGTTGTAAAGCTTTTTGAAGCACGTCCACGAGAACCTTCCGGCGCACGAGTAACTGTAAAAAAAAAATCCGTTCCTCGCATTGTAGCATCGCTTTCTGGGACCTTTCTTTCCAGGTGGGTATTCAAAGAGAAAATGTTAAGGGAAGGAAAAATAAAAAAGAAACCATAATAACAAAAACGAATGAATAAAAGGAAAAGGAAATACTAAAAAAAAGCCCGCAACAACGCGGAGAAACGCCCAAAAGCAGAGCATGTCAACACGCGCGCTCGCATTTTTCTTTCTCATTCGAGGTAGCAGGGAAGGCCTACTTCATTGCTCCGCCGTCCCGCCTCAAACAGCGGTTCGCGAATGAAAGTGGGGACGGCTGCCCGGCACTCTCCTCACGCACACCCGCGTTTCAGGTAACGCACCAGGGCCGCACACCTTCACTGCACGGGAAACGCGCGAAAAAAAAAACGTGCCGCCTCCTTCCCTCACGGCCAGGAACGAAGGGGAGCTGGAAGCGGGCGTTCGTCAGTCCGTCCCCCGGCTTCTTTCCGGCCTGCGGGCGGGGGCGCGCCATTTTTTTATTTTCTTGGCGAAGCCGGCGCCGCCGTATGGTCTCCGTCCCCGTGTTATTAGTCGCTGGTTGCTGGGCCGAATATCTGCGAGCACATTTTGGCGGTTTTTTCCCTTGTTTTTATTTTTTCCTGTGCATTTTGTGTTTTTTTGTATGTGTGCGAAATTATCTGTCGCGCAAATTATAGGTATTATGTATTATATTTATTCTGGATTTTTTTTCTTTCCATTTGAATACTCAGAGATAGAGACTGTTTTGTTATAAGTCTACTGATTATTTATTTATTTTGGTTTGTTACTTTACTTATTTTGAGCTCCCTGCTTTTATTTTTAGAGGAAAAGATAAAAAAAAATGAGCAAGACTACAAGAACCCGTGCTGGTGGTACCTTTACTGATCCAGAGGCCATTCAGCTCCATGGCAATGATTTCTCTTGGGAGGAAAAGATAGAAGAGTTGAGCGGTGATGAGCAAAAACTAGTGGAAAATTATCTTCATATGTGTGAAGAGCGGTTGGCGCAGCTGGATATGAAAAATATTCTTTCCCATGTAACAAAATCCGCATCTAAAACTAGTACATGGAATTCGCATTATCAAATGAACAAGCGTCATTTTCCATTAAAGAATTATATTAGTCTCGCTTTTCCATTGATAAAAGAAAAATGCTCTTCTTCAAGTCAAACTGAATGTCGTTATGTTCTTGAATGCGGTTGTGGAACGGGAAGCACGCTTTTGCCTTTGATGAGGCAGCTTGGAGAAAATGTGCATTTTATAGGCTTTGATGTTTCTGAAAGTGCTGTTGCTGTGTTTTTGGATCATCCGGTTTCCAAGGAGTGTATCGAGAGAGAACGTCTTACGGCATTTACACATGATATCTCTTCTGCACGAGAATGGTCTGCAGATGGACCGGAAAAATCCCGCGTACGAAAAGAATTTGGAGAATTGCGAGGTATTATCTTTAAAAACGTCCAAAATTGTACTCATGGAGTTGATGTTGTTCTTCTTGTATTTGTTCTTTCGTCTCTTCCATCGCTAGAATCGATGGTATATGCCTTAAAGGAACTAGCCAGTGTGCTTAAACCTGAAGGCATATTGTTTTTTCGTGATTACGCTGTTCCTGACCATAATTTGTTTCGTTTCACAAACAAAAGCAATGAAGTGGCTAATAGTATAAGTTTTTGTAAAGGCGATGGTACCCTACAAATGTTTTTCGAATTGAAGTTTATAAAAAAACTGTTTGCATTGGCTGGATTTGAAGAAGTTGATGGTCACGGCCTTCAATATCACTGTAACCGTATCGTGAATCGAAAGAATAATAAGAGAATGGATAAAGTGTTTATAAATGGAAGTTTTTGTCTTTCTTCAAGATGATCCTCTCGATAAGTGTATTATATCCTTTCTCTTAATGTTTCCTTCTTGTTTTTAATGATTGAGTGTCGGTGGTAACACTGCGCTTTGTCTGATGTACTTTTTTATAAATAAATGGATAAGTATATTTTGTGTGGATTTATCGGATTATTATTATTATTATTATTTGCTCTCCTTCTTTTGTTTCTTTGTTTTTGGCGGTAATAGTCGTCATAGTGAGGTGGTTCATATTCCTCATCACCAGTTGTTGTTTTTTCCTTCATTTTCCTTTACATTCCATAGGCTATTGTAGTAATTTTCTAATGAACGAAGGGTGTGCGGACAGTGGTGTTCCTTCTGAATGCAAAGAAGGTGGGCAACGATTTGAGTTGAAGCGCTGGTACGCAGTAGCACTTTGGTCTTGGGATATACAAGTGGATACCTGTGCAATTTGTCGTAACCACGTAATGGACCTTTGTATTGAATGCCAGGCCAACCAAAATGGATCTCCAAAAGACTGTAACGTCTCATGGGGAGTATGCAACCACGCTTTCCACACTCATTGCATATCTCGTTGGCTAAAAACACGAAATGTATGTCCATTGGATAATAAAGAGTGGGCATACCAGAAACTGGGTGCGTAGCATACAGACCGACACAGATAAAGATATATATGAGAGACAGATATTGGTTTCTGGTGGATGGTAATGTTGTTATGTGCCCTGGTAATTTTTTTGTTTCTTGTTTTGCTTTGTCAGGGTATACCTTTTTTTGTTGTTCCTTCTAAAAGTCTGCTTGTATTATTTTTCTTATTAATGATTTCTTTTATTTTTTTTTTTCCATTGTTAACCCCTCTCCAATTATTATTATTATTATTATTTAAAAAAAAAAAGATGAGGGGAACATGTCTTCTGCGAAGGAAAGTACAGTCAGATGCTCTATCAAGAATAGAAAAAGGGAAAGGAATTACTAAGGGATTTTTAAAACCGCATCCTTTCTTTGATATTCATCATGAATTGGGTACTAGAGAATTTATTTTGTACTCCGATGCTATTCATAATGCATGTGTTTTAGTTCACTGTGTGGTTAGCAGTAATTTGTTATTCCCTTTAGACGGTGGTCATAAAAAGGATACTAACAAAAAAAAATTACCTCCCAGGACGAGACATCAGAATCAATCGCCAAATGCTTCACCTGTGGAGTTTTCTGTATTTCTGAATGTGTCTGGTTCAGGGCTTACAATTGAAGCCTCTTGTAGTTCTATCTTGGGCCTGCTTCTAGTGGACGGTATCCTTTTTTATGATCAACCCATCAGTGAATCCCTGATTCCGCGAGAAGGACGTTCCGTTGGTGAGATGTTGTATCAAGGACCATTGCTAAACCAAAGAGGTTTGTCGGAGTCTGTAATTAGCACAAGAAGTCATGTAAATCCATTAGACCCGTGGCGACAGGAACAAGTCTTTTTTTTGACAGACATGTGCGACCGTGGGCGTCACGTTTTTTGCGTTTTGGTCATACTCCCGTTCACACCGTGAAGCCTGAGTTTGCTGATGTAATCTCTCGTTTTCTTGAGCGATTTCATATCGATGATGATCTTGCACTTTTTGTTGAGCAATTTGCCCATGAAGTGCAAAGAGAAGAAAGAGAGACGTGGTCCAGAGTTATGAAAGATCTTATTAAGTGAAAAAAAAAATTGATTAATAATTTATTATTGTGATAATGTAATGCAACTTTCTAGAATAAGCAAAAGTTTGTTTTTTTGGCCTTGTTGGAGAAGTGCGGGTCGGGGTGACGCTATGTATATATATATATATATATATATATATATATATATATATGTAAATTCTATACTTCCGGGCCTTTTTTCATTTTTATTTTTTTTCCCCTTCTTTCTTTTTTCTATGACCTTTGAACATGGCTTCTGTTTAAAAAAAAAAAACTGTAGGCGATGAACTATTTGAAACTGTATAATAGGGTTTTGCTCGGAATGGAAACACATACTGTTCCCACCTGAGGAATACTGCAATCTCTGCGAGTGGGTTCATTGTGAACGAGCCAAAGGCATTGATTTGCATAATGTAGGGAAAGAAAGGAAGTACAATATGTTTTAAAAAGGCAAACGCCTTGGTGATTCAAATATATTATGGCGAGGAAATAATCAAACGCAGTACTGCGAATGAAGCATGTTACAAGAGACTTCAAATATAATAAAACGTAAGGTGTGAGCTCTTGAATACTTTGGAATGACTGGAGCGTGGGGCAGCTTTTGTATGCGATTATCTATTGTTGGCAACATTTACCTGAAACATGTGCAAAATGAGTATTCTTCCAAGAAGGCAATGAAATCATAATAAGTACAGTTTGTTGCAGAATTAATCGTTTGAAATGCATTGTGAGTGATGAGTCTTGAATAAATCCTGGCGAAGTTCTTCGTTATATAGTTTATTATTGCTATTATTCTGAAGCTTAAGTAAATAAAAAAAAAATGATATTTCCATCTTTTTTTTTTGTTGTTGTTTCTCTCTTTGCTTTGTTTTTGAACCGACCGGGATTGTTTTATTTTTTCTATCTTTTTGCTTCTCATTTTGATAGGTCTGTTACGGAAAAGGTGGTATGCCCTTGTCCAGGGACCCTTTTGATGAATCAGTCAGTGATTTGAGAGAGCTTGTTGCGAAGGCAAAAAATATACAGGGGTCTGTGAGGGCGAGGGGAATAGTTGATCGTGATGTCATGGATGATGTGAAATGCATTTTGGATGCTGCTGATGAGGAGTTGGGGCTCCTCAAAGACGTCCTTCAGGTCATTGAGCGGCGCAACGGAAAAGTTGGAGACCAAGTGCTTTCGGTGAATGAGGTGCTTCGTCGTCAAAGGATGGTTCGTGAGCTAGAGGTGGAACTAAAAGACATTCGTGCGTTTCGTGAGACCGTGGAAGCACGTGTGACAGAAACAGGAAAAAAATACCCTGGTGCGTTTTCTGCTCCTAATAATGAAAATGATGAGTTTCTTTTGAGTGAAGAACGGATGCAAATGAATGAACAGAAGGAACAGGATCTGATTTTGGATAGACTTTCCTATGGTCTTCGGGAATTGAGGGAGACAGGTGTGAATGTTAATGATGAACTCCAGCAGCAAGAAGTTTTGTTGGACGAGGCACAACACGGTATTGAAGGTGTGCAGGCACGCTTGCGACTTGTTAACGCGAAGGTAGACAAGCTACTTGCAAGTATGTCTAATGGACAAAAAATCTGTACAATTCTGATTCTGGTTCTTACCCTTCTTTTTCTGGCTGCTATTTTGTTTGGATGAACACCTCCCATCCCATCCCAGTTCTTTTGTCTGGTTGCTTGCTGATGTTGTTTTCGTCGTCGTCGCTTTTGGAATGTACAAATGGTATGCATTTCTTAGTACCTGCGTCCGCTGACGTGATGTAGTTCGATATTCATCTATCTCTTGATTGAACTTGATTTTTACCGATCCTTGTTGCTGTTGTGCTTTTTCTTCTTTAATAAAAAAAGAAAAAAAGGGGTGGTGGTGGAAAGGGCAAACATGGAGGACGCCGTGATCCTTTCAGCGGTGCTTCGACGTGCCTCTCCATTAACGCGACGTCGAGCAATTATTATTCTCTTTGCCCTTCGTCATTGGGCAAAGAAAAGTGGGACTACGCCGTCGCTGGAATTGGTCACCACTGCGCTAGAGTTCTCGATGTCGGGGAGGCCGGTGCGCTTCGTCTTCGCCACAGGGGGACATGCATCTCTACTTCGCAGTCACGACAGAGGTAGCACATGGCGGATTGTGTACAGAGCAAATGGGACGACTAAGTGCCATGATAATGAAGAAAAGGTTCCCGGCGCTGATGATAGTGTGCTCACTATGGAAGACATAGCAATGTTCCTATCACCATCACAAGAACAAAAAGAAGAAGAATCGGATAGAAAGAAGAAAAAGAAAAGGCAAAAGAATTCAATCAATGAGTGTTCAGCTTCCGAGCTGTCGGCCCAATTATCACATGTCACAACATGGAGCAGTATGGTAGCCGTTTGTGGAAACAATGTATTTCTTGCAGTTTCTGTTGACAGGGGAATGACCTTTGCTCATGTTGAGGAAGAGGTAATACACCCATTTATGAAATATGAGCCGAACACATCAGGTGAGTCCTGTAAAGTTGAGGGTTTGGCTTTTTTGTCGGGGAAATTGCTTTTGTTTTTTTTCAAGAATTATTTATTTTCCATTGAGCTCATTTACCAAGAGCGACTTGGCGTAGTCACATTTTCTCAGGTCAGCCTGATTGAGAAGTTTGCAACCCCTATTGGGTGCATGAGGACATTTTGTAAGAATGGTAAAAACAACTGCGAGCTGTTTGTGTCCACGAAAGGGTTTTTACACTATTCTTATAATGGGGGACGGTCCTTTCTCACATTTCCCCACAAACTTGGTATTATTCGTGCGCTTCAGCCTTTGGACATGACCCTTAGGCGTTGTGAGATTCCTCAACTACCAAAAGAGCTGATTATGCCCATGTTGTCCACAGCAGTAGTGGCAGCAGAGGAAGATGCCTCGAAGAATAGTAAACCTGAAAAGTACGCGTACAGGGCAATTTCTCCCTATTTGTCCTCAAATCATAGCGATGCTGATGGGGAGAGAGCAAATAATGAGTGGGTGGTAGCGGATGCTCTTCCTCATTGCTATGAGAGTGGGCAGTATCGAGTTCTTCTGGTTGGTGGGACTGGAACACCAATACTAACATACGACTACACCGCACTCCTGTTCATCGCCGCCACCTTAAATGAATCAACTGGTTGTCCCGGCCTCCTTGGATCACTGGCGGAAAGGGTGGAATATATGCCTTATGTGCGTTCTGGAGCTGCAGAGCCCATCTCTATTTCAGTTTCCAGACGTCCGGGTTCTAAGGTATGTGTGTTTACACGAAGTAATGCCTCTGGTGTTTGTTTATCTACTGATATGGGTAAATCGTGGACAACTCCCACACAGGCGTATACGGTGGCTTTGATTGCTATGGATGGCTGTGAATTTATTTGCTGTAACCGGAGAAATGTTGTGAGTATTATCACAAGTAGTGGCAGTGAATTTCACACTGTACCAAGTGATTTACGCGTTCCTTTCTTGACCGATGCTGCAGTAATGCTATGATACCAAGTTTGCTCAATCTTCCCTTTGGTCTCGAAGCAAATAAAATATCCGTATATACATTTGCACATATATATATATAAACAGTAGAAGCAAAAGACAAAAAACTTGTGGTAGTACTGCCACTACTGCTGCTAGTGGTGGTGGAAATTGTCTCCTGAAAGAAGAGAGAGGCTGGGGATTCCAATTCACAATAATGGGTATGACATCTTTTCATGCAGATGATTGTGCCGCGGAAAAAACGGGTTTGCATGCTCTCATGCACTTCAACATCAAGAACGATGTTTAAAAGTAGCGGCCAAAGTATTACAATTTGAATCCATTTCGGAGATGGTCTCGCCAGCAGTAGTTCTTAAGAGTGGCCAAAAAAAAATTGGGAGGACAACAATATTCTCTTGAGAATAAAGATTACAAAGACTCTCAAGCTTTGACATCCTCCAGTGCTGTTGTCTGTACCTGACTTGAACCACGCTGAGTATCAGCCCTTTGAAGGTCTTTTTAAAATTGGCACTGCAGCGTTGGCCTTACGATCCTGTGAAGATATTAGCATGCCTCAACATGTGATTGTGGCTGGCGAGGATGGGAGTTTTGTTCTTGTGAGGTACGAGACCGGAGAGATGGGTTGCGGATGGTGCGAAACTCATTGACGTGATATAAATTGTTTGACCGGACCACTTAGCAGTTTTTTTTTTTTGTGCTTCGGCTAGCCGTGATATATTAGTAAAAGCTTGAGATCTCCATCACAATGCCCCACTTTGTGAGCTACGGAGTCACACAGTAAATATAACGAGTGTAGCGATGAGTATGAAGAATACGTTTCTTATTTCAGGAAGTCGCGACAATACCGTTCGTTTATGGGATGTAGAACGGGTTGGGGAATTACAGTGTTGTGATATCAAACAAAATATTGTTCACGTTGTGCAGTGAGTGGTTACCACAATTGCATTGTGTAGCACAAGGTGGAAAGGATTTGACTCCCTGACGGTGGGATGTACGTATGAGTGCAAATGGCAAAAAGGCCACCGGATTAAGTTTGACTTCCACCCTTACTTGCATGGACTATCATTCCATTTGTAGTGAACTGCTACCCAACAAGGATGGAAATGTGCCCTTGACGCGGGGAAGAACGGGTTCAATGGGCATGAAGGTGACATTGTTGAATGGGACATGCGCATGCCCAAGTCCCTACGAGCATTTCATGGGCACAAGCGCACTGTGAGAAGCATACGAAACCGTCCTGCAATGAAGTCCTCATCCTCTTCTTCCTCTTCCCTCGTTTGTCGGGAGTTTGTAAATGCAGGTGATGGTGAGGCGATGTTTTTCTTTTCTTTGGAGACCGTGGGTGGTGATGAAACTGAGGTGACTCCGAACCGGAGCAGAATGTTAAAACACCATGAGGGTTGCGTCGCATGTTTGGACTCGTGTGCAAATAGGGGTATTTTTGTTGCAACGTGGGATGGTGCCGTGGTGGTGCTGCGTCCCACATTTTTAAAGGCAGGTGATGATGAGATACCAGTGAAATGCTTCAGATGCTTTGGGGGGAGAGAAGGCTGTTATAAAGCAAATTGAAGAAGCTTCCCACCCTCTAGTGTACGAATGGAGTGCAGATGTGGAATACACACATATTTAAACAAGAAAAAAAAAAGCACTGCGATAGAAGTAAAAAGATTTTCTTTGTTACTGTCTGTGTGTAGGTAGAGGTGCTGGGGTTATCTGGTCTTACCAGCATTTCTCTTTTGCTCTCGTCTGCTATACTCTTATCATGTGTTTGTATGTATGTCCATAAGGAATGTGTGCCTGTACGTGTGTGTATTTTCATTTCCTTCGTGAGTTGTTATTGCTATTATTCCTTTGCTTTTTTTTGTGTATGCTCGGCTTGTTTCTCTCTAAAGCTTTGGTTGCAGGTATAAATAAAGGAGCTGTATATATATATATATATATATATATAGAGAGAGAGAGAGAGAGAGAGAGAGGGGGGGGGGGAAGAAATAGATGAATAGGGAAATGACAAAGTATTCTGAAACGCCCCCAGCTGTGGATGTTGTTGATCTTGCTCGGTCTCTAGCAGTCAGGGGGATCGTGTGGAGGCCGTCTATGCCGCACATGAGCATCTTGAGGAGGATTTGGCAAAACTACTGGTGATCATTGTGGAGACGAGGAAGCCTACTTCCTCCTTTTTGGATCCATGGGAGGCGTTTTCCACACTAGTTGAGTCTCTTTGCCACGATGTGGACGTTTGCTTGCAGTTATTTAGTATGGGCGTAAAAATTCAGCGGTTCAAAGGCCTAAAAACAGTTTCTTCTCTCTATGATCAACAGAAGTCTCAGAGTAATCGTTTGCGCGCTTTTTTTCTATTTGTAAGTGCGTCCTTTACTGCTGACGGCACGGCGATACCGATGCCTGCTATTATTCAGCGGAAGTTCGCTCAGGCGATTCGCGTTTTTGATGCTAAACAAGCCGCAGAGTGGGCGAGGGTGGGTGTTTGCAATATGCTCGAGGTTCGGCGTATGTTAGTAGAGTTGCCTGATTCATCTTCGATGTCAAAAAAACTCGTTTTCCACTCCGTGTTTGCAGGGAGCAAATTAACGGTGAAGCAAATAAAAACGAGGAGCGCGGATTCTCTTATGGTGTACATGTTGACTCTTCTGATTAGATGCAGGGCGGAAGCTGGGGAGGTTTCAATGGTTGTACACGAGCAAGAAGGCGAGCTCCGTGAATATCTTGGGGATGACGCCATGCAATCCTTGTTACGCTTTGAAGACATCTGTAGTTTGGAAGTAAGGGAGAAGAAACAACGCATTCAGGAGAAAAATGAGAGGAGGACCACTGCTAAGCGAATGGCACCAGTTGTCCCCACGACAAATTGTAGCGAATCAAAAGACACGTTTATCATGAATCCCAGTAACAACGAGGGTGTGTCTCGTCTGCGTTTTTTGCATCAGTGCTTGGAGCGCTTTTTATCCCTCGATTGGAGGAAGCGTCCTCGGATCGCGACGATTGTTGCTGGTGTCATTCTGCTTCTTTTCCTGACACCACAGGTGACTTCTATCATATGGCGTGGGTTGAGAAGTATGAAAAATTTGCAGCATGGAGCCAAAAGAACTCTAACACTATAAATAAATAAATAAATAAATAAATAAATGTGTGCGTGTGTTTTTGTATCTGTATTTATGCCCTGCCAAAGTAAAGTCTTAATTTATGGTTTTACCCAGTGCTTCTTTGTTTTTATTGCGCCCCCACTGAGAAACAGGAGTAAATACATGTATTGAAGCATTGTTTCTTTGTTTGAATCTTCTTCTCCATTTTTTCCTCTTCTTTACGTTTCTTCAGCTTTTTCCTTATTTTTAAGAGGGTCGTTTTGGAGAGCCTCTTGGTTTGTATTAATTTTTCCGTATCCTCAGGCGTGGCACAATTGCTTTTCTAGTGGCGTTTTATTATTAATGTTTGGCTGGATATTGTTTTTCTTTCGTTAGTTGTGTACGTGTAAGAAGAAGATGATCGCTGATAAGTATAAAGTTCTTCTTGTCTTTATACTATTTACTCTTAACAATGGGTTCGCATGGCTCGTGTTTGATCCTGTGGCTGGGTGGCTCGAGGAGAATGTTAGGGGGATCACTGGGAGTCAGCTGCAGATTCTTTCTTCATGGCAGCCCATTATGTTTGTTATCATGTTCCTTCCCGTGATGAAGATGGTGACCCAGCCGAATGGGCTGCGAAAGGCACTCTGTCTTGGTGCCTCGTGCGAGATGGTCGGCGCGTTATTCAAAATGATCGGTGCCAGTGCGCGCAGGTCGTATGCGGGGGTGGTGTTCCTTCACCTTGGGCAGATTCTGAGCGGCGTGGGGTCACCGGTGGCGATGGGGTGCGCCTCGGCCCTCTCCGCCACGTGGTTTAAACCGGATGAGAGGACAAGAGCGACGGCAGCAGCTGTCTTGTCGAACAGTATGGGGAATTCACTCGCCTACATTTTGGTTCCAACCATGACAGAATCATCGTCGTTTTTATCCGTTACCATTTACGAGGTTGTGCTGGCTGCCATTGCAACTCTTCTTGTGTGGTTTGCGTTTCCTGCAGAGAAGTTCTCTTTTACGGGGGCAGTTGTTCTTGAATTGACATCAACTGAGAGCGGAGCTAGTGAAAGAAATTCGCTTCGAAAGCAACTCTGCCAGCTGCTTAGTATACCATCGGCAGTTTTTCTTCTTATTATATATTCATGGTGTAGTGGGGGCTTCTCTGCATGGATTTCCCTTTTCGATGAAACATATCATCAATTTTTCTCAGATGATTTTATTGGTGTTATGAGTTTCTCCGGCATGCTGGCGTATGTTGTCGGTGGTTTGGTTTCCTCATATTTGACGGATCTGTACTTCAGTCGTCAGATGAAGTATGTTATTTTTTTCTGTATCACATGCAATACTGTCAGCAGCATTCAGTTCGTGGCCTCTGCGCCAAATAATGATGGCGATTCCCTTTACCCGCTTGGAGGAGCATGGATAGTTGTTGTTACAGCACTCTGTGGGTTTTGGAATGGAGCTGCCGCACCGCTGTTTTATGAGCTGATTGCGGAGATTTCATATCCCGTTGATGAGGGTGTAAGCGGAATCGCTGTTTCCACCTGCGAGAACATCGGTGCATTGGTTTTTTACCAAGTCGTGTCTCGTTTCTACACAGGGGAATCAATGAGTATTGCATACTCATTTGGAATGACAGTTGCAGTGGCCCTTTCAGCTGCTGTGCAGCAAAGATATTGTAGGTCGTACCACGCTTTTCTAGAAAACTCTCAACAGGCTAATTCTATGATTGAGGAAATTTCTGTTACTGCCACCCCATAACATAGTACGAGGAGTAGGATTTATCCTTTTTTTTTGCGGCCGATGTAATTATTATTATTTGTTTTTGCTTTTGTCTTGTTTTGGGGGGTTTTGAGGAGAATACCTGCTGAGAAGATGGCTTCTGACTGTGCTGTGTGAATGATATACATATATGTATATTCCCTTCCCTTATCCTTCATGATTTCTTAGGATTCGGATAAGGTGGACTCGACCTATTTGTGATAAGAGGGAAATATTCTTTTTGTTTTCGTTCAATCATCGCGGCGGTATTCTGTGGCATTGTGAAGTGAGATGTGTAAGTTGTGAAGTGTGGAGGAAGTTTGTTTTTATTCTTCTTATTACGCCCTTTGACGAGTGAAAAGAATGTCATCTCTTCCCCACCCACCCCACCCCCTTTGGTGTTGTTTATTTATTTATTTCTATATTTTGGCATATTTATTGTTATTATTTCCTCCTCCTTCCGTGTCTTGTTCCCCCTTTTTCAGTTTAGCGAAGGTGTAGGGTAGCGGAAGCCTACGTGGTGCGCATATACAAAAACAAAAGGGGAGAAAGGAAAAAAAGAAACAGGAACAAAGCAACACAAAAAAATGAAGCGGTTTATTAAACGCGCTGCGCCGCGTCCTCGGCTGCTATTCCCGCTCTTTTTTTGTCATCACATACTGTGTCAATGTACTGAACTGGGTCTTTTACGTCGGGCCTCTTGGAGATGACGTTCCAAGAAGTGTGATTGTTGCCTACTTGGTGTTTTCCATCATTGGGTTCGTTGTTTTTGTTTTCTTCATCTCGCCTCTGATTCACTGGTCGTATGCCTACGCCAGTGAGATGCCACCCACAACACGGCAAAATGCGCCATGCATCGCTCTCGCACTCTGTGTTTTCATCCACGACTTGCCAATGGCGTGGATAGAACTCTACCTGGTGTGGTATTACGGATGGAGGAGCGTCGTCTCGGGCATATCGCTTTTACTTGTCTGTTTCTGCTTCGCCATCAGTTTTTTGAGTACATGGCTTAGATACATTTGGATTCTTGGCAAACGCTTACAGCGTCGCTACGGTGGGGCTCGTGAAGTAGAAGCATCAATGAGCTACATGTAGTAGTCATAAACTTAGATGTCAGAATCTCCATTGTACTACATTAAAAGGAGAACGAAAATCCCATGTGCAAAAGCATGTGGGTTTTTGGTATCAGTGGTAATCATTGTGTATGCGACCTCTAATTATAATAATTATTATTATTGATTTTGGTTTCTTCGGTTTATTTTCTTAACTTTCTTTTGTCCTGTTTTGGGGAGGGGTTATCAGGCCATGCCATTGGAAAATATTTTTCCTTTGTTAACATTTTTTCAATCTTGTTTCCGTTGCATCTATATGTTGTACATTTTTGAATAGCTCTTGGAGTGGGTCATACGTCTGGATGATATCACCATGAATTCTCCTTGGATCTGGTGGGTGCTAGAGTCTGTAGGGGGTTGGATGCGTTTCAACGGTTCAGTGCGGTCTTTGAGACATCTGCCATCATCTCAATTTGTTTTCAATTTGTGTTTTTGTATTGTTTTTGTTTTTGTTTTGCTGTTCGGTAATACACGATGGCCGTACTCCCCTGGATCCATTAGATACTCCAGCTGCTATAGACGTTGGGATGCATAGGCGTCACCCTTTTCCTTTGCTTATGTTTATGATGACACAGGTGAAAAGAAGCCGATGTTGTTTGCCCATTTCTTAGAATTATATGTGCTTTTTCTTTTCCATATCCTTTTTTTTTTCTCTTACCCTGTCTCTTATTATGTGACAGAGTTATTTGTCTTTCATTGTTCTGCCTTGTGGGGTTCGCTGTGGGTTGGAGGAGAGGGAGAGGTGACGTCCTCATGGAATAGAATAATACTTTCTTTTCTTTCCCCTTTCTTTTCCTGCATCTTGTTGTTTGGATCAGTCCGCCCATTTCTCTCCTCCTTACTTTGCTCCTCTCTTCTCCCCCCGCAGGGTGGTAATGTTCCGTCCGACGGGGCTTTGTTTCCCCAAGGTGGGGTGCGAGGAGATCACCCGCAAGGCGCGGCGGGTGCAGCTGCAGCCCACCGAGTACCTCGGCCAGCACCGCATGCAGGTCTGGCAGATGCGCTTCAAGGAGATGGGCCCGCCCTTCTCGCGCGTGTGGGTCGCGCTCGGCGGGAAGATGCGGCGGCGGCGCGTCGGCCGGCAGGTGGACGTGAAGGACCTGCGCTACTACTGGAGGCCCATCGAGCCGCAGTACCAGCGCCTCTACATGTCGCGGCTGCGTCTCCACGACCACTCGAACAAGTGGAAGCCGCCGATGAGTCTTCGGGCATCCAACCAGGACATAGGGCGCGTCACGAGCTCCATTGAGTGGGAAAGGGCCGCAAATAGAAAGTACGGTGCTCGCCTGGCGCCACCGAAGAAGCTTGACTTTGAGTTTCGCGTATTTTGATGAGGGTTGTAGTCCAGGTGCGAAAAGATGCAGGAAGGGAAGAAAAGGAATGGGAATACAGGAACTGCACACCAGAATGAAGAGTGGAAATAAAAAGGAGAGACGATTTTTCCCCCACATTTTATATGCATCTGTGTACGTCGTTTCTCATTTGCTGCTTTATAGATTTATGGGGTGCTATTGGTTTGATAACTGGATTCACCCCCTGCTGTTGTTTTTGTTTTTGTTTTTTTGTGTGTTGTTTGCTGTCAAAGGGTTGATTAGGTTAGGGGATAAAGTGTGTGTGTGTGTGTGTGAGAGATTAAGAAAAAGAAAAAAATAGGGGGATGTCTGTACATGACGCTTCCGCTCCTGTTAAACAGGATGTACGTGTGTTTCAGTCCAGTATTGACACTAGCTCTGTTTTCTCTACTGTGTTCAATCAGCCCTCCATGTACATGGGCATTGTGAACATGCTCATTATGTATCTCACACAACGATTTCCCGAGGAGCTTATGTCTCCCAAATACATGACAATGACGTACAATGGTATTCGAGCCCCCGCCATGCTGACCATTCCATTTTGTTGCATATCAGGGGCATACTTTTCAGTAGCCAGCATTATCAGCACATCGACCGTTCCTTTGGCCGGTCACTTCTACGGCTACATGCTTAGTCTTGGAGTTGGACTCACGATGCTTACATTTCGTCGTGTATCATGGTATTACCCTCTTCTAGGAGCAATGTATCTTTCCTTCGGTGGGTTTCACCACTACCGACGTATGATGATGTTTGGAGACAACGCCCCTATTTACAACTGGGGAGATGCCACTGAAATTTGGAACGCGCGTGCTGAAGCGAAGCAACGGAAGCTGACATCAGCAAAAGCATTGGCGAATTGAGGAGTATTTCTGTCTTTGTTTGCGTCTGGGTGTGGGTGTGCGTGCTACAGTGGGACGATGTAATATGTGGATTACAGATTATTGTATCGAAGCCTTATTTTTGGTACTCGCTGAGATTGGTGAAGAGAGGCGGATAGCGAGAGGGGAGAAACATTAAAAAAATGAAAGGAATACATCGAAGAAGAAAAAATGAAATGTTTGTTTGTTTTTTTCCTTGTTTTCTGGAGAGATCTCTCTCCGCGTGTACTTTACTTCTGACAGGAGAGAGTCACACCTATTCCTTGTTTTTTTGTTTTCCTAAATACACACACACCCTCTCTCTCTCTCTTTTTCTCTTCCTTACCCCCATTCTCCTCAATTCAATGGAAAGAGTAGCCGAAGCGGGATTCAGTAGGAAGAAGCACTAAGGAAGGCCGGCGGCGACGGAAGATGACAACACTCGACGATCTCTACGTGTCCTACTGCCGCAGGCGGGGATGTAAACCAAACAGTTGTCTTTCGAAGTATCTGCAGGAGGAATTCGCTCGACACGACCACCAACGGGTCTTGGAGAGTGTTGACATCTCAAAGAACTATGTTGGTACGAAGGGTATTATTCCTGTGCTGGATCTTGTGAAGAATGTAAAGACAATAAAGAAGCTGGACGCGAGAAATAATATGATTGAGCACGAACAACTAGAGCACCTTGTTTACTGCCTTGCGCTGCACCCTTCAATAGAAGAGGTGGATATTTCAGGTAACTCCCTTTACGATGGCAGTGTTGACATCATCTTGAAACTTCTTGAGGCGAATGAGGGCATTACGAGCTTCCGTGTGGGTGGAAACTGTTTTACGCTGTCCTCGATATCGCTTATTGATGAACAGCTGGAGAAGAACAGGGAGCGTAAGATGAGACGACAGGAAGATTTACCGCCTGTATACACTGGCAGGGGCTTCCGGGCCCAAATCCAAGGATCTCTAGAGGAAGAGACTTCTGGAGGTCATGTACACTTTTCTACTTGGTGGAAAAATCAGCAATACGTCATGCGGGTATCACAAGGAGCCAAGGTGCGTATCGTGATGGATATTGATGATCCCAAAGCCGCACGACAGGCGGGATTTTTCGTCTTCTACTCCAATGGAACCCGTAAAGTCATTGAGGTTACTGCAGATCATGTCGCTGCAGAAAGTAATATTGATCACAGTCATTGCTTTGTGACCATGTTGGCTGAGGAACACACTGCGTATGCGATCATGCCGTTTACATTCTATCCAGAGCGAGCTATCTCTTTCACATTAACTGCAGAGTTATGTCACGAGGGTCCAACAAAGTCAGAGGGTTGGATTACGTTAGAGCCGTTAGATCCCGAGCTTGACTGGCTTGTATATAATATGGATGGTGAGTGGACAGAGACTTCTGCGGGTGGTTCTCCAGGACAACATTTGTGGTGTCGCAATCCCATGGTACATGTACAGTACGATGGCTCTATTCAGGCATACAGATTGGCGTCTCCTGCTGCTGTATTTATAAAGCTCAGTAAGAGTGTGGATGCTGATGCAAATGACGATAGATGTATTGGGTTTGATGTTGTTAAAATAGATATTACAGGAGAAGGTAAGCCGCCGATAATCTGCACAGATGAGGTTCGGAAATGTCGTGCTCCTCATGAACATCGTACGTCTGTCGAGGCATCCTTTATGGGAACATGTGCTGGTCTTGACTTATTTATCGTTCCGAGTACCGAGATTCCTGGGGAATTGGGATCATACACAATAACTGTATTTTCTTCCGTTCCTCTCAGACTCACCACATCGGTATTTCCTCATGGATGGAACTATCGTGCTGTCAATGGAGTGTGGAATGAGGATAGTTGTGGAGGTTGTCGGGAAAATAATTTGTCATGGAAGTGCAATCCATCTCTCGGGATAAATTTCGACAAGTATGACGTGCCTCCAGACTTGACACTTTTTTTGGAAGGATCCTTATCCGTTAGAAGAAATATTGTAGAGCGTGGCAGCGTTGACTCATCTGGACGCAAAACAGATCCCCCTCTTACAGAGGAAGAAGAACTAGAAAAGGGGGAGTTACAGGCATTTCTAAGGCGACATCAAGTGAACCATATTGAAGGGTGTATTTCGCTTGTGGAGGCTTCTCCGCCATTGTACCCAGCGCTTTATTCCTCTGAGTTCTCTGGAGGTTCTGTTGTGAGTCTTGTAGTGCCTGGTGTCAGTGAGGAATTTTTTCTACTGGCAACAACAAGTGTTGCCGGACAGTTTGGAAGCTTTGTACTTCATATTTTCTCTTCACGTCCATTTGTAGTAGATGAGCTAAAGACATTGGCACTGCGAGAACGACAGCACCAGTTGCTGCAGTATGCTCAGGAATCTCGGTCCCGCCAGACAATGAGGTTGGCACCAATAAAAGCACGCCCTGAACTTGAGATTGGTGAAAGTGTGATGATGGCACGCAATGAGATTCTTCGGAAATGTATGACTACAGGAGAAAAGTTTGTGGATCGGGATTTTCCCCGTGGTGGATCCTCACTGTGGGTGGATCCCGAGACAAAGACACCGGCGTGGTGTGGGAAAGAAATTTGTTGGAGACGACCCACAGAGCTCGTGGAGGAAGTTACATTTCTCCCCGAGTGGAGGTGTGACTGTCCTTTCCCCTTCTCTCGACGGGACTGGTTTGCCTCCGTCGCACACTCCATTGCGACAAAACCAGGATGGCTGCAGGTTCTGACTCTTGGATACGATCTCACAGAAGGATTGGTTCAATTCCGCTTCTTTAAGGATGGAAAATGGGTTGTGGTAACCATGGATGACTATCTCCCATGTGATAATACTATGGAACTGTGCATGGGGCGTCCATCAAGAGATCAAAGCGATTTCTTCTTTCCTCTTTTGGAAAAGGCTTATGCAAAGCTGCACCGTTGTTATGAGGCGCTTGAGCGAAAGGTGACTCCGGAGCTGAGCATCATAGATGTGATGTGCCATGGACTTATGGATCTGTCGGGCTGCGCCCCCGTACATTTCCCTCTGAAAAGTTCCATTGAAATGCCTCTGGAACAGCAAAATATGCTCTGGATGAAAATAAAGAACGCTGTTAAGCCAGATGCACTCTTCACCTTTGTCTTGCGCAGTGACACTGCGGGGGCAACGGAACGGGTCGGTTTGGGTATTTTGAGTGATCACTTGTACCCCGCGGTGGACGCCCGCTTTGTGGAGGGGCAGCGGTTGGTGAAGTTGCGCCACTGGGGACAGGCCGAGGAGATCAATTGGGGTGGAAAGTGGCGGGCGAAGAGCACTAAGTGGACTTTGGCTCTTCGTGAACTTGTGGAGTTTGACGAGGACGACAAGGTGACATTTTGGCTGGGTTTGGATGAAGTGCTTTTTTACTTCACAGATGCCATCATGACCGCAGCGACACAAAACAGCTCATGGGTGTCGTCGGATTTCTCTGATTGCACCAAAGGGAATGGGGAGAATCCACTTCTCGAGGGGGTTCAGTTCAGTGTTGAACTTGGAGACTTCCCACCAAATATAAATAAGCTCCAAATAATATTAGGTCTCCATCAGCCGGATGCACGAGCCAAAGTTATACGAAAAAAGAATGCCCTGGCAACATATCGCACAGCTATTGGTTTGGCTATTGTCGCCACAGAGGATAACACTGTATGGCTGAAGGAGGTTAGTGAAGATAATGTAGTGAAACGTTTAGAGCCATGTAAGTCTCGAGATATGATGTGTCCTTTAACGGTTGACATGGAGAATGTTACAGGTAACAGACGTCTGACTCTGATTGCATACAGGGAAAATGGAAGAGCTGCAAGTGTACCATTTTTAGTGTCCGCCTGGTCTGAAAATTGTGCTGTTACGCTAACTCAAGTGAAACGAGATCTTAAAGTAACTGTGGGTGGTGAATGGCCAGTTGGGTACCCTGTTGGGGATCCTTTATCACCCTACTGGAGAGATTGTCCACAGTACTTCGTTTTTCCAAGTGAATCCACAGAAGTTTCTTTTGTTCTGCATCAGGAAGTACCAGTTGATGAATTACCAAAAAATATTGGGTTCACAGTTCACCGGACGATGACATGTCGCAGTTACCTTGAATATGATCCAGATACAGTTATTTTATATGTTCCGGCTTCACCATCTGCATATGTTGAGGGCGCCGTGCGGCTTCTTGGAATGAAGGAAAGAAGAGGAATGCCGTACATTGTTGTACCATTCTGCACATCGGCTACACCTGGAGGAAAATTCTGGATCGATGCCGTTGCCAACCGTTCATTGAGGTTTTGTCCTATAGATCCCGGACTGGATTGGCATCGCGAGAGGAGGTCTGTTTCATTCAAGTTATCTGATGCTAGTTTTGGGGGATCTCCGCGTTTCTCGTCATGGCGCAGCAGCCCGCAATTTGCTCTAGCATTTCCAGTTGGTGGTCAAGGAAGGATTTTTATTGTCATGAGTAATGATGACAAAAGTGACAACCGAACAGAGATTGGGATGCTGCTTATGCATGGGGACAACCAATGGGAAAATGGGCAGCGACGGAAGTTGGTCATTTCCCCCGCTGATGTTGTGGCGCGTTCAGAAGAAAAGGTGGGGGAGACAGTGATTGACTGCGAGGTGAATGTAAAACCTGAATGTACCCTCATTCTCGTCATGTACGCTTCCATGCCCTATCGTGAGGGAGCCGTCACCGTTGCAATTTCTTCCGCCTCCGCCGTAGTCGTGGAGCCTGTGAAGGAGTGGCCCCATGTTGCCATGGCTCAAGGTAGCTGGGAGCTTGGCTACACCGCCGGCGGGGGTGCAGAGAAGTTTAGCAGCTGGATCAATAATCCATTCATTGCACTGAATACATACCGACGCACACAGATCGTCGCGCTTTTGCTGCAATACCCGAGAGGACCGGATAAGCCACTTGTGAAGCGCGCGGGAAATAAAAAGGCCTTTTTGCCTCCTATCATTATAAACCCAAATAATCGAATGAGGATTTCACTTGATTTAAATATGCAGGACACTGAACTGACACCAATTGCCTCGACTCCATACACACACAACAGTGAAGTGACACTTGTGGCAGCTGTTCCTCCAGCAGACTCTCTGCCGTATCTATTCATTCCTCATACGCAGGATCCCGAGGGCAATGGCGAGTATAAACTTTTTGTTTATGCAGACTCACCCATAGAACTGTATACAGTCTCCAAGGAGCGTTTGCCTTACATCTAAGAGAAGGGTGAAACCACAAAAAAGGGAAGAGGGGGGAGAAAAGAGAGATGTGTATATGTATATAGTTGGAGTGCGTGTGTGTATTATGTGCCAGCTTTGGCACAATGATGTACTATAAAGAGAATAGTCACTCGTATACAATGTCTGTTATGTTGTTCTTTCCTTTTGATGGTTTGTTTTCATTTTTTTTTTTTGAAATAAACGAAAAAAAAAATGGGAGGAAGAAAAAAATTTATTCGGTTATGAGTGGAGCGTTTGATTCTGCCAACGAAGTCATTCTGGAGAACAGACGCACGCAGACGTGAAAAAAAAATTTTCGTACATTGAGATGATGATGAATGTGTCTGTGGGGGGTGGGGAAAAGATGAGGACTCTCTACTGCAGAGCCATTTGTTATTTATTTCTTGTTTCATCATTTCCTTTTTTTTTCCACGTACTCTTCCTCTCTCTCTCTCTCTCTCTCTCTCTCTCTTTCTCCCTCTATATATATTAAGTGGTGTTGTGTATCCCCGACTAGTCAAATCCCGTAATAAAATGATGCGGCGAACGGTTGCTGCGCTGGAGAAGCTCGTTATCGTCGAGTCCCCCAACAAAGTGATCAAAGTCGAGGGGCTCCTGAGCGACCCGCACGTCATGCCCGACTGGTCCTTCCGGCAGGCCCACCTGCGGCCCCTCGGCGTCGGCGCGGAGAGGGCAGTGGCGCTGGCGACGACCGGCCACTTCATGGCGATGAAGGAGATCCAGTGGACGCCGCGGGCCGCACCTCCGCCCGACATGCACCCGGCCGGCGAGGAGCCGTTCCCGCCGAACGGAACGCTCGCGGAGTACACGCTTGAGTGGCAGCTTTTGCCCGGTAGGCGCATTCAGGAGACGCTGGAGCGTTATTTTCAGGAAAAACTAAATAACGTGACCGAGATTATTCTTGCAACGGATCCTGATCGAGAGGGGGAGCTCATTGCCGTGCATGCGCTCCAAACAATAAAACGACTGTATCCGAAATTTAAGGTTCCCTACTCACGTGCGTACATGCATAGTATTACGGAGGAGGGAATTCAAAAAGCCATGAGAGAACGTCTTGTAGAAAAATGTGACTATGATCTTGCAAATGCAGCGGAAACACGTCATGCAATGGATCGGATTTTTGGATTTTTAGGAAGTTCTGTCGTCCGGGCAGCTAATCCCCAGATGCGTTCTATCGGCCGTGTACAAACTCCTGCACTTATTCTAATACATGAGCGGGAAGAGAAAATTACGGCATTCTTGGAGAAAAACAAGACAACGTACCTGGTGGAGGCCATGTGCCAATTTCCAGGAGTTCATGGAACTACATTCTCGCAGGTAGTCACTGTTTATCCCGATCGTAAAGTGGAAGGAGCCCATTGGAATACTGAAATGGAGGCAAAGCGATGCATGCATGAATGGAAATTAAATACATGTAGTGGTTTCACAGTTCCACATGACCCGGTTATTCTTCCATCGGAGGTGCCCCCACCGCAGCCGTTTACAATGGCCACTGCTATCGCGAAGGCAAACCGCCAACTGAGAATAAGTAGTGAGACAGTGAGCACTTGTTTGCAGGATCTTTTCCAGCAGGGTCACATCACATATCCCAGAACGGATAGTACCCGCATTGAAGAAGGTGCCTTGAATGACATCTATAATACAATCAGGAAGGATTTTGGCAAAGAACTTCTCTACCGCCTGGAAGACCGACCAACTACTACTGCTACTACTAATTCTACTACTACTGAGGGAAAGAAGACGAAAAGAAAAGGAAAGAATAAAACCACCAAGCAAACCAAAGCAGTGGAGAAACCCACTGGAAACGTAGAGGATGCCCATGAGGCCATACGCCCAACAAGGATTTCCGCGGATGGTGATTCCCTTTCACTTCCCCCGATTACAAAGGCAGTCTATGATCTTGTACGTCGCAACACTCTGGCATCATTTATGATTCCTATGAAGAGTGAGAAGATTTCGGCCACTGTTCATTTCGTCAGTGGAAGTGGGGAGAAATTACATGTTGTACTTGAAGGCAAACGTGTTTCAGTGCCTGGCTGGACCCGTGCATTTCATAAGAGTTATACTATTGGTGCTAACAGTGACAACAGTAATAAAAATAGCAGCTCGACTTCCAGCAACAGTCCTACTGCAGCATCAGACGGGGAGTATGATGTGAATGAAGACATGACCGAGAAGGAGGGAACGCCTGTGATTCGTTCTCTCTCCCAGGAGGAGTTCAGGGCCATAGCACATTTGAGAAACACATTGAAGTCTTCAAAATGCGCATGTCTTTTCGAACTGCGCTCCCCCACTGTTCGTGAGAATCGCCCGATACCACCCCTGCCGCACTCAGAGGGTACGCTCATTGAGGAGCTGAAGAATAATGGCGTGGGTCGTCCAAGCACGTATCCCATGATAGTGAAGACTCTGCTGTCGCGGGGATACATAGACGTGAACTCCAAAGGGCGCTGCGAGACAACATCAATTGGTCGGTTGTTGGTATCGACAGCCAAGTCAACATTTCCATCCATTGTGGACATTGGATTTACTGCATCCTTTGAGAAAAAACTCGATTTGATTGCCAAGCCGAACCCAACGAAACGTCCAGACTTTTTGCGTGGGACTAATGTGTCCCAGGCAGATTATTTTCTCTCTATGTTTCTCGCAACGTTTCTTAATTATGTTGCGGAGGCCACACGAACTCAACGAGCCAACATTGTGGAACGATCCATGCGCATAAAACACGAGCAGGAAAGAGGATCCAATCAGGATGATGTCGAGTTCGAGGAGGCGGTTGCCAACGCCAAAAAGAAGGTCGCACTCGCAACAGGGGACCTGGCAAAACTTCCGAGGAGTTGTTCTAATTTCACTGCACTGCAGCGTGGCCTGAATGACTATCTCCGCTCCCACTTTCCCCCATCAGCGCTAAGTTCAACATCCACCACTACCACTACAAAGGGTGAGGACAACGGTAGCAATATGGGGAGGATGATGGTGAATCGCGCCTCAACCAGGAGCGGCGGGACGTCGACAGCGTAAGTGGGAAAGAAGCAGCGGGGCGTCCTGATGTGTGTGTGTGTGTTGATTAATAATCTTTTCTTTTTTATTTTTACTATTACCATTGAGAATGAACATAGAGAATAGAAGGAAAGAAAGAAAAAAAGGGATCCCGGTAAAGGGAGTGTGAAACAGAGGTGTTCTCCATACTCCTTCCAGGCGGATCCCATTATATCTTTTATAGAGAAATAAATATAAAGAGAGAGAGAGAGAGAGAGAGAGAGAGAGAGAGAGAGGATAAGACGATGACAACAGGGACGGACCTGTCTGAGAGTTATTCACGTTGAACGACTCAAAGAAATATATATTTCTTTGCTTTTTGTTTCGTTTATTCTCTTCGTCTTCTTTTGCTGTTGGGTGCGTGTGGTGTCTGTGGGATTATGTTTCTTTTTTCTAATGGATTCAACAACAGCGAAAGCAAGATGCATGATTACATTTTTCTTCCTGAAGGAGTGTGTGTTTGTATGTAAAGTCAACGCCGCAGCTGCGGGGAGTCATATGCGTGTTGGCTCTTCATGTTCACAACGTCTTGCAAGTAATTTCACCTCTCGTCATATGTTTTATAATGAGTGCCATTTATCACCATGACCTCTCCTCCCCATCTCCCATAACTTCATCGGTATTCCTTTTTCTTTTTTTCTTCCTTGCTTTTTTCTTTTTTTTCGAGAAGTAAGAGCTGCTGGGGTTTGTACACCAACAGGAAGGGCCCGCGAACAACGGCGAAGCCAACAGTTAAAAAAAAAAAAGAAAGAAACAACCAAGCAAACAAATACAAAGAAAACTCCAATATACATATACTTGAGATAACTGTCGTACGCATAAGGAAAATTGACACGTAATAAAACCGAAACAATAATAGCAACAGTCGAATAAAAAAAAGGAAAGAAAAAAAGACGGAGTCAGCAGCAGCAACCCTCTGCGTGAATGAGTTCTGAGAACGATCGTTATACAAGCTCTCGCAGGGATACTGCGGAGTTCACTTCACTGTCCGCGCTTCATATCGACATTCCCAAATCGCCGGTGATTCGGTGTAGAGGATGTCAGCCGGGATCTTGCACGGGAAAGAGTCTTCTAAGCAACACGTATCTGGGCGTGGGGAGCGGATTGACAAGCACCGGTGCGAGCCCTTTGAATACTGAAGATTTGGGGAAACAGATAGCGGCCACAGAGGTGGGCAACAAAATATCTTCCAAGGCGTTACTGACCGTGAAGAGCTTGCGGTCTGTGCAGAGTATTCCAGTACTGGAGGCGGGGAATAATGAAAAATCCCCTGATATGTCTACTGAAGAAGTAAGTAACCTACACACGGGAGGAGTATTATTGCCTGCGTCCGAAGAAGAAGGACGACAGGAGAACGATAAAAATTCCGACAAGAGAATTCATTACCATGAAAAAGAAAATTCCCCTACGCTGTTCAAAAGAAGCCCTTCAAGTAGCACGGATACCCCTTTCACACCTAATGGAATACTACCAGATGAGAGCAACGAAGCAAACAATGCATTACTCGAAGACATGCTGCGTGAAGTCTCTCAAGTTCGTGGTATGCGTCTCAGGTGGATTATTTATGCCATTATATCTATTGTGATGAATATTTTCTTCCTACTGTTCGGAGAAATTCATTTGCTTGTAAAATACAATCTGGTCATATCCGAGGAGGAGTTGGTAAGAGTGTCCTCCGCGACGGCTGTGAGCCAACTGGAGTGGTTATATTTCGGCACAAAGAACGCTCTACGGCTGTTCGAAACAACGCCTGTAATCCACCACGACACTTCTTTTTCTGCGCGGAGAGGAGACACATTAGATCTTCTCTGCAGAAGTGTTGGGGGTGCTCCTTTGATTTTTGCGGCGTATGGTGATGCAGGTGCAACTCTCATAAGATCCTCAACCTGTCCTTCGTCTAGTTCTACCTCTGTCCATCTTCCGCCTTCGTTGCACATAAAAAATGAACTTCCTATCGACTCCCCCCACATCGCCATTTACAATAACACTTTTATTATCGCCATGATGACATCAATGAATGAATCGGAAATACTCGTCGTTATTTTGCAAAAGGGGCCGATCGGACGTCTTCTTTTTACAAACTCGATACCAACGTATAGTGCGTCTGCATTGAAGCATAGTACCATGTCTTTTCTGCTGCCAGAATTTTCATCATCATCATCTTCTTCAGAGCTTGCTGTTGCGCTGCATAGTCTGAATGAAGAATACACGAGTTATAATGTACTACAGCCCACGCCGTTAGGTCAATTACTACACGACACGTTTAACAATACTTGTGACCAGGGAAAGGCGTATACATGGCACACCGTGACGCGTCCACGTGTGGATGCCTCGTACGTTTGTGAGCACGGCGCGGAGGATTCTCAGAATGAAATGCCTCGTCCTTACCTGCAATACAAAGGAATCATGGGCGGTGTTTCTCATGTCATCATATGCGGTGTTGTGTGCTCTCATCCGAAGGAGAATAAGTGTACCCTGGACAACCCCACAAGCACGTGGTTTATCATTGACAACGCGCCACTGAGAAGACAGCCTGAAGAAACGTTGACTGCAGTTTATATTATTATTATCATTGCGTTCTTATTATTTTTTCTGATGTTGGCTATTGCGTATCTCAGTATCAGCCTTCCTATGGAGCACCTCAAATCACTTGTTTTTTCTACTATTGGTGGTGATAGTCAAACCCTCACAGATAAGAAAAAACACCATTGGATTTTCTATTATACAAGTTGTTGTTGGCCTGGAGATCTGCAGGCGTTGATTCGGGCATTCCAATTGCTTTCAGTGTGCTTTCGATTAAATAAGAAATATGTTCCACTGCATGTTCTTAGCCAGCATGTCTTGGCTTTGGAGAAGAAAAAAGATTATGTATGGGGCACAATTGTGGAAGAGATCAGGTTGGATACAGCAGCCGATGGGGAGGAAATAGAAGAAGAAGAAGAGGAGGGGGAAGGGGAAGGGGAAGAGGGCGAGGGAGAGGGAATTGGTTATATGGATATTGCAGGAAATGATAAAATACACATTTCGGCGTTTCTGAAGACCATGTCTGCCGTGAGTAGCGTGTCTGCATTAAGGAAGCAAGAGACTCTTTTGCCACTGGAAGGGAATTCATCTAGTGTATTTGCATCTGAAGGGAAAACGTGTGAGCAAAAAGAAAATCCCACAATGGACAGTGCGACTAGTGCCAACAACAGCAGCAGTCACACTAATAAAAATATGGATATTTATGGTCGTGGAATGGTGCTCGTGGAGAGCGCAACAATTCTCGTTGTGCGTCTGTGTGCGGTGGAGTTGGCGTACATGACAAACTACAGAGCTGCCCTGAAGCCGCACCGCCGTATTATGAATTGGCTCTTGGGAAGAATCCGCCGTTACCGTGGCGAGTTGTTTGAGCGGTCGGGCGATTGCATCGCGGCGACGTGGAACGCCTTCGAGAGTTGCGCGGATCACGCCCAGCGAGCCGCCGCGTGTGCGTTCAGTATCTCGCGACTCCTGTCCGCCTACCGCGACTCGGGATTCCGCGTTGGCATCGTTCTGCATCAGGGCCCTTGCATCTGCGGGCTGGTGGAGGATAATAAGGAGGCCTTCACAACTGTCTTCGGCGCCGTGCCGCGGCAGGCGATTGCGCTCGCGGAGTTGGCGTCGTCGCTGCCCTACTTCAACATTCTCGTGTCCGAGTCCGTCAAGCAGTCCCTCTCCTCGCTCTACGAGTGCATCATGGTCGACGTCATCAAGTACCACGAGCAGGACAACCCAATTGTGATGTTCGAGCTCTACGAGGAGAGGCGGCAGTCGCTGCTGAAGGGAGCCCCGCTCTCCTCCGCCCCGCCGTCGCTGTCACCATCGACCTTTGCCGAGGAGCACGCGCGGGTTTTCTTTGATTTTAGGAATCATGACTTCAAGCGTGCACTCGTGGGCATTGAAGAGATGCGGGTTCGTTTCCCCGCAACGGGAAGGCGGCTGCTAACGCGCATTGAGATGTTGTGCAAGTATTACATGCGACACGAGAAGGAGCTGCCGATGCCCTACTTCCGTCCGTTTCCCACGTGGCCAATCTTCGAGGCGGTCGCCAACGCGGACTGCCCACACGACCTGGGCATCACGCGCAGCAGTAAGGAGGATCTCTTCATAGACACTCTACGATATTCGAGACCTTCCAAGTCTATGTATGAAGATGATATGGTGAACTTCAGACAAGAGCTGCACGATAATGTACTCGCATCAAAACGAACTCAGAATTTGTCTCCCACATTAAGGGCAGCTCATTTGACGTCAGTGAAAGAAGCAGGGACAAGCACTCACATCTCTCCTCGGTCTCGTATGCTGTTAGCTCAAATGCAAGCTTCTTCTTCTTCAGAGTCTTCACCGCCTTATTTGAGACTCTCAAAAGGAGCAGGAGGTGAAGACTCCGACGAAAAAGAACGAGAAGACGCAGTAAAGGAAGGCGAAGAAAAAGAGTTTGAGGAAAGAGAAGATGATGACATGTGTGTGGTGGCAAATTCGTCAAGCGATGAGTCCATAAATGCACGGAGAAGGAATAAGATGAAGACGAAGGGGACTACTGATGTGGGCACAGATCACGGTGGTGAGTGTGGGGGGAATTCTTTGCTTTCCATTCGTACCCCAACCCGTATTTTTGCCACATCTAACGTTTCTGAGTCTGTGAATAAAGACAAGGACGACAATTCTTCTTTCTTCGGTGACGCTGGAGGTTATCGTAATAGTAGTAGTAATAATAAAAACTGTGACAACGTTGATAATAATGGTAATAATAATAATAATAATAATAATAATAATAATAATAATAATAATAATAATAATAACAATAATAGTAATAACCGTAAAGAAGAAGAAAAAGACGGGGATGGACGTCAACGTTTCTCAGTTACCAACCGTATGGGGTTGGCCCCCGTTGAAGGTCGTGGCTACAGTTTGTTTGGCGTTGGTGATTCTTTTGTTTCTGTAAGTAGTGAGACGATGGTGAATGCCCCCTCGTTTTCCGTCTGTGATCTTGATGGATCCTTTTCCAGGGGAGCGTATGAGATTCCGACGGAGTTTGTTGCCAAGAACGGCATCACGTACCTGCTGAGCTCACGTGTTCTTGGCAGAGGTTCTTTTGGTTGTGTGTATCTTGGTATGGATATACTTAGTGGTAGAATGGTTGCTATAAAGTTTCTTCCACTTCCGTCAGAGGAAGAGGAAGTTGCGAATGTAGAGAGAGAAGTGGTGACAATGCAGAAAGTGAAGAGTAATCAAGTGGTGGAGTTTGTTTCATATGCCTTCAAAAATAATCTTATTATTATTGTTATGGAATGTATGATGGCAGGTTCCCTCTGGGGAATGATTTCTGCCTTTGGTAGTATCCCAGTTACAACGGCGCGCCTCTTTATTCGAGACGTGCTGCGTGGTCTTCATAAGTTGCACTCATCTGGCGTCATACACCGCGACGTAAAACCCCAAAATGTTCTTCTCACACTCGCCGGGAACTGCAAGATTTCCGACTTCGGCGCCTCCGCCCTCCTGCAGGAGCTCGTCCGCAAGCGCACGGAGGGCAAAGGCCTGCAGATCCAGGGCACGCCGGTGTACCTGGCGCCCGAGTCCGCGCGCGGGACGCCAGAGGAAAAGAGCGACATCTGGAGCTGCGGCATAATGTTCATACAACTCGTCACGGGGGAGCTGCCGTACGCGCGGAAGTTCCTCGACATGTCGCCAGAGGTGCTCGTCTACCAAATCGGCAGCGGTGCGGCGAAGCCAATCATCCCCGACTCGCTCGACAAGTTTGACGTTGAGTTCATCTGCAGTTGTCTGCGGGAGGACCCGGTCGAGCGGCTCTCGGCGCAGCGGCTGCTGGAGCTGCCCCTTTTTGCGCTCTAATTTCCCCCTCCACCACCACGTCGGGAGGAAGAAAAGAAGAAATAATAATAAAGGGGAATAGTCATATTGACAGTTAGAAAACAATGATTTTTTCTTTTTGATTGTTAGTTTTTAAGTTGGGTTGTTTTCATTTTGAATGCTGAATGGAGAAAAGAAAAGAAATATGAATAGGTCAGTATTATTTTTATTATTGCCATTTTTACGATGGGAAGTAAAGGAAAAGAAAGAAAATGGGAGAAAATCGAATGTCTCCCTCGGGAATATCGATAATGAATGGGGAATGAGAATAAGATGAAGAAAAAAAAGGAGAGAGGGTGGTGGTGGTGGTGGGCAGTACAGTGTGATGATTGCTGCGCTAGCAGCCAACCTTTGTATATATATATATATATATATATTGGTTGTTAAGGAAAACAAAAATAATAGCCACCTGTATGCACATGAAAACAAAATGAGGAGGGATTTCTCTTCTTTGTTTCTGGTGATCTGCATATGCATATGTGTGTATATATGTGTGTTGTTTGTTGACTCTTTTTATTTACCCACCATTTATTGCTTGCTTGTTTGCTTGTCTCTGTATATGGGACTGGTGGGTATCGGAATTATTGACTGATCTGCCGTTAGTATCCAACAAGATGAAAACTACTACGATGAGTCATGCAGCACACTAAGAGGAATGTACCGCTTGCTTTCTATGGTGGAATGCCGATAGACGACCAAACCACTCTTTGCATCAATTTTACCGAATGTTATGTTAACCCCTCTGCTTTGTTTGCTTGTTTGTTTTTCTGCTGCTGCTTTGTCTTCCTTCCTTTTGGTTTTTTCTGGTTCTTGTGCTTGTGCCATTCAATCTGGATTGCGTCCCATAACTGTGAAGATAACTATCGTACCGTATCACTTCTTTTTACTCCTCCTTTTTCATCCTCGTTGTCTCTTTATCTCTCTTTGACAGTGTAGAGGAACAGGTGGGTGATGGGGAAAATGAATCATAGAAAGATATACGTCAACTTTCAGCGTCGCATTGTCCTCTCGACGGAAATGCGAATGTTTGCCAGTTGCTGTCGCGGGTCCCTCTCGCACTCACTGCGTTGCCGAGACCCGCACTTCTTTGTGTCCAGGCGGAGTGTCGGTTCGGGAGCTTTTCTTGCCGGAAATTCATTTGAGGAGGAGCAAATGCAGATGCAGTCCATGTCTTCTACTACTACTACTACTTCAGATGTACCGCTTGATGACAGATCCCCTCAAACATCATTACACGGTGAGGAAAGGAACGATGCAAATGCGGAGGAAATGTGTGGAATGACTGTCTCCTCCATTCTGCGGGAGGCGGTGCCCTTGACAAGCTCCGAGGACACAAAGGACCTTCTTAAGGGCTGCAAGAATGCAAAGGAGGTGCGACATGTTCTTGACACTGTCTTGTACCACAACCCTCTTTGCCACGATGTGCTAAACGGCCATGGATATCGAGTGGCGGTGTTGCAGGCGCTAACTGCCGTGGCGCCACGCACCCGTTGTTTACATGAGTGGTTTGAGTGCGTTGATAAATTTCGCCGACTAGGATTTGTCTTGACACGCACGTTTGCGGCTGAGGGATTCACGGTGATCCGCGAGTGGCTCTCCCACCACTTCAATTATGAGGGTCGCTCCCCGCTTCTCGTGACGGAGGGTATTTCTCATATTCGAGAACTCGTGCAGTTCTGCAAGGAGGATCGACTCGTCTTTGATCATGTTTTGTATACCCGCATTGTATTTCTCCTCACCATGATTGTTGGATTCTTTGATCGTCAAAATACTTATCGCTCAACCTTTCCAGAGAATTTTACCAAACGTGATGGTGTTGTTGTGGAGTGGGTGGTCAGCTGTGAACGATGCATTGATTTTGATGAATGTGTCCTTCAGTGCGACGCAGTTTTAGAGGAGATGTTAGAAATGCTTCGACAGGATATTCCCTCACGTCCTAATTTCAGCATCATGTATCGATTGATCGACTATTACTTCGCCACAGATAATGTTGAAAAGATGATCGCTGCAATGGAGGACACCGAAAGTTACGGTATTGGTATAGCCGAGAGCAGCACTGCGAAACTCATGCAACTTGCATGTGCATTGAATTATCCAAATGTTCCGGAGCTTTTTATGCGCTGGAGGGTATCACTGCCGCAGTGTGTATTGGCTACACCTGACATGAGTCGCTTGATGTTTTACTACTCCCGCTCAGGGGGTGGAAAGCCGTGCCCGTTGTGCGGCGAGCCGTATAACCACCGTAATGTCAGTGTCTATGTGTGGCAAAAAACACCAGAGTCTCAGCGTAACTGCCCCGCGCTGATGGACGCCCGCCGCAGGAAGGGCGAGATGGATGAGAACACGGCCCTCCCGCAGAATCAGAATTGGAGCGAGGTGGCGTTTGGCCTCTGGAATTTGTCTCAGAATCGAGCCATTGAGTGGGGGGCCGTGGAGTGGCGGAGCTTCCTCCTCTGCTGCATGTTCTCCACGCGGGCCCTGGAGGCGAAACAACTTGTTGACAAGTTCTGTGACCACGCCAGGATGGATGACTTTCTGCGGTCCACGTATCTACGGCTGCTGCGTCACCACGCACCGGAGCTTGTCTTCTCCACACTCCGCGAGTGGCGGGAAAAGGGCTTCCGCATTTCGCCCATTGTGCTTCAGGAGTCCCTCATGGGGTGTCTGATGGTGGAGGATGCGGCGAAGCGACAAAAGGCCGTCAAACATATATGGAAATCTCTTTTGGAAAAGGACAGTTATGTTATGCCGTTTACGAAGCGTTTGCTGCAGCGACGGCTGAAGGAGTTGCAGACATCTTCATCAGGCGGAATCACACGTGAGGAGGCTGACCTGTTTGAGGAGATGATTAGTATGCAGCCTCGACATCTCTCGCTGCTGGACATGAAAGACAGTACCTCCGATTTCGTGGTGGGAACATCCAAGAAAAATGCGTACGTTCCTTATGCGAGCAACAGTAATGCGGCAGGTCGAAGTGAATCAACTAGGCCACAACGACGTACATAAAACAGGGGAAAAAAGTGGAAAAGACATGTGAAAATACGAAAAGAAAAAAAAGAAATTGTTTCTTTCTGTATTGTGCAGATATCTAGAGTGAGTGAGACACAAAGAGACTCTATGTGTATGTATGTTTTTTTGTTTTTTTTTGCTTCCTCGCTCCCACGTTGTTTCTCTTATCTACTGTTTCTTTTTTTTTTTCACCACTACATCCACACGTTCTCTTCTTATTTGTAGGGGATCCAGATAGGGGCTTAGTCATGCACTCTAGTAATCGCTTGGGTATCAACGGTCATAATAGAAATGGGAATGACAAGAACATGAAAAATAATGAGGACTATGTGAATGTGGCCGAAGATACAGTTGTAGATGCAGTGCACCAACTGTCACTGCCGGGGTACACGCATCTACGGCATATTTGTAGTGGGGACTCACACGAGACATTAATTGCACAGTCAGATAGCACGAAGGAGTTGGTGCACATTCGTGTCTACTCACTTGATTATCTGCGTAGACATCCATCCCTTCGCACCCGCATTGAACGGCGGTCTCTCGTCTCACGCAATGCACACCACCCGAATATTGTTAAAGGGATGTCGTCATTTGTATCAAAGTTTGATCTCTTCCTTGTCGAGGAGCACTGTGTCGGTGGCGAGCTCCTTGTTGCGTTGGACGAGTATTACAGAAGTGGAAATGCTCCACGTGGTGGGGATGTCCCCCACAATGGACCTGAGCGGCAGCCATTTCAGGGCGTATCTCTGAGCTTTGTACGTAGCGCAATGCAAGGTCTCATGAAGGGCGTGCATTACTTACACACAGTGTGTGGTGTGGCTCACCGTAACATCAAGCTTGAAAGTATTTTTTTGGATGCCTCCAGTCAAGTGAAGTTGGGTGGGTTGGATATGTGTGCGGCTATCCCGGCCTTAGATTTGAGCGACGGAATGCTTCAACTGTGCTGTGCGTCAAAGCATTATGCAGCGCCTGAGCTTGTCATGGGGCAGCCTTACAGTGGGGAACTGGTCGATGTGTGGTCTGCTGGCATCGTGCTCTTCGTGATGTTGGCAGGCCGCTTTCCATTCGAAGAGGGGGGAAAAGAAGAAGAAGAAGAACAGGATGGCGATGTCGATGGGGAATCTTTGTTGTTTCAACGCATCTGCACCGCTGATGAGGTTCTACAGGCGCATCCTGCGTTGGAGATGGTTCCAGACCCATTAGTTGTCGACCTGGTGCGTAACATGCTCCGTGTGAGGCCTGAGTGCCGGCTTACAGTCGAGGAGGTTCTGCAACACCCGTTTTTACAGATATCATAGATACAGTGGTCGAAATGTTCTTTTTGCTTCTGTTTTTCTTCTCTCTCCCTCTCTCTCTTGCTGTGTGTGTTTGTGAGGAAGCTGACACAAAGAAAGGAGGTTTCTGTGTGCCCCTTTCTCTCTCACTCACACACATACACAATGTTTTCTTTTTTCTTTTTCCTTTTATTTTTTTTGGGTTTCTGGCTGATTAGGTGCGAGCATATATATATATATATATATGCGCCGCATTATCAGACACGTATTGACGGTGGGATCGATGCAGCGGTGTCGCTGGAGCCTGCACGATTCGGCCGTCCACACCTCCGTCGACGCATTAGAGCTCAACATGGGCCAGCGAGCCCGACATGAAACCGAGTGGGATTTGGACTTTGAACTGTTGTCATCATCATCATCCTCAAGGCAACATGTCGCACCCCACGAAATGATTCGCTGCTGTTGCGCAGCCATGGCGTCAGGAACACATATCGTCAAATCTATTACCATGTCCATCACCTCCAAGGCCGTTGGGGAGGCCGTGGCCCGCATGTTCTCCACAGCGCGTGCGGATTCTCTGCAGGCTCTTCACCTCATACTACATGATGTGGCTTTCCTTCAAAATGACTTAACCCTCGCTATGTTACTTCAAAGTTCTGCCAGGATCTCATCTCATCTTGAATCTCTCCGCATCACACTCGTGACATGTGATTTGCAGCGTGAGGTGCGATGGGGCCAAGAGGCCGTGAGAGCCCTTGCCGCTCATATTCATCCCTCAGTGTTGCGGGATCTACGGCTGGAGTTTGTAAGCATGCACGGGGTGAGTGAGGAGGATCTGGTGCTACTCCGCGACGCTGTGGCCCGTTGTCATTCACTGACGCATCTTTCATTGCGCGGTACGCGTTGCCTGCTCTCCCGGGTCTTTTTTCTGCGTACTGCATTGGAGGGACTGCGAAAGTTGGAAGTGCTGGACCTCAGTTCAACACCTCTTGGGGATGTCGGGACGGAACAACTCTTGGAGGCCTTGAAGACGTCTCTCGGTGGGTGGTATCATCTGCATCAGTTGAACCTTGCCGAGACAAACGTGTCTGTGTGGGGGTTGAGGCGGATGCTTCGCGGTGTTGGAGAGTTGTCTTGCGGAGAGACCGCTGCCACGATTGAGGTCTTGAACCTCAGCAGTAACAGCATAGACGATGAGGGTGCCTTTGTTTTGGCAGCTGTCTGCTTGAAGTGTGAGATGCTCCGTGAGCTGCACTTGCGGCACAATCGAATCACAAAAAAAGGTGCGGCAGCGATCGGTTCTTCGCTTGTTTCTTCAGCCACCTGTTTGTGCTGCCTCAACCTTCACTCCAACCTGCTTGGGGATGAGGGACTACGTGATGTTTTCCAGTATGCCAAGTATTGGCCTGAGCTGCGTGCTCTTGATGTGACGCGCTGTCGTCTAACAGTGCGATGTCTTTCTGCACTTTTCACTGCACTGCCATTCTTTGATAAACTGGAGGAACTTATTCTGGACCGCAATGATTTAAGGTGGATCGACGCGGGAGTTCTGTTAGAAGACAGGGGCAAGGAGAATAGACAGAAAAAAGAGGATGAACTATTCCTCTTCGCGCATGATCCACAATTCATGCGAAGTCGTCATGGTGGTGATTGTAAGGTTCCCACGTCGTTTGAGCTGGATCGGCGTGACGCACTTGAGGGCCGTCATAGGTTCAAAGGGACCGAGTCGTTTCGCAGTCATTCTCCCTCATCGGTATCATTATCGTCGTCAAGTGAGTTGTCAATTGGCTGCATAGATTGGTTTGAGAAGTTGGGTTTGGCACTCTCGGGGTGTCGTGAGTTGAAGTGTCTCTCTGTTTCCAGTTGCTCCTTGTCAGACAAATGTTTCTTGGCAATAACTAGAACGCTTGTGGTCCGCGGCCTGACGCACTTGAACCTGAGCTCAAATCCGCTGTTTACTCAAATGGAAAGTCTTGAGGCGCTTGCGAAATTACTTTTCTCCGTCGCTGAGTCAATGCAAACACTTGACCTCTCCTGCACGGGATTGGGAAGTGTCGGTGTGTCGCTTCTCGCAGACGGCTTCAGAATAACTCTCCCAGATGGAAGTGTCGGAGCGGAGGTTTTGGCCCTACAATCATTGACGACGCTAAGAGAGTTGCGGCTGTCAAGCTGCTGTATCGGTGTAGAAGGATTTGAGGCACTTGCCGATGTTTTGCCCGCCATGGTCTCATTGGAGTCGGTGTTTCTTGACGGTAATCCCGTCGAAAAACTGGACGCTATTGCATCTTTGCTTGGGGCGTTGGAAATGCTCCCATCGCTTAAATTTGTTGGGTTGCACGGATCCGCTTCACCCCGTTGTATGTCCACTGTTGAGGTGTCGGGCAAATATTCCACTCTACAAAGTAAAGGGGTGATTGTTCACATTTAGGACTTGTGCCCTGATGTGTAGTTGTAGTTGTGGTACTGGTGCTGGTAGTGGCGTTGTTAGTTGGAATGGAAATGAAGTACTAAACTGTACAGTTGAGTAGGTAGGGAAAAAGATGACTCGTTTGGTCTTATTCCTTTTTCCCCTTCTATGTTTCATCATGTAAAGTAGTCTGAAATCCTTTTGTTCTTCTCCTCTTTCTTTTTTTTATTGCGTTGTGGTGTTGCAGCTCTCTGATCTAGTGGGTTAGTGCGTGAGTAGGGGTCTCCTTGACGGGTTGCACGCTATGAGTGGAGCCCATAAGAGATACCGCGAAGATGGTGATGATTACTACAACAATTACCACCAACCGCAACCGCAGGAATATCATCAGGAGACTCGTGTCCGGTATATCGATCTCCCACCCGATGTGAAGCTGCAGAAGCGCCGCCAGGAGCGACAGGAGAAGAAAGAAATGGAGCGCACCTTGTCGTACTTCAAGTCGGTTCAGCGAGCACTGGATGAGCACGCATCCGGTGCGGGAGATGCAAGTACACTGGCCTCCCTTGTGGATGGATTCTTTGTGGAGCTCATGAAACTTCTCAAGGCCGATTCTACTCTACATCTCTTGAGAAACGGGACCGTGTGCCGTGTTATTGAATCCGCCCTTACAAATTCTCTTCTTTTGCACACCAAGTCACTCATGTACGTTCTCCTGGGTCACGTGTTCAGCACGGTCACCTCTCCCACGGCGAGCTACACGATGGAGACGCTCGTCGCCAGCCTCGCGCAAGCCCTCAGCGCACTCGCCGAGGATGACGTCGACGCCTTCGCGGCGGAGATGATAGACGGCGGGCCGGGGACCCACGCCGGGAGTGGCGTGCCCAGCGCCGCCACCCTCGTCACGGGCTTCGTTGAGGAACTGACGGAGCGGGCGGAGGAAGTCATCCTGCACGAGGTGGGCTCCCGCGCGGTGCGGTCAATTGTCTTGGTGCTCGGCGGCTTCACGATCCGAGGGGCCCCGCCGCTGAGCTACGCGGTGAAGTTCACACAGCCGCTGTGTAAGCTGACTCTCGCTTTGATGCAGACGATGGAGAGGACGTTTAGGGACGAGCACACGCGCAGCGACACGGATGTGTGGTTGAATATTGCTAATACACCAACAGCCAGTTTCATTATCCAGTCTCTTCTTCGCGTCTGTGAGCCTGACAGTGAAATCGACGTGGCAGTGCGTCAACATGTGGAGTCTATACAAGACAACAAGGGGAAAACATTGCTGCGACATCTTCTTAAAGACCCTCTGGGTTGTCACATCTTTCAGGCGTACATTAAAGTACCAGCCCCGTTGGAAGTGTTAGAGGCGTGTGACGTTCTTGCCAACCGCAAAGCAGCGACATCAATTTCCACAAATAATCGAAGACTTAAAGAAATTTTACACAACGGAGAAGACGATACAACGGCAAGGAGTGTGGAGAGTAATAGTAACAATAATCATAATCATAATAAGGGAGAAGAGGGTGAGCATGGAGAAGAAGCCAACAGAGACCAGGAGAACAAGAATGTGGCGAGGATATGTTGGGATAATGCGTTTGATGTTGTGATGGAGTCGATTGGCAAAGTTCTCGACCCCACCGCGGACCACATGACACCCATGCTGTACGTGCTGCAGGATATTGTGCTTTTTGCCCCAACAGCGATGCACTTGGAGCGTGTTTGGGATAGACTGCTAAAACCACGACTGCAGACATTTTTGTCGTCGTTAACACTACTTCAAGTGCTTTCAGTATTTGCACGGAAGTGTGCCTTTGCGGGTTCGTCCATATCGAGGGATGGTGGTGCCGGTGACAATCTCTACAAGGACACCTCTATGGCTGGGTCGCTGGAGGGCGGCAGCAGCAGCGGTGACACTCTACCGAAGGACATTGACCAGACATTGCGCAATGATGTGGCGCAGGGAGTGCGCTACTTCACTGTTTCACCCTGTTTCCAGAAGACAGTAATCACGGCGGTCTGCTTTGCAACGAGGCAAGAGTGCACGAAGGGTGCCGCACAGTTCCTTCTTGTTGACGCCAGCGTGAGAGAAAAGGGCATTGAGTTGGCCCGTTACTTTCTGCACTTTCACCCGTCAGCATCGACGATGTTCATTCACGCGATGGACAGACTTGCTCTCCGGGATGTGGAGGACCTCCTGCGGCACACGAAGGGCAGTCTCGTCCTGCAGCAGTATCTCCGCGCTGCAGCAGTTGCCCAGTCGTCATCGGTGTACACGCAAGGAAGGAAGGGAAAGGAGGAACATAAGACAGACAAGACGGTGGCGATGCGTTTCCTGCGTCGCATTACTTCGCTGTTGCCGGACTTGGTTGGTGACGTTTATGCAGCCTACGTGGTGGAGGTGCTGTACGAAGTTGGGTCGCTTGAGGTGAAAGAGACACTGGTGAAACTCTTGGTTCCCGTCTACACCAGCCTGCGGCAAGGCTCTGCATATTCCTCGGAATCAATGATCCCAGTCAGTGAAGAGGGAGAAGGACAACAAGAAGGAGCAGAAGGAGAAGTAAATACCTCAACTCCGAGTCGTCCACAGCTGCGGGAGTTTATTACACGGAAGATCATGACAAAGTGCTGTGTGGAGTTGTACATCCATAGGCCGGATGACTGGGCAAAACTCGCCCATCGTCAATGTCAAGTGCAACGATTGTTACAACGCATGTCAATTATCTCGTCCTAGCACAAAGAAGTTGTTCTTGTATGATAACGTGGTAAAGGATAGGGGGCGAGATGATAAAGCCGGAGATAATATTATTTTGAAGATTCCTTCCTTTTTATTTTCCTTTGCTTCTCTTTTTAAGTGGCATTCTCTCACTCTCACTATTAAATTGAGATCATGTGTTTGGGCGCTATGGTCTATAAGCGATGTGGTGTCGTAATTGTTACATACATACATACATACATATGGGGGGAAGTATATGAGTTTAATGAGTATACTTATATAGATGTATATACCTTGAATCTGGCGTAGGGCTGCACTCGCTTGCAGTGGGTTGCTGCCTTTCATAATTCATGTCCTTCCTTTTCCTTGTTTCTTTGGATGGGGGAATAAAGAAGATAGAAAGGGTAGTGAAGAAAAACAAAACTTGAAGGGGAAAAAAAAACACAAACACACACATAGACATACGTACACACACCCACACACACATACTGAAACACAAAGAAAAAAGGAAAACAAGGTGGGGGGCTGAGGAAATCTTTTTTTTCGCGTTCTCGTTCTCTCTATCTTTGGTGTGAGTGTCTTGTATTTGTTGGAATACAAAGAAGGGATGAACTTGTGCGATCTGTACAGTAATTACTGCGTGGAGGAAGGCTGTCGCGCCAACTCCGCCGTCCTTCGGTACATTGCGAACCGTGGGGCGATGCGCCCGCTGGAGAAGCTCGAGCTGAGCAACAACTATCTCGGCACCCGCGGGCTGCGGCCCATCATCCGCCTCGTTGAGTACTCGCAGACGCTCACGCACCTCAACATCGACGGCAACGGCGCGGACAACGAGACGGTGGAGATGCTCTGCGACATGCTGGAGAACCACCTGAGCCTCGAGTACTTGAGCCTGCGCGCGAACCCAATCACGGTGACCGGCGGGAAGCGGCTGCTCGCGCTCGTGGAGCACAACCCCCGCATCGTCGGTGTCGACCTCACCGGCACGGACGTCTTTGATGCCCTCATCTACAGGATCGCAAGGGCGACGGATGCCAACAGGAGGCGGGCGATGGGGGAGAAGCCGCAGCTGGTCATGACGGAGGTGGTCGGGGCGCGGAAGCCGCACGGGTACATTTGTTCCAGGGCAGCGCGGACCTCCACTGAGAAGCCGTTGATAACCGCACTGCCCCCCATTGCGCATGAGGCAGCGACCGGGAAGGAGGTGGCGTCAAGGACCGACGGGCAACTTCTGAGCTTGCCAAGTGGAGCAGCTGCAGTCACAAAGACGCAACCGTGGCCTCCGATACCTGCACTCGCCTCGAAGGAGCACAGACGCCTGCCGGATGTGCAGCAGCGAGAGCTACTACGACGATACAGAGAAAAAGTGTTACTGTTTCGCGGGATCAGTAGCAGTCAGGCAAGTAGGACGGCGGATCGTGCACGGGAGGAACTGATGTTGTTGGAAAAAAGTACAAAGAGTCCCGTTTTGAATAAAAGGTCAGGAATGATGACAACGATAACGGCAACGAGAGCTGCAACGACTGGTGAACTGAGAAAGAAGAAATCCCCTCAGTCTAATCGCGTATTCTATCCAGACTCACTTGATGCCATTAACCAGGATAATACAGAAGACGATAACTCAGAGCTCTCATCACGGCAACGTGAAGATGAAGGGGAGGGGGAGGATCAGGAGGTGGTGGAGGAGCCAAGGAGTGGGATGGACAGTCCAGACTCTCCAGGAGGGATGGCTCGAAGAGGGGGAAGGAATGGAGATCCGAATGAGGTTAACACAGAGAACGAAACCCCTGGAGATACTGATGTAAATGTTTACACATCCACGGAGGATGATATAAACGTGGGTGAATCTCTCGTCAAAAAGAAGGAAGGAGAAGAGGAGGAACAAGAAGAAGAAGAAAAGGAACAAGAAGGAGAGGTAGTTGTGGGTGTGGAAAATGTTAATGATAATAATCTTTCGCTAGAAATGTTACGTGAGAGTCCTCAGTGGCTCTTACTTGACAACGCTGAGCAATTCCAAATTTTGTTTGACAGTGGTTGTCGTGCGTATCTGCGACATGACTTTGACGAAGCCTACACGGCATGGAATGAGGCGATGTGTATTGCAGTAGAAAAGAAAAACCGTGAGTGGATGGCTGTTCTCTCAAGCAACCTGAAGCGGCTGAGCTATGAGATGCTGGTGCGAGAGGGAGTGGAGAAACTAGAGCAAAACCGTCTGGAGGAAGCGGATGCTGTTTTTGAACTGGCGCAGGAAGTGGCCCAAGAGGCACGCAATGCCAAGTGGGAAGCTGAGATGTGTAAGGCAAGGAAGGATGTACAGCAAGCCGTCTTCCAGCGCTGTCATGAGGCGGCACTGAAAGTGTTTGAGCGGGCACAAAAGCTGCGGGACCAGAAGGTGACGGAGGACGATTATTTCGTTGTACCAGGCACAGATGTGATGATGCAGCACACAGAGGCCTACGTGAACGAATGGTCTCGTATGCTGCTCGTGAAGGAGGCTGTGGAGATATGGGCGTCGTCGCGTTGTGTAATTGAGCGCATTGGAGGCAGTGACGGCCGTGCTCTTCAGAATGTTGTGGATGAGGCCCTCGACGCAATCGCATGTTTTCTCGTGAAGCGATGCTTTGATACGGAAGACACGCAGTCGCTGAGCTGGATGCGTTCCTCGCTCTACAGCTATCAGGAATGTATCATGCTGATCACTCTTTGGATGGACATGTCCTCTCGCGATAACTTCGCGGAGCATCACAAACTCTTTGCAGCCGTTACCGCCGCGCAGATCGGCAACTTTTACCTTGCGACAAACCAGCTAAGTCACGCACAGACACAGTTTGACACGCTTGAATCACTCGCAGAAGATCTTAGTGACCCATTGCTGCGTGCAGCTGGACGTACATTCAGTGCCATTCTCAATTGGCAACGCTCACGATACTCCGCAGCGGAGGCAATGCTGCGTGACGCTGTCCTTGAATGGGGAGCTCTTCGGGATGCATCCTTACTGCAGCGCACAGATGAAAATGGCGGTAACAGTGTTAGTGGCCATAATACAGATAACAACAACAGCCCGTGTTCAAAGTTGCTGGGATCTCTGCCCATGGATTATGTATCTATCATGGAGTCTGTCAGTTTTAAGTATCTCGTTTCAAGTATCGCAAGCACATATCGGTACGGAGAGGCACTAGAGGTCTTGGAGCGCAGTCTTGTTTGTAAGTACCGTGACATTTTATACAATAAGATGAAAGTCAATTTCAGCGCCCACCCTACACTGGAGCACATTGTGGCTACATCGTCGCAGGTTCGCTCACCATTTATCTACCAGATGGTCACACACCGTTTTGACTGGTCCGTAGAGGAGAAACGATACATCGTGGATGAGAAGTTGCTCATTTGGGTGGTGCCACAGAGAAATGAACTGCGTTTTGTGGAGGTGGGTGTCACAAAAGACTACAAGGTGCCATCTATCAATGCCCTGATTGAGACACTGCGCCGAGAACTTCTTTTGGATCCGATTACCCCCGGTACAGCCACTACAGGGAGTGATGTGATACTGACGTTGCCGAAGCGTGCATGGGTGGAGCCGCTGCAAATGTTGTACACAATCTTTGTGGACCCCGTCGTGGAGTTTCTCCGTGCCTTGGATCCAATTTTTCTGACAAAGAACGGTGTCATTACGATGATTCCAACGGAACAGCTCTGGCTTGTGCCGTTTAATGCTCTCATTGCACGGAACGGAAACTTCCTTGTGGAAGACTTTGCAGTGCAAATGGCGTTTTGTGCAACACAGTGCGCCTTTTCTATGCTTAACGCCACACGCGTTTTAGAGCGGGATCTTCAGCGTGATGTGGTGTTGGTTCAGCGTGAAACAGACACACCGGCATTACATCTGCTTTCACATGTGGCATTTCCTTTTGACTCCTTGCGTTCTCAAAAAGAGGGTGATCTAATTATGCGAACACTGGCAGAGCACAATCGTGGTAGCCGTCAGAGCATGCACACCACAGACTCCGTCAGCATGACGACGAGTTCTGAGATCCTCGTTGAGGATCTGAACACATTTAGAGAATACCTTCCGAAAAGTCGTACGGTTTTCATCACTGCGTCCACAACGAGCGCGACACGGAATGATGACAATAGTGCCGGGGCCATATGCATGGCTGTATCATGTGATGAAATCGACCTGCTGCGCGCCTCTGAGATTGCACGGATGCGACTGTTTGCGGAGCTTGTGGTGATGAGCAACACAAACATGTCTATTGCACGCGTGGTGGGGATACACGACGACGTTCAAGGACTCATTCGGGGATTTTTCTCCAGCGGGGTGCCGTGCATTATCGCCGGGCAGTGGTGCACGCCTGACATGGTGCCGTCGGAGCTCTTCTCGAAGTTTTTCCAGCTGCTGTCGGACGCGAATAAAAAGTCGCAGCGCAACCTCACCAGCCACGAGGGATTACCAACGTTGACGCGGATGCGAACCACCGACACGGTGGCGACGACAACAACAGTAACGCCAACGACGAAGAGACCGACGGAGATAAACGCGGTCATTGGCGCCGGAGAGGGGGTGGATGAGGTCGGCGGCCACGAGGCGGCGAATGTGTACTGCCACAAGGCACTTATCCTTGCGTGGACCATCCGGGCGCTGCTAGAGGACAATTTCTTCCGCTTCTCTCCTCGCGTTTGGGCAGGGTACTGCTGCATCGGCCATGGTTCCCACCAGTAGCCGTGACCTTTTCATCTTGTGCGCTTCTTTTGTTTGCTTTTACTTTTGGCATATTGTCTGCATATGCCAAAGACGGAAGAAGGTGTGTGGAGTCTGGAGTAAAGGGTGGGGGAAGGAGAGAGAAGCAGTGTGCTTCTTTTATATGTATTTTTGTTCAACATGTGTTTCACATCTCATTGCGGTCTGTGTTTTTTGTTCATCGTGGCATGTGTTGTCGTGCGGATTTGTGGGATGAGAGGGCTATGTAAAAGTATCAATTTTCTTTTTCTTTTTTTTTTTTCCTTCCTTGCTTGAGTACCACAATCACGCCGAGACAAACAACAAGCACGACAAGCACATCTTTCAGGACTTCCTATCTCGTCTGTTTTTTGTTGTTGATTTTTTTTCTGCGCATGTTTGTGGGTGTATGTGTGGGTGGGTGTACTTCTCATTTTTTCTTCCCCTATGTTTTCTTTTATTGGCAGCGGAGAAAGAGAAGTAGGTAGGTAATTAAATAAATAAAAATAGAGGGTGTGAGAGAAAGGCAACGGAGTATATATACTGTGAAGTGGATAGAAAAAATATATATAGACGTGTAGGAACCACACACACACATACACACAAGACGACGACGACAACGAGTATCTTATAATTATCATCACATCAGTGCGATGATAAATCATCAGGTGATATTTTTTGGTTCCGTTGCAGTGACGCTCACGGGGGTATGCATAACAAACCCCGCACTGGCTGAGGAGGTGAAGGGCAATGACGACCTGAAGTTTTTTGTGCGAGCGGCAATCCTGCCGACACGGAACAGTAACGCAGAGGAGCGAATGGGAGAATACATTGACTCCTCCATGTTCCCGCTACAAACTGCAGACATGGCAGAGGAGTTACTTATACCCGTAATGTTGGAGCGCGGCATGGGTGTCTCTTCTCCCGCGCAGTCTGCTTCTACCCCCTCCTCTTCATCGTCTCCGCAAGTGAGTAGTGACTCACCTCATTGTGTCACGGGCAATGATGCCGAGGAGAGTCACCCCACTGCTCTGAAGGACGACGATGGTGGCAATGATCCTCCCCGCAAGAATAGCCCTGGCCACGCAGATGTTCGGGCTGAAGACGACGGCTGCCAGGTGAGTGTGGAGTTGCATTTGGAGGTGGCGGTTGTGCACGGGAGTCTGCAGTCCACCATCGCCCACCGCACGGTGGCCATCAACTCTCTCCTCGACATCACGCACGAGAAGTGCGGGGTGGCCACGGCGCGGGTTGGTGCCGCAGCACTTCGCCGCAGCAGCGCGTGGGTGCAGGCGGCCCAATTCTTCGGCACCGGAAGGAGCGTCAGCGCCGCCGACGAGCACAACGACGATGACAGTACGAATACTGATGCTAATGCTAATACTGATGTGGGGTCGGGCGCGGAGATTCACTTCATTGTGCGGGCCGTCGACATGTCAGAGCCGGTGCGGGCGATGATCGCGGCCGAGCGGGAGGCCCGCAGTCTCCTCCGCCTGCCGCAGCGCGAGCCGCAAACGACGTTTCTCCTCCCCGCCCTGCCGCTGCCGTACGCCGCCCTCCCCCTCACCGCCGTCTACGACTACTACCGCCGCTTCTTTGAGCAGTTCTTCAACAAGACGCTGAGTCCCTCCGAGCACGTCGTGAAGATGCTGCAGAGGGACATGCGGAGTGACGGGTCGCGCTGCTGGACGATGCTGGGCGTTGTTGACATGCGTCCCACTCTGCTGGGTGAGGAGTCCTTTGCCCCGCTGTTAGCCACACTCTTTCACTGCCCCTCGCTTAGCTCGCTGGTGTTCGACCAAAATAATCTGGCGGACTTTACCTGCTACTGGATCGCTGCCCTCTTCCACAAGCATCACTACTTGCGTGAGGTGTCACTCTGTCGCAACAATATCCATGAGGGTGGAGCTGAACAACTCCTTCGCTTTGCACGACGGAATAAAGTGTTGATCCGACTTGACGCTAGCGGTAACCCGTGCTCTCCTCATGTTTTGGAGCGCATCCAACGAGTAACCGAGATGAACCAGGAAGTATTAAACAAAGACCCATTCAATGTATTTTCCCTACAATACACATATGCCGTTTCCCCCACCTCTTTTTCTCCGACCATTATCAAAAAGGCCCTCACTGTATGGACCATGCTGTCTGCGTCCCCTTTGAAGATGGCGGATGGGGCCTCTGATAGTAATTCTGCTGAACGTCTGTCACTTATTCCCCAGGCTGCCTTGTCCCCATTGTTGAATGAAGTCATGCGTACTTTGACGTTACGAATGTCGTCTTGGATACAAGACCCTTTTGTGCGCATGGTGTTTGCTGATGTGGAAACACCGTGGAAGGCGTCTACTTTGGCACCTCGCGAAAGTGTGAATTCATCCCTTAACAAGGAGAACGGGGAAGATATAAAGAATAAAATAACTGCAAAGAAGAAGAAGAACAAGAAAATGTTTCCCCATGTAGAGATGGGACGTGAGGATGAGAACAACAATGAAGAAGAAGAATCGACATCCGGAGGGGCAACTGTGTCATCCGCAGACGTGGAGGAATTCTATAGTTACTCCTTCCTACGCCTGATTGTTGTTTCCATGCGAAGTATGATGCGGGATGGAAACTGGGCTGATAGCATGGCAGTGCTGCAAGACATTGGACGACGTCAAAAAGATATCGGTGTTGCACAGAAAGATTACTGTGTTGCCCTGAAGGTGTTTATTCAGGCTCTCACTAGTGTGTGCGGTAAGGAGCGGGTGGATGCGGAGCACTCTATTGCCTTCCTTCAATGTTTAGCTATGGGTGTAAGAACAGCCGTTGGTCCGTAATGCATCACCACCTCCACGAGAACAACAAGAAGAAGAGCACTCGCCAGCTGCATCACAGAAATCCAATGAAGGGAGAGAATAAAGGAAAACACAAAAGGACGGTTATGTTTGTGTGTGTGAATCTGTCTGCATCTGCTGAGGAAACAGAACCCAAAAAACGAAAAGATGCACGCTATGTATTTTTGTGGCATACGAGCATTAATCTTCGATGCATTCATACATACATGCATCCTTGGGCCAAGAGAGGAAGAAAGAAGGTACTGAACCAAGAAAAAACGATTGTGTGAAGGTGTTTTTCCTCCCCATGTCTTCGTCTATGTGTATGTATCCATGAAAAAGAAGGTCTATTTCTCTGTCTTTATTCCCCCCCCCCTTCTACCTATTTCCTCTATGTATATAATGTCAATATTTGTATTTGCACTTTTCTCACTTTCTCTCCTCTCTTTCTCTCTCTCTATGTGGTGTAATGTGGCGCACATGATCAGATTTGAATCCGTCCATACAATTATCAATCAATCAATCCAGTAAAACCACAACAAAAAGTACGAAGCGTTGACTCATTTTTGAAGAGCCACACAAGGAGATATAAGTCCTTCACAAAGAAAGACCCGTATATATATATATATATATATATATATATATATATATATATATACTGAGAAAATGACTCATCGTGTTGTACGCTTGAAGCCATATGAGTACGTTCATATCCTTGACAACAATACATGTGAGGTGACACTGCTGGAAGGGCCCTGTTGCTTTACACTGATGGACCATCATATCAACCTCCACGAGACTCCTCAGCCGTATATTGTCATTCCACCGAATCATTACTGCGAGGTGCAGAACCCAGCTGAAGTATCACCCGACGGTAAGACTGTTGTATACCACGTGGGTCACCGTGAAATACGAGTCTCCCAACCTCCGTTTCCGCTTTATCCAGGGGAAGTGGTCTCCGACGTGAAGCCAATGCATATTCTCACTGCTCGTGAGGCCATTATTGTGCGGGCATTGGAGGATCATACAACAACAACAACAGAAGGCGGAAAGAATGAAGTGGAAACGAAACGCACGGCTGGAGAGAAATGGTTAGTAAAGGGTCCTTGTGTCTATGTCCCTCGTATAGATGAGGAGGTCGTGAAGGAGGTGGAGCCACTCATCGTTGCAAGGTATGAATTTCTCAAGTTGTGTGCCACAACCGATTTTCAGGAGTCAGATGGTACATTACGTCGGATGGGTGATGTGTGGAACATGACGACACAGGGATTATTCTTTCCCGGGCCGAATGTGGAATTGATTGCTGCTGAAAAAGGTATTATACTCTCACCAACGTTGGCCCTCCATGTGCAGGCAGTGTATTCTTTTTATGATGCCAACTTTGGTGTGGAACGTTGCGTGGGGGACCGTTGGCTCGTGACACATGATGTGATACCTCTATTTTTACCGAATGAAAATGAGCTCCCTGAGACAACTGTTCCCCTCACCGTTGTTGGGGAGCAGCAGTACTGTGTGGTCGTAAACGTTGTGAGAGACGGTGTATGTCACCACGGTGAACGGGAACTTCGGAAGGGGTTCTGCTCCTTTTTTTTACAACCTGGCGAATATTTGGAGGGTAATGAGGTGAAGAACGCCTACATTATTGGTGCCCATGAGGCACTTCTTGTGGAAGCAATAAGTCATATTGAGTCGGCAAAGGAAAATTTGGCTGTGTCGTCCCGTTGGTTAGTGTATGGCCCATGTAGTTACATTCCACCATTGAAGATACGTGTTGTGGAGCGGCGAGAGAGAAAGCTGCTTACAGGGAACGGCGGAGTGTATGTGCGCAATATATCTACAGGCACTGTGAAGGCAGTTTATGGTCAGGCAATCATGCTCGGGGAGAATGAAGTAATTTGGGAGAAACCGGTCAATCCGCTTGTGTATCGTCTTCTTAAGGCCGACCAACTCTCTGTCTACGATGCCAACGCATTGAAATTGGCTGCGGAAGAGGAAAACTCATACACATCCTCCACAGTTGTCTTTTTCAAGGTGCCACACAATGCACTTGTGCAGCTCTATGATTCAAGTACAAACACCAGGCGTGTGGAAGCAGGGCCCACTGCCGTGTTTCTTGGGCCCAATGAGGAGTTTACACCAATCTCGCTCTCCGGTGGGAAACCAAAGACACCTAACTGCATCCACTCACTCTGCCTGTTTCTTGGGCCGGACTTCATGTCGGACATGGTCGAGGTGGAGACGCTCGACCACGCCCGGCTGAGGCTCAGCCTCACGTACAATTGGGAGTTTGATACATCCGACAAGGAAGAAATTAAAAAAATCGCCTTTGCAGTGTCGGATTTCATTGGCAAGACCTGCAACACACTTGCAAACCGCATTCGTGTGGCCATCGCCGCGGAGTCGTTTGAGAACTTCCACCGCAATTCCTCATCTTTAATCCGACAGGCTATCTTCAGTTCTCAGTCGGGAGTGACGGAGACTCGTGAGAATGGCTTGTACTTCCCTGTCAACGGTCTCCTCATCACAAACGTGGATGTACAAAGCGTGGAGCCTGTTGAGCCCAAGACATTCAATGCCTTGAAAAAGAGCGTGCAACTTGCCGTGGAAATTATTACCAAATCTCAGGAGAATGACGCGACACATCAGGCAACGCTGCTGGAGCAGGAAGTAAAGGGCGCATTAGAGCTGCAGTTGATGAACGACAAGGTCTTGGAAGAAAAAGAGCGCGTGACGCTGCTCCAGGTGACTGCGGAGAATGCGACGATTGAGTTGGGCGGCTCCAGTAAGGCTCAAGCCCTTGCAGAAAGTGAAGCGCGTCTTGTGGAGCTGCAAGCAGAACTAGACGTGGCACCTACGCGCTGCAAGTCGCTTGAAGTAGTGACCGAGGCGGAGTTGGATATACTTCAACAGCGAGTGGAGTTAGAGATCGTCCACCGCTCTGCTATGAATCAGCTTGCGGTTGCGAAGGCGAAGGCACTTGCCGATATTATGGCTCAAAAAACGGAAAAAATATTTGCTGCGCTTGGCAAAGCAACAGTGACGGCGATTGCGCGGGCGGGACCGGAGTTGAAAGCGAAACTCTTGCAGGGGTTGGGTTTGAAGGGATTTCTTGTCACAGATGGATCATCTCCAATCAATTTGCTTGGTATGGCAAATCACGTGGTGAGTGATACGAGAGGCGCGCATTAGAAATGGTCCGAGTGAGATCATTTTTTTTTTTTTCGTCTTTCTTGTATGTCTCTCCTGTAAACCCGATTTGCCGTATTTCTCTTAGGTTTTGCTTTTGTTTTCTCCCTTTCCTTCGGTGCGTGTGTGGGTGCAGCTACTTCTATGTTCATGTTTTGTTTTGTTTTTGAAGTTTCTCATTTATTATTATCTTGTTGTTTTTTGATTTTGGTGGCACTCAGTTGCTTCTTATGGATGTTCTGAAAGCCTGGTTATGTACGCATTTTTTTTTTCTTTTCCTTATCCCTTATATATATATATATATATATATATATATAACGGGCATTTGCTTTGATTACATGTGGACCACAAGGGTTAGTTGTGACTCCAATTTCTTTAGCTGTTTGGGTATCGTTGATGCACGCACCAACGCAAGAGGTTGTCATTGGGACGTCTGACAGCGACAATGACGCAACTAGTAACAACGGTGAGTCCACGTGGGAGGAGCACCGGTCAGTCCTACCAGTTCTTGCGGAGGTGGAGATGTACGTTGCGTTGTTACGGTCCCTTGTTGCTAACGGTGGTGCGCCCATTGAGGTCACGTCCTTTGAGCTTATAGAATCCATCGTGGACAAATTGGATCAGGTGTACTACTGGGCGCTGGAGGAGGGAACAACATTTCTCAAGGAACCAAGCCTCTTGGCACAGTGTGAGGTGCCGCAGCTCATAGTTTCCTGCGTCATGACAAGACGACCGAGAATTGTAGTGGCTGCTCTCCGTATAATGCGTTATCTCCTGCGTCACGAGCAGTCCGGCCCACAACTGCTTGCTGTCGCAAGAAGGGCAATGGAAGAGGGATTCTTTACTTCAAATGCAGGAACTGACAATGATAATGATGAAGGGAGTGGATTGTTTGGGATGCTGGCCTTTGTTATGAGACAGCACCCAGGGCTAAGTGACCTGCAAGCCGAGGCCGCTGCCGTTGCGGGCGAGGCGGCATTATTAGACATTAAAGGCCTGCTGGAAAGTGCAGTCATTAGTCGTGTGCTTGAGGCGCTGGAGCGGCATGGTGACAGCACCGCCGTGCAAAAAGAAGGTATCTCGCTCTTTTCGACTCTCGTGGACATTGAGCGACAAGCACCACCGTGTATGATGGGTGTGGCAAATGATGAGAGTACTGCTGCACCGGTAGCAATTCTATTGTCGCAGATTGGCGTCGTGGTGCGTTTTGTTGTGGGTGTGATGAAGGCAAATAATAATAACGTTGAGGTGAAGCGCAACGGAGTTCACTTTTTCCTCCGATGTGCATCGTACCCTGAGAACATACACATTCTGTTGCAGGACGGCGCCTACCCTGTTTTGGCAGCCGCCCTCCCCACCAGTGTGCGGGTGCCCGAACTCTTTGTGGAGCTCACAGAGGCCATCGCCCACTTTATTCCTGTTTTGGATCCGCACCAGCGCCGAAGTCTTGTGCTGGTGCTGCGTTGTGTGTTGCTTGAGACAGGATCGTCATTTTTTATTTTATTGTGTGCAGCTCTTCTTGTGCGGATGTTGCGATTAGAGCCCAGGAGTGATGAGCCGCTCTTCCCGGGGATGATGCAGACACCTTTGCCGGAAGAACAAGAAGAAGAAACGACGGCATCCTCTAGTTCGCGTGTGCGGGGAGGCAAACTCAGTTGTAGTGATACCATTAGCTTGGGTCGTGATGATATCCGTGGATTTATGACGGCGTGCCTTATACCACAGTTGTTGTGCTGCGCGGCCGATACTCTTGGCGAAGAGGACAAAGTGCTGAGACGTGTAGTGGGGGAGGCCGTCAGGTTACTCTCGCCGTGCCAGTGGCGGTAGAGTCGTCTGATGTGATGTGGTGTAAACAAAGAAAAGAACTACAAGACCCACCACACACACGCGGTACATACACATAGACATACACGAGTGAAGAAATATGAGGGGTTGGGTGGGGTATATCTGGTCGCTCTGATTTATTGTATTTTTTTTTTTTTCTTCCTGTTGTTGTTACTGTGATTTTTGTGGACGTACATGGTAATGCATGTGGGATCTCCTTTCAGTTTATTCCCACCCACCCCTCCCATTCTTCTTCCTTCTAGTACTAGAGCGGTTGAAGACGATGCCATTTAGTGAGCAACAGCTGGAGCGCTTCTCGCTGCAGTTCCTCATGTTTGACAAGAACTCCGACGGCCGCATCGCGACGGACCAGCTCGGGCCGCTGCTGCGCCTGTGGGGGTTCTGCCCAACGGAGACGGAGGTCCTCGCGGCGGTGCGGCTGCTCGACCCCGACGGCACCGGCACCATCACGAAGGCGCAGGCGCTCGAGGCGGCGGAGCCGATGCAGAAACAAAAGACGGTGGAGGTCGACGTGCGGGAGGCGCTGCGGGCCCTCGACGCGGACGGCGACGGATTTCTTACCACCGCCGAGCTGCGCCACATTCTGCTCAACCTGGGCGTGAGGCTGACGGTGGAGGAGGCGGACGAGGTCATCGCGGACGCGTACGCAGACGAGGAGCACCACATCAACACGGATGAATTTGCGAGCATGCTCTTCTCGAACGCGGATGAGGGAAAACTAGACCTCTAGAAAAGGTAGGAGAAGAAAGAGAAAAAAATATATTTTTTTTTTGAGGAAAGAACATGATCCATACAGTTTGCGTGTTTACCTGTTTGTGTGTGTGTGGGCGGAGGTGTGGGAGCTGTGTAAGAGAAAGGGTGATGTGGGGATGTACAGAATACTACTGCTAAAGAAGAAAAAAAGACTGGAAAGTGTAAAAAGAGAAAGAAAAGAGAAAAAAAACTAAGGAGGAGAGAGTGAGGATAAACTAATGGCAGTGCGTTGGCCATACTGTTCTCTTTTGTTTTTTCATTTGTTTTTTTTTTGTTTTTATTCGTAAAGTAGAGATTATTGTTATTATTGTTATTACTATTATTACGATTCTGGTATCTTAGGGCTTTTATATGTATTGCAGTTTCCGTTCTAGGAGACGCTGTAACATTGGCCTCAACTTCTGCATGGAGGTACTTCGCTGCCCCCACCGCTGTAGCCTCTCTAAATATGTTGAGTACAATGATGCGGATCCGCTGCTGCTGCGTGAACAGCTCTCTGATAGTGAAGCGGAGATCCAGCGCGGCATACGGAAGTTCTGCAAGGAGACGCTCCTCCCGCGCGTGGTGGCCGCGTATCGCACTGAGCGCGAGGACCGTGAGATCTTCCGCGAGTTGGGTGCGTTGGGTGTGTTGGGGCCCACCATTGACGGATACGGCTGCGCCGGCGTCAGTTCCGTCGCCGCGGGTCTCATCGCACGCGAGATTGAGGCGATTGACAGCGGCTACCGCTCCACGTGGTCCGTGCAGTCCTCGCTGGTGATGCACCCAATATACATGTTCGGTAGTGACGCACAGAAGGAGCGGTTCCTGCCGGGACTGGCAACCGGCGAGCTCGTTGGCTGCTTCGGACTCACGGAGCCGAATTCGGGGTCGGACCCGATGTCAATGACGACACGGGCCCACAAGGTGGCGGATGGTTACAAACTAAATGGGCGCAAGATGTGGATTACTTCCGCACCCCTTGCAGACATCTCCATTGTGTGGGCAAAGCTAAACAACACAAACGAAATTTCGGGATTTATTGTTGAACGTGATTTCAAGGGGTTCAGCACGATGCGGATTGATGGGAAACTCTCCTTGCGGGCCAGTTGCACGGGCATGATTGAACTGGAGGACTGTGTCGTGCCAGAGGCAAACAGGTTGCCGCATGCTACGGGCATGAAGGCCCCATTTAACTGTCTCAGCAATGAGCGTTACAGCATCGCGTGGGGTGCGCTTGGAGCTGCTGAGACGTGTTTTAACATCGCGCGAGACTACAGCTTGGAGCGCAAACAGTTTGGCAAGCCCCTCGCCGCCTCGCAGCTGGTGCAAACAAAACTGGCCGATGCAGTGACTGACATAACATTGGGGATGCAAGGCTGTCTGCGTGCTGGGCGGTTGAAGGACGGGGGAATGCTCTCGCACCGAGTAATTTCCATGCTGAAACGCAACAACGCACGTAAAGCACTAGAAATTGCACGGGTAGCGCGGGATATTTTGGGTGCGAACGGTATTCGTGAAGAGTATCACGTCATGCGGCATATGTGTAACCTTGAAACAGTGCTGACGTATGAGGGGACGCATGACATTCATGGGCTTATTTTGGGTCGCGCTATTACGGGTATTAGTGCTTTTTGATATTGACTGCGTGATCATCGTCAAGAACTCTCTCTCTCTCTCTCTTTCTCTCTTTTTTTTCTTTTTCTCTTTCTCTCTTTCTCTCTCTATTTCTTTTTATTCGTTCCCCTCATGTGGGGTTATTTGTATGACACAAGTGTTGCTTTCAATTTCATCTTCTCTTCTGTAATGTTAACGTTTATGCTTCTTTCTCACTCTATGGGTATGTAGATATTTTTGCTGCGTGCGCGTGGTTGTTGTTTTTATCTGTGAGTGTGCGATAGCATTTGGATATTATGTTGTTGGTGTTGTTGTTTTTTCGTTGGTGTTGTTTGTTTGGTTGCTATTTACTCGATCTCCCTGAGTGGCTCATTTGCTTTCATCTGTTATTCTCTCAATCCCTATATATATATATATATATATATATATATATATATATCACTTGACGCCTCGCACTGGTTGTCGTTGTCTACGTAGGAAAGGTGGGAAGGAGAAGAAGGAGGCAGACAGCGGGCTCTGCATACACCTTGACGGGGTAGCGTGGTGGTGCGTCTCTCTCTCTCTCTCTCTCGGTCTCTCTGTCTTGTTCATTAGGTGTTGGTGTTGTTGCGTTTGCTTCCCTGGTGGTGAGCACATGAGCGGTGATCAGCCCGTGCTCTTCATCGACAACGGCGGCTACACGCTGAAGGCGCTCTACATCCCCAACCCGGCCAACACGACGGCGCAGCCGCCGCGGCAGGCAGTTGTGCCGAACTGCGTCGGCGCCGCCGCCTACGCCGGCCGCGGCATTGTTGGCGAGCAGCTCTTCAAGCTCCCGCACTTTCACGGGTTTATGGTGCGCCGTCCCGTCGACCGCGGGTTCGTCGTGGACGCAGCGCTGCAGAGTTACATATGGGAGTGCCTCCTGCAGTTCTTCGCCATCGCAGACGAGAGCGATGTCGAGCTCGTGCTCACTGTGCCCTTTGCCGCCCCGAAGCAGGTCGGGGAGTCGCTGCATTCCCTCGTCACGCAGCGTTTCAAGTTCCGCGCGGTCACACTTGTGAGCTCTACCTTTCTCGCCCTTGTGGCCGACGCGTCGCGGGGTTGGCTGCATCGCCAAGACAATAATAATAATAATAATAATAATAATGGCGTCGGCGGCGGGTGTGGAATAGTGGTGGATTTCGGTTTCTCCGCGACGACTGTAGTCCCTTATGTAGACTTCCTTCCACTGCGGGATGCCGCCGTGCGGGTTGATGTTGGCGGCAAACTTCTCTCGAACCGCCTCAAGGAAATTATCTCCTTCACGCAGGTGAACATGACAGAAGACGGTTGGCTCGTGAACCACATCATGGAACACTGCTGCTACGTTGCGCTGCACCCGTGGGAATCACTGCGAGCAGCACAGGGACAAAAGCGGCGGGGGAGAAGTCGCAGTAGCAGTAGTGGTGCGGTGGTGCGGTATTATTTGCCCACTGTGCCTCCACTCATGCCACTGGGCTGCCGCGAGGATGAGCTGCAGACAGTCGGCGGTGGCGATGGATTGGGGGTGGAGAAGCACGAGCTGCAGCACGTCGCCTTCAACCACGAGGCCTTTCTCGTCCCGGAGCTCCTCTTCAGCCCGGCGGACGTCGGCATCCGGCAGATGGGCGTCGTGGAGGCGATTGTGCGGGGGACGTGCGGCCGCGGCGTCCTCCGGGACGCCCCGACGGTTCACGCCGCACTGCTCCAGCGCATCGTTGCGTTCGGCGGCACCGCGAAGTTCCCGCATCTCCGCGAGCGACTCCGCAGCGAACTGCAGAAAGAATTAGCCGCCCGCACAGCAACAACACCAACAACAGCGGAGCAATCCGGCGTGCAGGACACACCGTCCGCACTGCAGCCACTAGTGGAGCGACAGCGCATGGCACCCAACGCCATCAACGTGAACGTCACTGCCATCACGTATTCCCCGCACGACTCCGAGCTACAGCCGCTCTACGGCGCTTTAGCACTACTAACATGTCCCTCGTGCCACCCGCAGCTGCAGATGGTGCACAGTCGAAGTAGGGTTGACTTGCTGCCCCTTCGACAGCAGAAACAGGGCGTGAGTCGCTCCCAAGCTGCCATGTCACAAAAAACACAGAAGGCATTTCTCCATGCTATGCAGTGTCACCCATAGCTGCAGCGACATTACCCGCTTTGCTTTTCCCAAAACACTATGCCTCTCCCTCCACGTCTCTCTCTCTCTCTCTCTCTCTTTTCTTCGTCCTCTCTCCTTGATGCAACGAGCTGACTGATGGAATTTAATCAATAATCATCTTGACTTGTCTGAAGTGAAACCAAAATTCTCCTTCAATTCGTTCTTCATCTTCTATTCACCAAAGGCAACGTACATACAAACAAGGAAGAAAATCTAATAGAAAAACGAAAAACGAATCTTTAATATTTTTTGACAACACAACTCCATTGGCCAAGATCAACAGCAACAAAAAAAAATTTATATAAACTATCCCAGCTATGTCTTCTCGTCTGAACAATCTTCTGCAGCACATCGCCGTGAAAAACAGCGACAATGAAACGATGCGGCATCTGAAGCGCCGGCTGGCGCTGGCGTCCCTGTCGAACCAGTTTACGGTTTCACAGAAGAACCTCAAGCAAATGATGCTGTACATGGTGCACGAGATGATTGAGGGGCTTGAGGGGCGTGAGAGCACAGTGCGTATGCTGCCGTCGTATGTGTACAAAGCGAACCCGAGCACGGCGACCGGCGTTTTCTACGCGCTGGACCTTGGCGGCACGAACTTCCGCGTGCTGCGGGTGTCGTGCAAGGAGGGCAAGGTGGTTGACCGCCTGGTCTCCACCTTCGTGATCCCGAAGAAGGCCCTGCAGGGCAATGCGACCGACCTCTTCGACTTCGTCGCAAGGAGCGTGAAGAAGATGATGGAGGACAAGGCACCGGAGGACCTGAACCGCACCGTGCCGCTGGGCTTCACCTTCAGCTTCCCCACAGACCAGAAGAGCGTCGACCGCGGCATACTGATCAAGTGGACGAAAGGCTTCTCGACGAAGGGCGTGGAAGGGAAGGACGTGGTTGACCTCCTGCAGACGTCGCTGGTGCGTATGAAGGTGAAGGTGAGGGTGGTGGCGCTCTGCAACGACACCGTTGGCACACTTATCACGAATTACTTTCTGGACACGGAGTCGGAAGTTGGCGTGATCATCGGCACCGGCTCCAACGCATGCTACTTTGAGAATGCGTCGGCGGTGAAGAAGGACCCCTCCGTGGCCGCACGTGGTTCGGCCCAGACGCCAATCAACATGGAGTGTGGAAACTTCGACTCCAAGTACAAGTTCGTGCTGCCCATTTCCGCGTACGACGAGGAGATGGATGCCATCACACCTAACCGCGACCACCAGGCACAAGAGAAGATTGTCTCTGGCATGTACCTTGGCGAGGTTGCCCGCCGCATGATTGTGCACCTCTCTCAGATTCACTGCCTACCCTCCTCCCTCGCGCCGGCCATGGCCACGCCGTGGAGCTTCGAGTCCAAGCACATGGGCATGGTGTCCGCGGACCACATGCCTGGCCTGCAGTTCACCCGCAGTGTTATTCAGAAGCTGTTCCACGTGGATGTGACCGACATCACGGACCTGCACACTATCCGGGAGGTGTGCTGCCTGGTGCGTGGCCGCGCTGCGCAGATCAGTGCCATGTTCTGCAGCGCGCCCCTCGCAAAGACGCACAAGCAGGGCCGTGCAACAATTGCTGTGGACGGGTCCGTGTTTGAGAAGGTGCCGTCGTTCCGCCGCATCATGCAGATGAACATCAACGCCATCCTTGGCCGCGAGTGTGACGTGAGAGCCACGCTCACGAAGGACGGCAGCGGCATTGGTGCCGCCTTCATCTCCGCACTGGTTGTCAACGACAAGTCGTAGAGCTCTTTGTGTGTGTGTGTGGGAGCGTTTGCGTGTACGATAATGTGTGTTTTTGGAATGTTTTCTGCTGCATTGACTTTTAGTAAGCACGACGCTTTGTAAGCATATTCTTGTTTTCATAGCCAATTCTGTTTTTCTGGTAAATATGTCTCATTCACTCTCTGACACATGTTGTTGTCGTTCAGGGCCGTCTTTTCTTTCAATTTTTTGGGATGTAAATTGCAGAAAGCGTGATCAAATAATGGAAAAGAAAAAGCGAGAATGGGAAGCGAAAGAATAAAACGAATGACCTTTTGTCTAGTAGCTGAGCGTCCGGTTTCTGTAGGTATCTGGGAAAAGTATGGGATTAACGCAATGCCATAAGCAACGGAACTGTGAAGCATGGCACCACAGGGCGTAAGGTGAAGGAAAGAAGAAGCTTGAACAGATATTATATTTTGAAGTGCGATGTATTTCTTCTTGTCTTCCTTTTTTTCGATTTATTTGCTCGTCTTGTTTTGCTTTTCCCAAAACACTATGCCTCTCCCTCCACGTCTCTCTCTCTCTCTCTCTCTCTCTTTTCTTCGTCCTCTCTCCTTGATGCAACGAGCTGACTGATGGAATTTAATCAATAATCATCTTGACTTGTCTGAAGTGAAACCAAAATTCTCCTTCAATTCGTTCTTCATCTTCTATTCACCAAAGGCAACGTACATACAAACAAGGAAGAAAATCTAATAGAAAAACGAAAAACGAATCTTTAATATTTTTTGACAACACAACTCCATTGGCCAAGATCAACAGCAACAAAAAAAAATTTATATAAACTATCCCAGCTATGTCTTCTCGTCTGAACAATCTTCTGCAGCACATCGCCGTGAAAAACAGCGACAATGAAACGATGCGGCATCTGAAGCGCCGGCTGGCGCTGGCGTCCCTGTCGAACCAGTTTACGGTTTCACAGAAGAACCTCAAGCAAATGATGCTGTACATGGTGCACGAGATGATTGAGGGGCTTGAGGGGCGTGAGAGCACAGTGCGTATGCTGCCGTCGTATGTGTACAAAGCGAACCCGAGCACGGCGACCGGCGTTTTCTACGCGCTGGACCTTGGCGGCACGAACTTCCGCGTGCTGCGGGTGTCGTGCAAGGAGGGCAAGGTGGTTGACCGCCTGGTCTCCACCTTCGTGATCCCGAAGAAGGCCCTGCAGGGCAATGCGACCGACCTCTTCGACTTCGTCGCAAGGAGCGTGAAGAAGATGATGGAGGACAAGGCACCGGAGGACCTGAACCGCACCGTGCCGCTGGGCTTCACCTTCAGCTTCCCCACAGACCAGAAGAGCGTCGACCGCGGCATACTGATCAAGTGGACGAAAGGCTTCTCGACGAAGGGCGTGGAAGGGAAGGACGTGGTTGACCTCCTGCAGACGTCGCTGGTGCGTATGAAGGTGAAGGTGAGGGTGGTGGCGCTCTGCAACGACACCGTTGGCACACTTATCACGAATTACTTTCTGGACACGGAGTCGGAAGTTGGCGTGATCATCGGCACCGGCTCCAACGCATGCTACTTTGAGGATGCGTCGGCGGTGAAGAAGGACCCCTCCGTGGCCGCACGTGGTTCGGCCCAGACGCCAATCAACATGGAGTGTGGAAACTTCGACTCCAAGTACAAGTTCGTGCTGCCCATTTCCGCGTACGACGAGGAGATGGATGCCATCACACCTAACCGCGACCACCAGGCACAAGAGAAGATTGTCTCTGGCATGTACCTTGGCGAGGTTGCCCGCCGCATGATTGTGCACCTCTCTCAGATTCACTGCCTACCCTCCTCCCTCGCGCCGGCCATGGCCACGCCGTGGAGCTTCGAGTCCAAGCACATGGGCATGGTGTCCGCGGACCACATGCCTGGCCTGCAGTTCACCCGCAGTGTTATTCAGAAGCTGTTCCACGTGGATGTGACCGACATCACGGACCTGCACACTATCCGGGAGGTGTGCTGCCTGGTGCGTGGCCGCGCTGCGCAGATCAGTGCCATGTTCTGCAGCGCGCCCCTCGCAAAGACGCACAAGCAGGGCCGTGCAACAATTGCTGTGGACGGGTCCGTGTTTGAGAAGGTGCCGTCGTTCCGCCGCATCATGCAGATGAACATCAACGCCATCCTTGGCCGCGAGTGTGACGTGAGAGCCACGCTCACGAAGGACGGCAGCGGCATTGGTGCCGCCTTCATCTCCGCACTGGTTGTCAACGACAAGTCGTAGAGCTCTTTGTGTGTGTGTGTGTGTGCGAACGTTTAATCCTTTTAGTGGGGATTTGTGTGGAAAAAGAGTGTGCCGAAGGGAAGGTTTTTTTTTTACCCTCTGTATTTCAAATCTGTGGTTCCTTGTTGTTTATTTTTTTTCTACATTCTTGTCTCCCGCTCAATTCACGGTGCTTTGTTTTTTGTTTGTCTGAAGGAAATGATTGTTCGCGATGCCATTTCGTAGGTTCTGGATGGATATATCCTATGGTGAACATTTTTTTACCTTTTAGTTTTGTGAAATTGCGGGCTCCTAAGTGTATTCACGATGTTTTTCGTTGCATTTCTCCCGCTCTCATTTCTTTTTGTTTTTTTCACTGGATATCTTGAGGGTTTTTCTAGAGGACTGTATTTATCCCGTAGGCACATTTTATCCATCTAATTTTGTGTTCTTATGATGAAAGCCTAAAATTCTTCTGAGGATTGTTTTTTGTCGTTTTTCCTGCTGGGAATTCTGTCTCTCATTCCTGCTTTACGTGTTTTCCGTGCGCCGTGCGTTTTTTTTCTTGATCAGGTGGCATTCCTTGTGAACGCTTTGGGCGCACAAAAGATTATATAAAAGACTGTTTGTGAACTGTGTGTTTTTCCTTTTTTTGTTTCGTGTTCAATCGGTTGTTTGAAATCCAGGAAGGATTTCTTCATGAGACAACTCTTCCCACTTTCTTCGCTGTGCGACAACCAAGCAGGGTTGGGGAGGTTTCGCCTATTGCCTTTCAGTTCTTTGTTTCTTTTTTTTTTTTACCTTTTGTTTGTTTGTTTGCTGGTTCTTGGGAAGGGGCTACCTCTGCATGAGGGTCGATGCGGAGTTCATTCCAAACTGTTTTCTGCCGCGCGATGCAGTGTCGGGCTTTGAATATGATATGCGTGTCGGCACGTCAAGTGCACACCCCGGCTGCGGATTCGGCCAAGTCATCGCCTCTTGCATGTGTGGTGAACATGATGGAGGTGAAGAACTATGGCGGTGTGGTCCGTTTCTACGAGGCCTCGTTCCACGCCGACCGCATGTCGTTGGTGGAGTTCTCTGGTGGTGGGTGTCAAGCACGCGACATGGCGGTCTGTCTTATGCGTGCGTTTACGGCGCTTGGTCGCATGGATCGCGTACGTGATGTCTTTGCAGTTGGACTGAGAGATTTTGGACTTAAAAAGGGAGGGGGTGGTGGTGAACATTGCTCCACCCCGTCCCTCTTGAATACCAACTTTTTTAACGCCTATTTGGAGGTTTTAACGCAGCGGAAAAACTTTGCGAAGGAGGAGGTAGAGTTTGTACTGAAGGAGATGAGGGCTGCGGGGGTCGCCCCTGATGCGCTGACTTACCACTATCTCATTGAGCTGAACATTCGCATGGGAGTGGACCCCGTTGGCTTGTGGAACGACATGTGTCGTGACCCGGCGATACAGCCACTGCCCTGCACCGTTCAGACTCTCTTCTTGCAGGTTGTGCCGGCATCGCCAGATGCATCCTTCGTTGTGGATGTGACACGTGAGGCCCTTCGACACGGGAGCAGTGTGATGGACAAGCGCCTGATTGCGCAATTGATAGAGCAGTGGCTTTGTAATACTCAAGATTACCCACCAGAGTACGTTCTTTGGCTCATGTTTGAATTGGAACTTCGTTGTGTGTTGGATAAGGCCTCGTTTGTACAATTTGTTCAGAAACAACATGTGGCGCAGCTCCTGCAGCGGTGTGCGAAGTGTGCTGACGCTGACACTGCTGGAAAAGTTCTTGCGATGATGGATCGTCATGTCATGACAAAAACCGCCGATGTTCTTAGTCTTGTTGTGTGGTGCTGGGCGCAGGCACTGGATCTGGAAAGGGCGTTTGACTTGCTTGAGCTGATGGCGCGGAAGGGGTACCTGGAGCTGACGGACCCCTTCAAGAAGTACACCGTGGACTGTCTGCGGCAGGTGATGGACCGCCACTTTATGATGGCGCTGGCGGACACGATGAGCACACGAGCGTTACTGGACCGCGCGCTCCGTCATTTGCGTCAGCGGCGTCGTCGTGGGCAGACCGTCACGGCGCACTCGTTGGACCTCGTTGTGCTCGCGGCCGCGAAGCTGGGCGAGGACCGGCGGGCGATGGCACTTGTCGCCGGCTACATGGCGGACTGGGGGACTCAGCCCCGCACAAACACATACAACTGTCTGCTCGTCGGTCTCTCGACGCAGTGTGGCGCCTCGCTGCAGCGCACAATCTACGACGCCATGCTGGAGAACGGCGTGACGCCGAACGCCTTCACGTTCCGCGTGCTTATTCGCCAGGCGGTGCTCGCCGACAGCATCGACGAGGCCCTTGGCTTCCTGCAGAGGGTGACATCGCACGCCGGGCTGCGGGTGGAGGTGGAGATGGTGCTGCCAATATTGGAACGCGCCGCACGTGCCGGCGACGCGGACACGGTGAATCGCGTGAGCAAGTTCTCACTCGACTGTGATATCGGTATTGATAGCGTGGTGCTCAGCGGCGTCGTTAAGATGCTTGCGGAGGCGGGCCAGGATGTGGAGGTAATCAAAGGGCACCAGCCGCTGCACGAGGTACTCCGATCTCGCTCCAAGACAGGGCGGCAGCGAGCTCGAAATGACATGGTTGCGTAGAGAGTCTTCAGATTCATTTGGCCACAAAGTTGTAGAGAAGTGGAATGGAGAAGGGAGAGAGTTTTGATCGATATACATCTGTATGGGTGGGTGGGTGTTGTTTTTCTTTCCTTATTCGTTCCGTTTTTTTTTCGATTTCTGTTTGTTGCTTTGGTGTATTCTTTTTCGTAGCGTGAAAAACAACATATATCAATAGTTTTTCTTGTACTCTTGGGAGAGACATAGTTCTCGGCAGGATACAGGAGGAAGAAGGAGAAAACGATAAGAGCTCACAAAAACACACAGAAGCACACACAAAGAAAAAAGAAAGCAAAGGCGATTGTTGGGGTGGTGTGGTGTAGAAGGAAGGACAGAGAGAGAGAAAGAGCAGATAAGTCTATTGGTGTTTTTCGCTCTGTCAAGGTGGTTTGAGTACAGACAGATATCCATTTTAGTACATCAAATTAGCGGCATAATATAATAATAGCAGTAATACCACTAGAAACTAATAAAAGCGTAGCGCAATCGCACACGCAGATATATATACACGCCATGCTGGTGAACAAATTTGTTAAGGGTCGGTACTCGACTTACCAGTTGCAGGATCTTATTGGGAAAGGCGCCAATGCGGTGGTGTATAGTGCTGTGGATTGTAGATCCGGGGAGATTTTTGCAGTTAAAAAAATGTTTGCCTCTGATGATACAGTGATGGCTGCATGGCGCAAAGAGGTTGCCATTCTCAATTCTCTCCGAAATCCGTACGTAATCCGCTATGTAGACCATGCCCGTTCTGGCAATGATTTTCTCATTGTTACTGAATACGCCCCGGGTGGTTCTTTGTTGCAGCAACTCAAGCGGAAAGGGCATTTTAGCGAACGCGAGGTGGCACGCTATATGCTGCAAATCACTACTGGACTTGCGTACATACATGAAAAGGAATTACTCCATCGTGATCTCAAGTGTGCCAATGTGTTAATTGGGGACGGCGGCACGGTGAAGTTGTCGGACTTCGGCTTGGCCATGGCCCGCCCCGTTGTGCACGACGACACGAATGGCGGCGAGAACGGCGCCGCGGTGGCGGATGTTGCCGTGGAGGAGGGCATCGTCGGCTCCGTGTACTGGATGGCCCCGGAGACCATACGCGGCGAGCCGCAGAGCGAAAGTAGTGACGTCTGGTCGCTTGGCTGTCTGTGCGTTGAGCTGCTGACTGGGAGCCCGCCCTTCTACGACCGCGCCCCCGCCAACGCCTTGTACCACATCGCGGAGTTGGGTGAGGTGCCGATCCCGAAAATGGATCTTTCAGTCGACTGTGAGAGTTTTCTTAGGGAGTGCCTCAACAGAGATCCAACGAAACGACCTTCTGCTCGGGCTCTTCTGCAGGATGCATGGTTTGGTGGATTTGTGGCCGAGGACATATTAGAGAAACTAGCAAGCACGCAGATGACTGACGTGAGTGCAGAGCAGGTAAATGAGAACTCTGCAGCAATCAGTCAATGGGTGGTGAACAATATTTTCCAAGTAAAGGCAGCACTGCGTGAGCAGTGGCTTGAGGCAGGTTGTCTGAAGAAAGTTATTGCAGTCCTACCCAAAGTGACTGCAGATGCATCGTTTGAAATTATTCGCTCCCTTAGCTTTTCAGCACGTCAGTGCGACAATAAAGAAAGCTGTTTTCTTACCAAACTTGGAGAAACAGACTTGTGGGATAATGAGCGGCTCAGCGTACTTGGTAGTGCGAGCTCTCTCAGTTCTATTTTTGTCTCTTGTTGCAAAGGCCAAGACCCACAAGTACCCCAATATGCTCCAACACACCCCGGGGCCTTACGTTTTCTCCTTCAGTGCGAAGATGAGAATATTGTTATTCAATGCATCGATGCGCTCCATGATTTGATGGTCGATACTGAAAATGACGATGGGTCCTCTAGCAGTGTTTCACTGCAACATGATGTGCCTTCTGTGGATAATACGGACCAGATGCGGTTTAGACGCTTCGTTTCACAGAACCGATTTGTTGCGGATCATGCCGTGTATGCAGTTCAGCGTATAATAGAAGATGACTGTTGTGCCGCCTTCCATGAGGAAAAGGAACCAGCCATTGGGTGGAAAAATATGGATAAATTGTTTGAAGTGCTCCTACATGTTTTTAAAAAAACCGATGAGGAGTGTGTTATTGTGGGCCCATCTACGGCTACCATGCAAAAAGCTGATGGGGTGGCGGAATCGTCAAATGCCCCACCTACTGCCTCTACAGGAGACAATTCTCTCTCCGTAACAGATGGTGGCGCCCGTGCTGTTAACGAAACTGGTGCTCGATCCAGTGCAGCTCGGGGAGCGAGCATAACTGGAGGTAGCGTTGTGAGCACGGCAGCTGCTGCTACTGCAAACGTTGGTGGCGTTGGCGTTTCTGGTGGCGCTACTGGTGTTGGTGCTAGTGGTGAGAAGCAGGCGGAAGGGAGATGGCTCTTGTCTTTACAAGAGGCAAGTCGTCATTTATGTCTCAATGCGATTTCGCTTCTTTTGATTTTTGTGCGCCACGCAGTGAAAAATGGTCTCAAGAGTCTTAGTATGGGCGGGAAGAGTATCGCCGGGACATTTCTTGTCGTTGCATCGAATGCCTCCATTGATGTCGGCACCCGCATTGCACTACTCCGCTGCCTCCCATCGCTGCAGTGTGCGTCCCCAAAGGCCGCCGCTTTCATTCGAGACACACGATGCAGTGTACCGTTGCTGGCACACGCTGCGAAGAGCATCCCTGTGCTGGAGGACGCCCGTGAAGATGAGGTGATGAAGATTCTCTTCAGTCTTTGCGAAGATGAACGCATGGCAACGGTGTGCGCCTCATCGGATGACTTTCTTGATATTGCCTTGGAACACGCGACCCTCTCAGCCCACCGGCATCGCTGGGGGGAGGTATTGCTGGCAATCCGCTTCATTGAGATTCTTCTGGCGTATTCTGTCGAGTCATCACGTGTGGTGGAATCCCATGGCCTTCTGCAACTCCTCTTACAGTTATGTGAGGATAGAAGTTGCTCTCCCAGTGTCAGTAGCGCAGCACAACGACTTCTTAACAGCGTACAAGTTCAAACAAATGTTTTGTAGACTATCCGAGTCTTTGCACGGTGTCTCGTTTAGTCTATATATGTATGGATTCGATTTTTGGCGTTGATTTTCTCTTTAGCTTCTGCCCTTTTCATTTCACTAATGAACATACGCAAAGTTTCGTTGCATTATTACCTACTCCTTTCTCTCTCCTTCTCTCTCCTTCTCTCTCTTTCTCTCTTTTTTTCTTATACACACTCTATGTGTATATCCATATTTGTTGTGGGTAGTGACGTACAATCGCGCACATGAACATGTGGTGGTGGTGGTGGATGCTTTGTTCTGAAGGAAAAGAGAAATAGGTAGAAAGTGGGAGAGAAAGTGTGTGCGAGGGAGAGAGAGAGTGTGTGTATCTTCCGAGTCTTGATGAAGTTGTTAAGAAATCTGGATTTCTTTTCTTCCAGATTCACTCTTTTTCTTCTCCCTTTAGTAGTTTATTTTCCCAAGCTTCCTTGATGAATGTTGTTGCTTGGTTGATCTTTATATATATATATATATATATATATATATATAAATGCGTCTGTGTGTGTCTGTTGTCCTTCTTGTTGGTGTTTCGTTCTCATATCTGTCATTCTCTCTCTATCTCTCATACACTTGTAGGTATCCGCGTGGGTACACGGGGGAGCAGGAGAGGAAAAGCACAGAACAGAGAAGAGAGGCGGCCGTGGGGGTGTCGATGTTGCGCCGCACGCGTGTGTGCCCCCGGGCGGTGACGCCGTCGCTGGTGCATCGAGCCGTGTTGCTGCGGTGCGGTCTGCTCGGCCTGCGGTGCGGCGGCGCCACAAACATGTGCGTCCTTGCGGCGGGGCCAGCGGAGGGACTTCCACGCGGGGCGCGGCTCGAGATGTACGGCGGGGCGGCGCGGCTTGCCTTGTCACCGTCATCGCCACAAATCACCGCCGACGACTTGACTGCCGTGGCGGCGGCGGTGGAGGCGGCGATGACGTCCGCGGAGGCGCGGGAGGGGGCGGCGGTTGTGTTGGCGCCGTTGCAGACGCCCCCGCCTGACGGTGTGGTGGCCGAGTGGCGCATCACCACACAAGAAGAAGAGAACAAGGAAGGAAAACAACAGCAGACGTCTTTCCAGATCATGGAAAACGGTGTGATTTTTGAGTCGCCACATGCCGCGGGGCTTCGAGTGCTTCGAGCGGCGCGGCAAACATTTGGCCAGTTATTCTTGCGGGAAATAAGTGAACTGGCACCGTTGTCATCGACAGGTGGGACGGAGCCGCTGGCCATTCTTGATGTCAGTGAAACGGACTGCGCATTTAGTCGCGTGGCCATACATGTCGGTGTAGAAGCTGGCCTCGAACTGGAGCGGGATTTTAACGTTAGTTACGTCCCCCTTACCGACGCCGCGGCGGTGGCGGTGGATGCAAACTTGATGAGTCTACTGCGTTTGGTAGCACGTCCAAACCAACCTGCTCAGATGGAATCATTGCGTGCTCTGCAGTCTCGTTATTTTACTCTTGGCTGCTATACTGTAGGCAGTAGGCGGTGTCAAGAGAGAAAAGAGTCTGTTGGCCTACATCTCGCGCATGTAATATCAAAGCTACGTTGTGGTGGCACTCTTCTTGTGAATGTTGCTGGAAGTCAGTCGCTGGAGGCGGCGGAGGAATGTGAGAAATCAGACATAACGCTCCTGCAACGGGAAGTCAGAACAGTTATTACCGAGGCACTTTCACGGAGTAAACGGTGGGGTGTAATCAGTGACGAGGTTCTGCCAGCGGCTGATTGCTGTGATGCCGCCGTGTCACTTGTTGTGTCACTTGACTAAGAAACTTGGAAGGAACCAGAGATGGAGTGGGGTATATGCGTATGTGTGTGTGTGTGTGGTTTATTTTGCTGCACCACGCCTTAATCTTTTTTTTTCCTCGATTGTTGTTCCTTTTCTTCCTTCTGATTTCTCTCTATTTATTTGTCTGTTCTTTTCTTTTAACCTCTGTTTTTATTTATTTTTATTGTTGTTGTGTATGTATGTATACACCTCCCTCGATATTTAAATAAATAAATCCAGTATTATTGACGCTGCTGACTGAAGCTGCACTTTGCGAGCGATATCTCTTATGCTCTCCAACACCGGGGGCTACGTGAAGCAGTCGCGTACTCTTGGGAGGCGCCGAGACGACACGACATTGTGCTCCACGTTGTGTCCGGCGATGCGAACGCGTGGTTTCTGCCGCGCATATGCGCGCGAGGCGAGGATCCGCGCCGAGGTCGCCGCAAAAAAAGAGGAGGAACTTCTCCGCAGCGCCACGGAGTTGTTTAAGCTGCAGGAGGAGGTGCTGGATGAGGGCACTGCGGCGGACGAGGAGCAACGCACAGGTGCGATTGCGAAGATCGTGGCGGAACTGAAGTGTGAGAAGTCGTACAAGAACTGGAGCCTAGACGTCGAGGTGGCGGAGCACATGACGGCGCTGCGCCTGCGCCGTTGCCCATATTCCCACCGGCGTGAGATGCAGGCGGAACTCCGGAGGCTGAGGCGGGTGGAAATGGCCGAGGCGGAAGGAAAGGGAGAGTCAAGAAAGGAGGTGAGTAATGCAGGGCTATCGCGAAGAAGGAACGTCGCGGCGGAGGAGCGGTGGCGTGTCTTCGAGAGTCTCACAACGCTGCAGAAATGTGTTGTGTGTTTGATGTGGCAGGGCTGCGTTGAACTGCCCCAAAAAGTTGTGTGTGATGTGCGGCGTCTTGTCGAGGCGGAACTTCTTCACGCTGGTGGTGGTGGCGAAGAGGAGGAGGAGGATGTTGATGATGTTGACATTGAGGCGGAGGAGCAGCGGGTTGTGACGGTGACTGCCTGCCGCCCGTCGCTCGGCATTGTGGACCTCTCGTCTCTTCCGCACATCGTTGCATACATTTCGCAACACCCCGGCGACGCCGTCATTCGCCCCGAGACGGTGGAGCACTTCACCGGCGGCAGCACTCGCCTCCACTTCCCGAGGGGCGTGACGGAGAAGCAGGTCGACATTGGCTCCCCAGCCTGCGCGCATGAGTTGGTGGAGGCCGTTGTGTGGGCGCTTGGCGTGATGAATGAGAGGGAAAACCAACAGAGGGAGTCGCGGCCGCAGCGGAAAATAGTTCTTCGCTCCCTCATTCTGCGCCGGTGTGCCATGACCAATGCAGACGCCGTCATTAACGCTCTCCGTAAGCATCAGCTTGACACGACATTACTCGCTCTTGACATGAGCAACAATCGGCTGACAAGTCTTCGTTTCCTCTTTATACTCCGTGCGTACTTTTCCACTCGGCTGCTGCGTCTGTCACTTGAGAATAATCCCATCACACGCAAGCCGGAGTACCGCGAGCAAGTGCGAAAGTCATTGCCCAGACTCACAAGTCTCGATGGCAGAGCCATTCGTCGTCCGCCGCTATCACTGCCGCACCCAACACCTGCGTCGCACACGTTTGACCTCCCCTCGGCGGAAGACGACACGCAGAGTCGCCGAGCATTGTCCGGGGATGAGCTGGACGCAGTGATGGACGGGCTTGCACGGTTTCTGTATACGTGGGAAACCCGCCGTGTTCCATGGACGTTGGCTGAGTTGAACTATCAGCGGCGGCAGCAGCAACGTCGGCAGCAGTATCAGCAATCAAGGAATTCAGGTGAAAAAGAAGAAGAAGAGGGGTCGGTTTTTCACCTTCCAGAGGAGGACTTGGACGATGACAACTTTCACCACCGCTACCTGCATCCCTCATCGACGTTCACAATGAGTCTCCACGAAGATCTTTCGTTCGTTGACTCTGCTAGAATGCGGCTTGCCACAGAGGTTGAGATGGACGATAGCTACACCGGAATGCGTCTCTCCCCGCTGGACATGCGGGACCTCCGAGTGTTTGATGTCGCCATGAAAGGCAACAGTCGTGATTTGTTAAAAGGACGCTCCGTTCTCCATCGTTTTGCTCGCGGTTCACTGAATTGCTATGCGGCGTACAACTACAGCATGTACCCACAGCGATTAGAGGTCTGTCACAATCTCAAAGGTGCGATTGTATCCGTGTCGAAGATCACCGACACGTCTGCACCGAGTAGCAATAACTTCGAAACAGCCGCAGTGGCGAAAGGAGAATCTGAGCTGAAAGTAAAAAAAGGGAAGACACCGCAGCAACCGGGCCGAAAGAAACGACGCGCGGATGCAGTGTCTTCCACCTCTTCTCATTCTTACTCAACAGCATCACCAGCGTCAGCGTCGCCAGCGCCCTTCTCCATGAGCATTCGTGAACGGAAGCCAACGTTCTACATTGTAACTATTCACGGCGTAATGTCGTGGCGGGCGCCGAGCATGAAGCGCTCTGAATGCATCCTCGCCGCGTATGATCGTGTCATGACGTTTGTTGAGAACGCCCTGACGCCGACGAATCCCGTTGAGAAGAGACGCACCGCACCGCTGCTTCTCTTCAACGACGAGGTGCACCTCCGCCCTGCGACGAACGGCCACCTCGCGTGGTTCACGGCGCAGACGGAGGAGCGCGTGGCGCGGCTCGTCGTCGAGTACGGGCTCGAGGCGTGCGCCGACGGTGAGTCTCTCGTCCGCGCGGTGGCGGAGCGGGCGAGCAGTGACGCCGCAGCCAGCGCCGCAATGGGTCTGCTGGTCTTTGGCACAGGCACAGAGCCCGCGGGGAGGGACGGAGATGTGCAGCACGGGGCGCGCGACAAACAGGCACCACCACCGCGGTACTTCGACATTTGTTCTGTCATCTCCGCAGAGAAAAATGCAGTACGGCGAGATGATGGTGATAATGACAGCGACAATGGTGACATTGATGGTGAGGTGGTTGAGAGTGTTCCTCACCGCGTCACGCTCGCTCAGGTGGATGCAACGGTGGCTGCGATGAACAAACAACACACCATTTCTTTCGCCTCCTTTGCTTCGTCCTCTGCAGTTGAGGAAAATGAAAAAGATATAGAACCCAAAAGGAGAAATTGTGGGGCAATAAAAACGTCTAAACGACATCGTGAAGAAAAAGAAGAGAAACGAGGTGTGTAGCTGAAGAGAGGGACGGCGGATAAATTTAAAAAGAAAACAAAAAAAGAGAAAGAGATTTCTGTTCTGTTTTGTTTTCTTCTTATATTGTCTTTGTTTTCACGCTTATTCCTTTTTATTGTTGATGGTGTTATATCATCCATACTTCTTGGTTGAAGGTTCCATTCATTCTGTGGTACAGAAATGAGTGTGTGCGTGTCTTCGTCTCCTCATTCTACCCCTCCTCCACTTTCTTGTTTTTTGTTTTGTTTTGTCTCCATTGACAGAGTGCACAGCAGTAAATGTGGAGGCGTGGTGTAGCCGCCGCCACAGCCCGCGGTACTCGTGGTGTGGTGTCGCGGGCCCAACCACAACCGCACCGGAACACCGGCCACATGAATGCCCGCCCCGTGACGCCCCAACATCAACAACAACATCGGCACGCGAAGAAACCACCGCAACAGCAGCAGCGCCGTTTCTTCGCGTGGCGCACGTCCCGCCCGATTGCCTGGCTGATCGCCAACGCGATGCCCCTTGCGACGTACCAGCTCTTCCTCGAGGCGGGCTGCACCGGCGTCTGCGGGTGGATGCTCCTGCACGGCCGCACCACCGACGACATGCAGGCGGGGCTGAGCCGCTGGCGCTACCCGTTCGCCGGCCTCATCGACTGGGACGGCGGCCGCCACGCGGAGGACATCACAGTCGCCGGCTGCCGCATCGACGCCGCGACGCTGACGGCGCTGCACACGGGGCACAACATCGCCAACGGCCTCATCCCGCTGCAGGTCGCATTCCTCGCGCTCACATACCCCGCCGTCGCGCGGGCCGCTGCAGTGGTGGCGCAGACGCCGATGGTCGCACGGGTGCTAGAGAAGAAAAGTCGCTCCATGGCGAAGTATACCAAGAAGGGATACGTCGCACCCGCCGAGACGACGACAAGTCATCCGTTCGGTAAGCCAAGGCGTCCATACTGCCAGTAAATTCACATTTGATCTCCATGACACTTAGCGGGAAGAAGAAGTGAAATGAGTTGAGCGAAGAAACAAGAGGAAGAGAAAAGGATGTGTGATCATCAATGAATCCTATAAGACAATAATATTCAGAGCTATACACACTCAGTGTCTGTCGCTCCTACCCATGTCTCTTATTCTATCTGTTTTTTTTTCTTTTCCTCCTTCTCCTGGTTCTTATCGCGGATATAAAAAGAAAAGAAAGGAAAGAAACATATTTGGAGTGGGGTTTTAAGAGAAGAGGTGGAAGAATAAACCGTCCACTCGTCTTGCTTTATTAAACCAAGTCAACTGACAAGTAAATACATTTGCACTAATAGTATTAGCGACATCAAGTAGTCTTGTCCAATGCAGCGCTGGCTGTTGTTGGGGCGGTTACTGCACTTATTGTTGCTTCTCGTTGTGCTCTCCGGATGGGGCGTGGGTGCGTGGAATGTCGGGGAGATTATCCCTGTCACTCTGCAGATTCGTGTTAGTCGTGTGATACCAAGCATCGCGGTGGAGCGGGACGAGGACGATGACGATGACGTGCAGATCATGGATCAGGGGAAACAGTTCCTCCGGCCGCTACCGCCTGAATTCTGCCCCCGCTTTGGCGTCAACAGACGTGTGCACCAGCCGGCGGAGGGGTTGTTCGAGCAAGCCCGCAAAACTGCAAACAGCACAGGGAATTCACTCAGCGACGTGGCTGTCCGCTTCCAGCTGGAGCGCGGACTGAGCAAGGCCACCGCATGGCTGCCACTGTTGAGGGCAACCACACGCCCTTCTTCATACGACACGGAGAAACGCGATCATAAAAGCCCCGGAGATGCGAATATGCTCTATCTCGCCTCTGTTACGTTTACCTTTGGATACCAGGAGGGGGCATTCAACAAAATCACTACATTCCGTGCAGAGCCTGTGTACGCGACAGTACCGAGCAACGATATTGAGCTGCAATACCACTGGCATGAAAAGCGCGCCTACACTCCACACAAGGCACTAACTGTATGTGCATTTGCCTCCGTTTTTGCCACCATGGTAGCTTTGTACATGATCCTCGTTTCCTTCCACAGTATCTCCAATAAAATTAGGATGAAGGAAATAACACTGCGGAACCACCGAGAATAACACCAACACCAATACTATCCAGCAACCCAAAGAGTAAGCTCACTCTGAAAGACCGCATAACAACAAGACGAAATCCGCTGCACGCGACACAATTTGCAAGAGTCCACCAACAAAGAAACGCGGCCAAACCACAAAACGGACAGTTCGCCACAAAACACCAAGATCGGTTACTTCGACGCAGCCAACATCAATCCAATAAAGACTACAAAAAACGTCACCTTAACCCCAATCAAAAGAAACCCACATATATGTATAATAGTTACTAAAATAACACCACCCACTGCTGCATCTTTGTCCTCCACATCAAACCATTTCTCTCTTCCTCTCCCGCGTCCACCAGGTTAGCTACACAAAGCCTTTCGCTACTTTTTACGCTTCTTTTTATCCGCGCGTACTGCATTAACAAAAATGGGGAAAGAGAAGGTCCACATGAATCTTGTGGTCGTTGGCCACGTCGATGCCGGCAAGTCCACTGCCACTGGTCACCTCATCTACAAGTGCGGAGGTATTGACAAGCGTACGATCGAGAAGTTCGAGAAGGAGGCGGCCGATATCGGCAAGGCGTCCTTCAAGTACGCGTGGGTGCTTGACAAGCTGAAGGCCGAGCGCGAGCGTGGCATCACGATCGACATTGCACTGTGGAAGTTTGAGTCGCCCAAGTCCGTGTTCACGATCATCGATGCCCCCGGACACCGTGACTTCATCAAGAACATGATCACCGGCACGTCGCAGGCCGACGCCGCCATCCTCGTCATTGCGTCCGCGCAGGGTGAGTTCGAGGCCGGCATCTCGAAGGACGGCCAGACCCGCGAGCACGCGCTGCTTGCCTTCACGCTCGGCGTGAAGCAGATGGTTGTGTGCTGCAACAAGATGGACGACAAGACGGTGAACTACGGCCAGGAACGCTACGACGAGATCGTGAAGGAGGTGTCCGTCTACCTGAAGAAGGTCGGGTACAACGTGGAGAAGGTGCGCTTCATCCCCATCTCTGGCTGGCAGGGCGACAACATGATCGAGAAGTCGGACAAGATGCCGTGGTACAAGGGCCCCACGCTGCTGGAGGCGCTCGACATGCTCGACCCCCCGGTGCGCCCCAGCGACAAGCCGCTGCGCCTGCCGCTCCAGGACGTGTACAAGATCGGCGGTATCGGCACCGTGCCCGTGGGCCGTGTGGAGACCGGCGTGATGAAGCCCGGTGATGTGGTGACGTTCGCCCCCTCCAACGTGACGACTGAGGTGAAGTCGATCGAAATGCACCACGAGCAGCTGGCTGAGGCCACCCCTGGCGACAACGTCGGGTTCAACGTGAAGAACGTTTCCGTGAAGGACATCCGTCGTGGTAACGTGTGCGGTAACTCGAAGAACGACCCCCCGAAGGAGGCGGCCGACTTCACGGCGCAGGTCATCATCCTGAACCACCCCGGCCAGATCGGCAACGGCTACGCCCCCGTGCTCGACTGCCACACGTGCCACATCGCGTGCAAGTTCGCCGAGATCGAGTCCAAGATCGACCGCCGTTCCGGCAAGGAGCTTGAGAAGAACCCCAAGTCGATCAAGTCCGGCGACGCCGCCCTCGTCCGCATGGTGCCCCAGAAGCCCATGTGCGTGGAGGTGTTCAACGACTACGCCCCCCTTGGCCGCTTTGCCGTGCGTGACATGCGCCAGACGGTTGCCGTCGGCATCATCAAGGCTGTGACGAAGAAGGACGGCGGCGCTGGCAAGGTCACCAAGGCTGCTGTCAAGGCCTCCAAGAAATAAGGTAAACGGTACATACGTGTGTGGAGAACCTCTATTTTTTTTTTTTTGTGTGTGTGCTTTAATAACTGCTGTTGTGGGAAATAAACTAATTCCGATGTACTGCTGCCAGCAGTGTGTATCGATTTGGGGAGCTGTTTTCTTTTTTGAACGTGTCTGTCTTCTCTCCTCCTCCCCGCTGTCTACGTGTGTCCATATGAGATGCTCTCTTCTTCTCCCTTCTTTCCCCCCTTCCTCTCCCGCGTCCACCAGGTTAGCTACACAAAGCCTTTCGCTACTTTTTACGCTTCTTTTTATCCGCGCGTACTGCATTAACAAAAATGGGGAAAGAGAAGGTCCACATGAATCTTGTGGTCGTTGGCCACGTCGATGCCGGCAAGTCCACTGCCACTGGTCACCTCATCTACAAGTGCGGAGGTATTGACAAGCGTACGATCGAGAAGTTCGAGAAGGAGGCGGCCGATATCGGCAAGGCGTCCTTCAAGTACGCGTGGGTGCTTGACAAGCTGAAGGCCGAGCGCGAGCGTGGCATCACGATCGACATTGCACTGTGGAAGTTTGAGTCGCCCAAGTCCGTGTTCACGATCATCGATGCCCCCGGACACCGTGACTTCATCAAGAACATGATCACCGGCACGTCGCAGGCCGACGCCGCCATCCTCGTCATTGCGTCCGCGCAGGGTGAGTTCGAGGCCGGCATCTCGAAGGACGGCCAGACCCGCGAGCACGCGCTGCTTGCCTTCACGCTCGGCGTGAAGCAGATGGTTGTGTGCTGCAACAAGATGGACGACAAGACGGTGAACTACGGCCAGGAACGCTACGACGAGATCGTGAAGGAGGTGTCCGTCTACCTGAAGAAGGTCGGGTACAACGTGGAGAAGGTGCGCTTCATCCCCATCTCTGGCTGGCAGGGCGACAACATGATCGAGAAGTCGGACAAGATGCCGTGGTACAAGGGCCCCACGCTGCTGGAGGCGCTCGACATGCTCGACCCCCCGGTGCGCCCCAGCGACAAGCCGCTGCGCCTGCCGCTCCAGGACGTGTACAAGATCGGCGGTATCGGCACCGTGCCCGTGGGCCGTGTGGAGACCGGCGTGATGAAGCCCGGTGATGTGGTGACGTTCGCCCCCTCCAACGTGACGACTGAGGTGAAGTCGATCGAAATGCACCACGAGCAGCTGGCTGAGGCCACCCCTGGCGACAACGTCGGGTTCAACGTGAAGAACGTTTCCGTGAAGGACATCCGTCGTGGTAACGTGTGCGGTAACTCGAAGAACGACCCCCCGAAGGAGGCGGCCGACTTCACGGCGCAGGTCATCATCCTGAACCACCCCGGCCAGATCGGCAACGGCTACGCCCCCGTGCTCGACTGCCACACGTGCCACATCGCGTGCAAGTTCGCCGAGATCGAGTCCAAGATCGACCGCCGTTCCGGCAAGGAGCTTGAGAAGAACCCCAAGTCGATCAAGTCCGGCGACGCCGCCCTCGTCCGCATGGTGCCCCAGAAGCCCATGTGCGTGGAGGTGTTCAACGACTACGCCCCCCTTGGCCGCTTTGCCGTGCGTGACATGCGCCAGACGGTTGCCGTCGGCATCATCAAGGCTGTGACGAAGAAGGACGGCGGCGCTGGCAAGGTCACCAAGGCTGCTGTCAAGGCCTCCAAGAAATAAGGTAAACGGTACATACGTGTGTGGAGAACCTCTATTTTTTTTTTTTTGTGTGTGTGCTTTAATAACTGCTGTTGTGGGAAATAAACTAATTCCGATGTACTGCTGCCAGCAGTGTGTATCGATTTGGGGAGCTGTTTTCTTTTTTGAACGTGTCTGTCTTCTCTCCTCCTCCCCGCTGTCTACGTGTGTCCATATGAGATGCTCTCTTCTTCTCCCTTCTTTCCCCCCTTCCTCTCCCGCGTCCACCAGGTTAGCTACACAAAGCCTTTCGCTACTTTTTACGCTTCTTTTTATCCGCGCGTACTGCATTAACAAAAATGGGGAAAGAGAAGGTCCACATGAATCTTGTGGTCGTTGGCCACGTCGATGCCGGCAAGTCCACTGCCACTGGTCACCTCATCTACAAGTGCGGAGGTATTGACAAGCGTACGATCGAGAAGTTCGAGAAGGAGGCGGCCGATATCGGCAAGGCGTCCTTCAAGTACGCGTGGGTGCTTGACAAGCTGAAGGCCGAGCGCGAGCGTGGCATCACGATCGACATTGCACTGTGGAAGTTTGAGTCGCCCAAGTCCGTGTTCACGATCATCGATGCCCCCGGACACCGTGACTTCATCAAGAACATGATCACCGGCACGTCGCAGGCCGACGCCGCCATCCTCGTCATTGCGTCCGCGCAGGGTGAGTTCGAGGCCGGCATCTCGAAGGACGGCCAGACCCGCGAGCACGCGCTGCTTGCCTTCACGCTCGGCGTGAAGCAGATGGTTGTGTGCTGCAACAAGATGGACGACAAGACGGTGAACTACGGCCAGGAACGCTACGACGAGATCGTGAAGGAGGTGTCCGTCTACCTGAAGAAGGTCGGGTACAACGTGGAGAAGGTGCGCTTCATCCCCATCTCTGGCTGGCAGGGCGACAACATGATCGAGAAGTCGGACAAGATGCCGTGGTACAAGGGCCCCACGCTGCTGGAGGCGCTCGACATGCTCGACCCCCCGGTGCGCCCCAGCGACAAGCCGCTGCGCCTGCCGCTCCAGGACGTGTACAAGATCGGCGGTATCGGCACCGTGCCCGTGGGCCGTGTGGAGACCGGCGTGATGAAGCCCGGTGATGTGGTGACGTTCGCCCCCTCCAACGTGACGACTGAGGTGAAGTCGATCGAAATGCACCACGAGCAGCTGGCTGAGGCCACCCCTGGCGACAACGTCGGGTTCAACGTGAAGAACGTTTCCGTGAAGGACATCCGTCGTGGTAACGTGTGCGGTAACTCGAAGAACGACCCCCCGAAGGAGGCGGCCGACTTCACGGCGCAGGTCATCATCCTGAACCACCCCGGCCAGATCGGCAACGGCTACGCCCCCGTGCTCGACTGCCACACGTGCCACATCGCGTGCAAGTTCGCCGAGATCGAGTCCAAGATCGACCGCCGTTCCGGCAAGGAGCTTGAGAAGAACCCCAAGTCGATCAAGTCCGGCGACGCCGCCCTCGTCCGCATGGTGCCCCAGAAGCCCATGTGCGTGGAGGTGTTCAACGACTACGCCCCCCTTGGCCGCTTTGCCGTGCGTGACATGCGCCAGACGGTTGCCGTCGGCATCATCAAGGCTGTGACGAAGAAGGACGGCGGCGCTGGCAAGGTCACCAAGGCTGCTGTCAAGGCCTCCAAGAAATAAGGTAAACGGTACATACGTGTGTGGAGAACCTCTATTTTTTTTTTTTTGTGTGTGTGCTTTAATAACTGCTGTTGTGGGAAATAAACTAATTCCGATGTACTGCTGCCAGCAGTGTGTATCGATTTGGGGAGCTGTTTTCTTTTTTGAACGTGTCTGTCTTCTCTCCTCCTCCCCGCTGTCTACGTGTGTCCATATGAGATGCTCTCTTCTTCTCCCTTCTTTCCCCCCTTCCTCTCCCGCGTCCACCAGGTTAGCTACACAAAGCCTTTCGCTACTTTTTACGCTTCTTTTTATCCGCGCGTACTGCATTAACAAAAATGGGGAAAGAGAAGGTCCACATGAATCTTGTGGTCGTTGGCCACGTCGATGCCGGCAAGTCCACTGCCACTGGTCACCTCATCTACAAGTGCGGAGGTATTGACAAGCGTACGATCGAGAAGTTCGAGAAGGAGGCGGCCGATATCGGCAAGGCGTCCTTCAAGTACGCGTGGGTGCTTGACAAGCTGAAGGCCGAGCGCGAGCGTGGCATCACGATCGACATTGCACTGTGGAAGTTTGAGTCGCCCAAGTCCGTGTTCACGATCATCGATGCCCCCGGACACCGTGACTTCATCAAGAACATGATCACCGGCACGTCGCAGGCCGACGCCGCCATCCTCGTCATTGCGTCCGCGCAGGGTGAGTTCGAGGCCGGCATCTCGAAGGACGGCCAGACCCGCGAGCACGCGCTGCTTGCCTTCACGCTCGGCGTGAAGCAGATGGTTGTGTGCTGCAACAAGATGGACGACAAGACGGTGAACTACGGCCAGGAACGCTACGACGAGATCGTGAAGGAGGTGTCCGTCTACCTGAAGAAGGTCGGGTACAACGTGGAGAAGGTGCGCTTCATCCCCATCTCTGGCTGGCAGGGCGACAACATGATCGAGAAGTCGGACAAGATGCCGTGGTACAAGGGCCCCACGCTGCTGGAGGCGCTCGACATGCTCGACCCCCCGGTGCGCCCCAGCGACAAGCCGCTGCGCCTGCCGCTCCAGGACGTGTACAAGATCGGCGGTATCGGCACCGTGCCCGTGGGCCGTGTGGAGACCGGCGTGATGAAGCCCGGTGATGTGGTGACGTTCGCCCCCTCCAACGTGACGACTGAGGTGAAGTCGATCGAAATGCACCACGAGCAGCTGGCTGAGGCCACCCCTGGCGACAACGTCGGGTTCAACGTGAAGAACGTTTCCGTGAAGGACATCCGTCGTGGTAACGTGTGCGGTAACTCGAAGAACGACCCCCCGAAGGAGGCGGCCGACTTCACGGCGCAGGTCATCATCCTGAACCACCCCGGCCAGATCGGCAACGGCTACGCCCCCGTGCTCGACTGCCACACGTGCCACATCGCGTGCAAGTTCGCCGAGATCGAGTCCAAGATCGACCGCCGTTCCGGCAAGGAGCTTGAGAAGAACCCCAAGTCGATCAAGTCCGGCGACGCCGCCCTCGTCCGCATGGTGCCCCAGAAGCCCATGTGCGTGGAGGTGTTCAACGACTACGCCCCCCTTGGCCGCTTTGCCGTGCGTGACATGCGCCAGACGGTTGCCGTCGGCATCATCAAGGCTGTGACGAAGAAGGACGGCGGCGCTGGCAAGGTCACCAAGGCTGCTGTCAAGGCCTCCAAGAAATAAGGTAAACGGTACATACGTGTGTGGAGAACCTCTATTTTTTTTTTTTTGTGTGTGTGCTTTAATAACTGCTGTTGTGGGAAATAAACTAATTCCGATGTACTGCTGCCAGCAGTGTGTATCGATTTGGGGAGCTGTTTTCTTTTTTGAACGTGTCTGTCTTCTCTCCTCCTCCCCGCTGTCTACGTGTGTCCATATGAGATGCTCTCTTCTTCTCCCTTCTTTCCCCCCTTCCTCTCCCGCGTCCACCAGGTTAGCTACACAAAGCCTTTCGCTACTTTTTACGCTTCTTTTTATCCGCGCGTACTGCATTAACAAAAATGGGGAAAGAGAAGGTCCACATGAATCTTGTGGTCGTTGGCCACGTCGATGCCGGCAAGTCCACTGCCACTGGTCACCTCATCTACAAGTGCGGAGGTATTGACAAGCGTACGATCGAGAAGTTCGAGAAGGAGGCGGCCGATATCGGCAAGGCGTCCTTCAAGTACGCGTGGGTGCTTGACAAGCTGAAGGCCGAGCGCGAGCGTGGCATCACGATCGACATTGCACTGTGGAAGTTTGAGTCGCCCAAGTCCGTGTTCACGATCATCGATGCCCCCGGACACCGTGACTTCATCAAGAACATGATCACCGGCACGTCGCAGGCCGACGCCGCCATCCTCGTCATTGCGTCCGCGCAGGGTGAGTTCGAGGCCGGCATCTCGAAGGACGGCCAGACCCGCGAGCACGCGCTGCTTGCCTTCACGCTCGGCGTGAAGCAGATGGTTGTGTGCTGCAACAAGATGGACGACAAGACGGTGAACTACGGCCAGGAACGCTACGACGAGATCGTGAAGGAGGTGTCCGTCTACCTGAAGAAGGTCGGGTACAACGTGGAGAAGGTGCGCTTCATCCCCATCTCTGGCTGGCAGGGCGACAACATGATCGAGAAGTCGGACAAGATGCCGTGGTACAAGGGCCCCACGCTGCTGGAGGCGCTCGACATGCTCGACCCCCCGGTGCGCCCCAGCGACAAGCCGCTGCGCCTGCCGCTCCAGGACGTGTACAAGATCGGCGGTATCGGCACCGTGCCCGTGGGCCGTGTGGAGACCGGCGTGATGAAGCCCGGTGATGTGGTGACGTTCGCCCCCTCCAACGTGACGACTGAGGTGAAGTCGATCGAAATGCACCACGAGCAGCTGGCTGAGGCCACCCCTGGCGACAACGTCGGGTTCAACGTGAAGAACGTTTCCGTGAAGGACATCCGTCGTGGTAACGTGTGCGGTAACTCGAAGAACGACCCCCCGAAGGAGGCGGCCGACTTCACGGCGCAGGTCATCATCCTGAACCACCCCGGCCAGATCGGCAACGGCTACGCCCCCGTGCTCGACTGCCACACGTGCCACATCGCGTGCAAGTTCGCCGAGATCGAGTCCAAGATCGACCGCCGTTCCGGCAAGGAGCTTGAGAAGAACCCCAAGTCGATCAAGTCCGGCGACGCCGCCCTCGTCCGCATGGTGCCCCAGAAGCCCATGTGCGTGGAGGTGTTCAACGACTACGCCCCCCTTGGCCGCTTTGCCGTGCGTGACATGCGCCAGACGGTTGCCGTCGGCATCATCAAGGCTGTGACGAAGAAGGACGGCGGCGCTGGCAAGGTCACCAAGGCTGCTGTCAAGGCCTCCAAGAAATAAGGTAAACGGTACATACGTGTGTGGAGAACCTCTATTTTTTTTTTTTGTGTGTGTGCTTTAATAACTGCTGTTGTGGGAAATAAACTAATTCCGATGTACTGCTGCCAGCAGTGTGTATCGATTTGGGGAGCTGTTTTCTTTTTTGAACGTGTCTGTCTTCTCTCCTCCTCCCCGCTGTCTACGTGTGTCCATATGAGATGCTCTCTTCTTCTCCCTTCTTTCCCCCCTTCCTCTCCCGCGTCCACCAGGTTAGCTACACAAAGCCTTTCGCTACTTTTTACGCTTCTTTTTATCCGCGCGTACTGCATTAACAAAAATGGGGAAAGAGAAGGTCCACATGAATCTTGTGGTCGTTGGCCACGTCGATGCCGGCAAGTCCACTGCCACTGGTCACCTCATCTACAAGTGCGGAGGTATTGACAAGCGTACGATCGAGAAGTTCGAGAAGGAGGCGGCCGATATCGGCAAGGCGTCCTTCAAGTACGCGTGGGTGCTTGACAAGCTGAAGGCCGAGCGCGAGCGTGGCATCACGATCGACATTGCACTGTGGAAGTTTGAGTCGCCCAAGTCCGTGTTCACGATCATCGATGCCCCCGGACACCGTGACTTCATCAAGAACATGATCACCGGCACGTCGCAGGCCGACGCCGCCATCCTCGTCATTGCGTCCGCGCAGGGTGAGTTCGAGGCCGGCATCTCGAAGGACGGCCAGACCCGCGAGCACGCGCTGCTTGCCTTCACGCTCGGCGTGAAGCAGATGGTTGTGTGCTGCAACAAGATGGACGACAAGACGGTGAACTACGGCCAGGAACGCTACGACGAGATCGTGAAGGAGGTGTCCGTCTACCTGAAGAAGGTCGGGTACAACGTGGAGAAGGTGCGCTTCATCCCCATCTCTGGCTGGCAGGGCGACAACATGATCGAGAAGTCGGACAAGATGCCGTGGTACAAGGGCCCCACGCTGCTGGAGGCGCTCGACATGCTCGACCCCCCGGTGCGCCCCAGCGACAAGCCGCTGCGCCTGCCGCTCCAGGACGTGTACAAGATCGGCGGTATCGGCACCGTGCCCGTGGGCCGTGTGGAGACCGGCGTGATGAAGCCCGGTGATGTGGTGACGTTCGCCCCCTCCAACGTGACGACTGAGGTGAAGTCGATCGAAATGCACCACGAGCAGCTGGCTGAGGCCACCCCTGGCGACAACGTCGGGTTCAACGTGAAGAACGTTTCCGTGAAGGACATCCGTCGTGGTAACGTGTGCGGTAACTCGAAGAACGACCCCCCGAAGGAGGCGGCCGACTTCACGGCGCAGGTCATCATCCTGAACCACCCCGGCCAGATCGGCAACGGCTACGCCCCCGTGCTCGACTGCCACACGTGCCACATCGCGTGCAAGTTCGCCGAGATCGAGTCCAAGATCGACCGCCGTTCCGGCAAGGAGCTTGAGAAGAACCCCAAGTCGATCAAGTCCGGCGACGCCGCCCTCGTCTGCATGGTGCCCCAGAAGCCCATGTGCGTGGAGGTGTTCAACGACTACGCCCCCCTTGGCCGCTTTGCCGTACGTGACATGCGCCAGACGGTTGCCGTCGGCATCATCAAGGCTGTGACGAAGAAGGACGGCGGCGCTGGCAAGGTCACCAAGGCTGCTGTCAAGGCCTCCAAGAAATAAGGTAAACGGTACATACGTGTGTGGAGAACCTCTATTTTTTTTTTTGTGTGTGTGCTTTAATAACTGCTGTTGTGGGAAATAAACTAATTCCGATGTACTGCTGCCAGCAGTGTGTATCGATTTGGGGAGGTGATTTTGTTGCTATGATTTTTGTATTGATTATTTCTTTTTTTTTTCTTGTCGTGTTTAATTTAAACAAAAAATTTTTTTGCTTTTGTTTTTCGGTTGTTTGTTTTAATTACATGTATCCTCTTTTTGTATTGTGAATGATGTTAAGGGTAGAGACTGTTGTGGATAGGATGGATACAGATGTACGGAAATGGATCCCGTGGGGCTAATCATGGCGAATCTCGTCTCTTTGTATTGGAGGTGTTGTGGTAACGTTGGAGGAGTTTTGTGCCGTCCTTACTAGTGCTTTCTATTCCATCGGAGGTCATACTGAAAGGGGCAGTGGCAGAGCGAGGTGACCGGCGCTTATGCTGAGATGAACTGCTTCCGCGAGGGCACGACTTTCTACTATTTCAACAGCGTCGTGCGGGTGCTGTGGTTGCTTTAGCGGCAGGGGAAGGAGCTGCACTGATGTGCGTTGATGAGTTCGTCCCGGCCGCAAGGATATCGTCGACAGCGTTGATGGGAAGATGAAGGAGATGCTGGTTAACTTTCTCTCCGCTAGCATTAAATTCAGCGGCTGGATGACGCGGGCACTGCAGAACACGGCCAATGAATATTAATGGGATGTATACAGCTTCTCCCATTCCGGTGTATCAGCCGGCATATTTTGCTATCTCGCCACAAAAGCAACAGCAACAGCCGCAGCAGGAGTTTCCATACCTGCTTCAACCACAAGTCTACGCTGACGGTGTCCGTGAACATGCCTGAATATCCCACAGAGAATTATTGTGGGTTATGCACATATTTGATGTCTGTTTTGTAGTCGCCGTCAGTTTTTTTCTTTTCTTAGCTTTACTATTGTTTGTGTTTTTTCGTTTTTGCTGTTTTCACGCTTTTAATTTTTTGTTATTCCGTTTGTTGTTGTTGTTCTCTAGTTTGCTTTGAAAAACATTGGCTCTTAATAAATTTAGTCTGCAAAAAAGAAATTCAAGGGGGGATGTCCCTCTTTTTATTCATTCTTTCTTTGTAGCTCAGTGCGATAGTTGGAATTTGTTTTTGTGGTCAATGATCACAGAGTCAGTAAGCCTAAATGATTATTGATTTTGCTTTTTTATTGTTTTCTCCATATCGTCTTTTTTTTATATACCCTTCAAAAGAAGGAGGAACGAAAAAGAAAAAAAAATACCTGTGTATGAGCGTTGGGGGTTGGGAGGGAGTCCTTCTCTTCCTTCTGCATTTCAGCCTGTTGGTGTTATATCCCTCTTTCCTTTTGGATAGTGATGGTGTGTGCTGTGCTCCAGGCTTAATGAGGCTGATGAAATGGTGGGATATGTCTTTGTTCTTCTGTGTGTGACTGTGAGCTCTGCATAATCATTGTCCTTCTGATTCTTCCTTTCCTTATTTTTCTCCGTCTCTCTCTCTTTTTCCTCACTCAGCGCTCTGCTGCTCCCTAATACTTGCGCCGTGGTCGCGATGCAGCGGGGTGGTGACCTCAGCCCGGAGGAACAGAGGCGCAGGCGCCGCCGCCGTCTCGCCGCGATGTCGCCCGATGCCCGGAAGCGGCGGCTGCGGTTCGCGCGGCGCCACAACGAGAAGGACGGGCGGCTACTCTACTGCGACTACTGCGATCTCTTCGTCAGCGCGGCCCCCCGCAGCTGGCGGCAGCACATCGGCGGGGCGCGGCACATGGATGCGGTCGAAGGGTACTACGCGGCGGTGGCGGCCCGCGACCCGGTGTGGATGCATGCGATCCGCGAGGACGTCGCGCGGGCCCACGTGGAGGAGCACGTGCGGCGGCACCAACGCGTCGCGGGCAAAGGAGCCGCCGTGCCGCTGCCGCCTGTGGCGCTCGGGTGCGTCGGCGCGCAGGGCATCGTCGTCGGTGGGACACAACCACAGCAACAACAGCACGACTGCATGAATACCACCACCACTACTAGTACTAGTAGTGCTACTATTACTCCTATTAACACTGTTACTGCTACGAACATTGTGAGGAGTGACCTCCCTCCGTGTGGGACGCCGTCTGTTCGTGTTGCTGGACGTCTTGTCGCAGCGGCCACCCCCCCCGTGGTGAAGGTGGACGGCAAGGCACTGCCGATGCCACCTGTCAAACGGCCTGAACATAAATCTTGATGGTTGTACCCCTTTCTGCTTCTGCTGTTTACCACTTTAATTTTTACTATTACTACTACTACTACTACTACTATTACTAATACTTTTATTCATGTTCCCCTTCCTTGAGCTCTGTGAGCATTATAAATATATATCTATAGAGGTATATATTTTTTCCTTTGTTGTTTTTGACGATGGGTGGATCGCTTGGTGATGGTATTTTGTTTTCTCTTTTCCTTTTGAAGTTTTGCTTAGTGTTTTGGGCAATGAATGCAGGTAGTGCGGAGCGCAGACAGCGCATCCGTGAGCAGTTGCGTGAGTTCTATGGCGACCCCACAGCGAGCCGCGAACGACCAGCCGTGGACAGTGTGAAGTCAGGCGTGTCACCAGAGATGGACCTTGACTCGGAGTTCTTCAATGTCAGTAAGTACGTCACCGATCTTCTGCGTCGCGAGAGTTTGAAGGAACTTGTCGAGACCGACACGCAACTTCTGCGAACCGTCCGTCTCCTTGACGGGGAACTGCGGGAGCTCGTTTACCAAAACTACGCCAAGTTCATCTCTGCCACGGACACAATTCGTGAGATGCGAGATAACATAACAGAGATGGACGCCAAGCTGCAGGCGCTCTCCAGCAACGTGGACAACATCGACAAGGTGTCAAGGAGCATCACGGACAAGCTGCAGACTCACCGGAGTCGCATTGAGGAGATGATTTCTACCAATCGCATGCTGAGAAAGGTGCAGTTTCTTGTGAACCTCGCAGACACAATGCGGAAGCTCATTGAGCGCAAGGAGTACAGTGCGTGTGTTAAGTACTGGACGGTTGGTGACAGTTTCCTTGCAAAGCACACCAATCTGTTCACCATTGCGAAGATTTGTGATGAATGTAGGACACTGGCGCAGCAGCTGTATAAAAAACTGCAAGAGACTGTAGTGAATACTTCACTGGATGACCCAGAGGCAATGGATATTATTCGCTGTGTCGTAGAGGACATGCGCCATTTGCGGGATACTTCGCTTTTTCCAAAAGAGACAGCAACAAGGACAGAATCAAGGAGAGAAAGCGCAGACATAACTTCCCCCACCGTCACCACCACCTCTTCATCTTCCACGTTTGAGGCGGAGATTGTGAATACATTAATGCAGAATGTCAGTGGAGGTTTTGCTGCGGGGATTCAAAGTGTCAACAGTGCCATTCGGGCTGCTCTGGCCGTTCCCAACTTTGCCTCCATAGATCGTACTCGTTGGGCGGATGTGTTGGAGCAGGCGCATCTGGAAGAGGCACTGGCGCAGTTGAAAAGTCTCTGTGCCTTATTCTACTCCAATAGTGAGCGTGTCTATGGTTTGTTTAACCATAAAAGTGATATGACGGTATCGTTGCGAATTGTCGAGGAAGTGCAGCCGGTGCTTATAGATATTATGTCTCCCATTACCTCTCACTTGAGTGATCTTCTTATCACCACTATAAATGCATTCTGCTCCGACGGTGAAGGATCAGTAGAAAACCCACTGGAAATGGAAAGCAACATAAACGCCATCTTCAAAACCTTGGCAAGGCGCCTCAAGTATTATTCAAGTACGCTGAAAACATTGGGTGTGAACTACCTCGACAATGCACATAGTCGGCAAAGTCGCCAGTACGCCGCACTTGTAGATCAGTCGGTGTTGAGTGTCTTTCAACGCCTCCTGACGGGACTTGAAGCGAAGCTCCCGGAGGGGCCAAGTACTCCCAACGCCATCACATCGAGCATCACTGGCATAGAAGATGCGGTATACAAGAAAGGGTTTCAGTTTTGTATGACGCGATTTTTCTTTTCTTATGCTGTCACTGCTGCGGATAAAATCGCTCTCACAGAGCTCATTGCTGCGGATACACTTAGACATGCAGATGTGACGAGAGTGCAGAGTGACTGTACTTGCCTTTCGCGTGCCTTTTCCCACCGTGGTATTATACTTCTTGGCCAATTGCACCTTCATTGGATTGCTGCAGCCTCATGTCCTGATGATGCGGTGGATCCTACGTCTATTGACACAATGGACTCTGGCGTGGCGCTGTGTCTGCGCGAATTTGTGCAGCAGCTGGGTGTAATGTATGCTCTCCTGCGTAAATGCCTTCTCTCCAGTGGGGATAGTGTCGTTGCTAGCGTCGATAATAGCTTGAGAGAACGACGGAGCTTGGATAGTGGGATGGGCAGTAACTCAAGACTTTACACAAGCGCAGGTAGTGGTCGTGGCAGTGGAGGAGTTTCCTCGCGCAAACTGCTGGTGACATTTATGCGGCAGAAGGATAACATCTTGCAAAGTAGCGTGGAACGTATATTTTCCAAACAGTCTCAGAGTAACGCAGAACTGCGTACGCTTCCACGAGAAATCCGGGCTGCCTCTGTGGTGGCTGCTGTGGTTGTGTATGTCCTCAAGGGTATAATTGAATATGTGAGGAAGCGCACCTTCTCGCGTAATGGATTTCAGTGTGTTCAGATCAGCTGCACATTTCTTCTTTATGTTCTAACACCTCCCACAACGTCGACGTTATCACCGAATGTCTCACACGCGGGGGATGAGCGGTGTCCGCTGCCTGCATTGGGAGAGTGGTTGTCTGACTGTCGGGATGACAGAATTTTGAAGGTCGTGCCGCAACTTATTAATGAATGCTGCACCTGTGCGTACGAGCGATGTAAAGAAAAAGTCCCGCTAACGGCAGTGGTGGTAGATGGTCTTGTGAAGTCTGCTCTTGAATCTATGCAGAGCTCGGTGAAACCGCTTTCATGATTTAAATTTCAATTCCTTCCTTCTCTCATATATATATATATATATATATATATATATATATTATACATGTCTACGTGTGTTTTTCCATCCTCAGTTTATGTGTGTTTGTTTTTTACGAAATATTTCTCCTTTCTACGTATGTGTGAACATCTCCATTCAACCCCTTTTCTTTTTTCCCCGTTTTATGTTTCTCTTTTCTTCCACACCATACATGTGTTTTTCTGTATATGTGTAAAGATACACCCCCATTCAGAGGAACGAGGAGAGAGAAAAAAAAATTATTACGTAGAGTGAACTTGGCCACAAGATGCTCCTCCGCACGCCGCGCCGTGCCATCTCACAGTACAACTTCGGCCAGCCGTCGCTGACGCGGGCCTTCGGTCCCATTCCGCGCGAGCGCACAACGGCGACGGCGGGCGAAGTCAAGTCGACGAAACTCCCTAACGGCGTCCGCGTCGTCTCGCAGGACCTCGACGGCGCGCAGAGTGTCTGCGGCGTGTACGTTGACGCGGGGCCGAAGTACGACCCGCTCGCCTGCCCCGGCCTGAGCCACGTGATGCGCTACGCCATCCAGACGTCGAACATGGACAGCTCGCTCTTCCAGGTGGACCGCACGATGCGGGCGACGGGCAACGCGTACGGCCACGGCGAGATCTGCAAGCGTTACATACATTGGAAGGCGGAGGGTCGCCGGGACATGTGGGAGCGGCCCTTCGCGATGATCGCGACGGGTGTCGTGGCGCCCCGCTTCCACGAAAGCGACGTCGAGCGCTTCCGTGACACGATGGACAACCAGCGCGAGGAGCTGCGGTGGCAAAACCCGCGCGAGTACTGCGTCGACGCGCTCGAGACGGTGGCGTTCTTCAAGGAACCGCTTGGCTCCCCCCGCATGGTACCACCGGAGGCGAACGACCGCTGCAACCAGACAGCGCTTGTGGACCACTGGGCGGCATACTTCCGCCCGGAGAGGGTCACCGTGGCGGCCGTGAACATCCCGCACGAGGCACTGCTGGCGGCGTACGCATCGCTGCCGTACTCGCACTCTGCGGAGGCCCCGCACCACGCGAAGTCTTTACCGCCAGCCTTCTCCCACGGGAGCGAGGCGACCCAGTTCTACCCGGGGCGACAGAAGGTTGTGTATGAGGACCGTGCCAAGGCCATGGGCACAGTCCCAGACATGAACTCCGAGGTCATTGCCGCTTTGGGTGTCACGACGTTCGGCCGCGATGAGGATGTAAAGAAGTATGCAACCGCACTTGTGGCACGGGAGGTGTATGAGGCCTCCATTGAGCGGGCGGTGCGAGAGGCCCGTCTTTCATACCAAGGAGTGCAGTCGTTCTACCGACCGTATTCATCTGCTGGTCTTCTCGGCATCACGGTTCGTGGTGAACCGAAGGAAATGGGAAATCTCTTAGATATTGCTACAGGGTGCTATCCAACCAAGGTGACAGAAGCAGATTTGGCTGTCGGACGTGCTCGCGCCGCTATGGCCTTTACACGGAATCATCTAGACACAGTGCGTGATTACTGCGATTTTATTGCGACTTCAAACGTTACACAGCAACAAATGATGGATGCCATCAAGGCGGTTTCTGTTGGAGACGTTAATGCCGTTTTCACCACTGCGAGCTCTGTGGCGCCCGTCGTATTCGCAACTGGCTCAACCTTTACATTTCCGAAGGTTTCAAGTCTCAAGAAAACGAAGTAATAATGTGTTTGCTGCAAAATACACACTACCCTTGGTGGGAAGGAAGGACTAAAGGAATTTCTTCTTTTCTTTTGAGGTAGGGAGAATATTACTGGGTGTAGGGAATACGTGTAAGGTGGGGGAGAGAGAATGATGCGGGGGGTGAGAGAGTAGTAGAGCAATCTGGATAGTGGAATTAAAATGGCGATGTAGTGTGTCGTTGGTGGGTTCTTTCCTTGTTTCCTTTCCTCCCCCCCCCTATATGGAGAGAAAGAAGAAACTGAAATATATGAACAATTAAGGTAAATTGGTGGTGAGAAATTGGTGTAGCAAAGAAAGTCAATGTAATTATGGAAGAGGAGACTTTCTGGGGGGGGGATAGATCACACTGAAAAAGAAAAAGAAAGCATAAATATATACCTTCCTTATATTCTTGAACCTGAAGCGGTGATGTCACCTTGTACGTAGGTATGTGTATTTATGTATGTATTTATGGAAGGTGGGTGTTGTGATGAGGAAACGTCCTGTGGTTAAGTAATGACACACTCGCTCCTTCTTTGTCCTTTTTTTCTTTCTTTTGTCACCTCTCTGTATCTGTGGCGGTATTTTGTTTTTCTGCATCAGGTAGTGTGGTGAAATTAGAAAATTCAATGTTGACATCATCGCTGTCTCTTGCCGCAGCCGTCAGGAGTAAATCCTGTCACGCACATCTACATCGTCAGGCGGCGTGTGCTGCCACGGCTGCGGCTATGAGGTTTGCCCGGAGGAGCTGCTCTGGTGGCACAGCAAACAAACAATCGACTGGCTCTTCTGATAGTATTGCTCCGGCGACGATTCCGGCAGACTCTCTCTTCACACTGGAGGGCATCAGGAATTACCGCGATGTTTCTTTAGGGCCTTTACTCGTGCTGAAGCGACAGGAGCTGCGGGACATGACGACTGTTAAACGAGAGTGTGAGGCGGTGGCGGGCCGTTTTGCCGACTTCTGCGCTGTGGGCCTGCTGGTGTTCCTGTCGCTGCAGACCGCGACGCTATTTTACTGGGTGTACTTTCTCTTCGACTGGACCCTCGTTGAGCCCATCACGTACCTTCTCAGCTACAGTGCGGTGTGGATCGCTATCGCCGGCTACAGCACAGTGCAGAGGGAACTCACGTATGATAACTGCAGGGAAATGATTACGGCGTACTGTTTGCGTGGACTGCATCAACGGCATAACTTTGATCTGCAGCACTGGCAACGGTTGTCTGCAGAAGTGCAGCTGCTGGAGGAAAGACTGCGGGGTTTAGAGGGTGTGTGAAGGTATTTGGACCCCGCACATTTCTCCCCCTTTTTTGTATTTATATGTGCTGGTTTCTCTCTCTCTCTTTCTCCCTTTCACACGCATACGTACACAAAAATAAACAAGAAGTAAGTCGTGGATGGGTGATGGGCCACACTATGTATACACATATGTTTGCACGGTATGTATGTATGTATGTACAATATTTCCACACCATGAAGTGTTGCATTCGTTTATTTCATATGAATCTACATTTATTTATTTTTGCTTTTTTCTTTTTCATCTTTCTTTTTTTTTTGCTATATTTATCTGCTTCTGTGTGCTTTTCCACCATCGCGGCTTGTAGGTAACCGAGATATAAAGAAGGAAAGTAAGTAAATAGTAATATAATATAATAAATAACGCGCTTGAGTTAGTTTCAAAGTGAAACGACAAGGGTCGTGATGAACGCGGATGAGTACTGGCGCATGAAGGCCTTCGAGGTGGAGGTAGAGCAACGAAGTGTTATGCAGTCGCTTCGCGATGAGGTTGAGCAGCTGCAGCACCGCTGCAATGAACTCCTGCACGAGCGCACTATGATGAGGGCAGCAACCGTTGAGGACGTCCGCCGCTTCTGTGTGGAGTACCAACAAAATCAGATTCAGCAGCAGCAACAACAGCAACAACAGCAGGTAGCGGGGATCTCGTCTGCGGACTCCATTCCCATCCACGTGCTGCTGCAGTTCCTCCACCAGTATAGCGGGGGGATGGTGCCGATGACGGAGAATAGTAGGCGCAAACGATCACGGGAGACGACGAACAATGTGTGCGTGCCAAGTACAATGCACACACAACGTCTGCTCCGCCGGGTGATGGCGAGGCAGCTGGGGCGCGTGCGGGAAGAAGACACATCGGAGGAGTTTCAGCAGGAGCATGGGCAGAAGTATTATTGCCCTTGCGCAGACGCTGCACGGTAGTACACAATGCGTTGATTCTCTCCTTTAGTGTTTGTTATTTATGTAGTAACGGAAGGTTTTTGTTCCCTTTTTTCTCCTCTCCATGCGTACATACACAAATCGCATATATACATATATATATATATATATATATGTTTGCTTTTTTTTCATTAATTTTTTTTTTGTTGATGTTCACCTCATTTCTTCTTTTTTTCCCGTTGGGACTATTAGTAAGATAAACTGTAATTCCCCCACCCCATCCAGGGACAAGAGCAATAGCAACAAAACGATATCAGTAGTAGAAGAGAAAGATACACCAAGTGGTTGTTCATATGTTTTCTCAAGGTATTATTTTTCTTGTTTACTGTTTTTGTTTCTTGTCATGGTGTTATTGAGTAGATGCTTCAATTTCCTTCCTTTTCCTTTGCTTTCTCTTTACGTACGTGTGCGGTGGTGTGCTGCAATAATCAATAAAACTACATGTATTCTCCACTTTCACAATCATTCCTCTCTCTCTCTCTTTTTCTTTTTTTCTTTGGCTGTGTTTACCATCACCCTTCCCGCTCTGGTACTGGTGGGTTTCATGGAATTTGGATGGTTCACAACTTCTCAACCAATGGAGGCATATAAAACGACACCGACCTTCTCCTATTATTAAGAAGAGGGTGCACAGCTAAGAAAAAAAAATTCAAAAAAAAAGAAAGAAGGAAAAGACGAGTCGTATTGAGAGAATGTCGTCAGGCGGTGGTGATGTGTGGAAGGTGGTGGTTGACAGGGCGGCTCTGGAGGTGTCGAAGTACATGGCGTTGACGACGGACGAGTTCCTCCTTGACTCCCGCACCGCGCAGTGGATGTTGGCGCTTATTGACAAGACGACATTGCGTGAGGTACTCGTGGACCGCAACTACGGTGGCCACTGCGGAATGATTGGCTGCACTGGCGGCCACGTGAGAGTGCAGGGGCGGCGGAGAGACGGTGGCGCTGTTCATGCAGGCGGCGAGAATAATTATGATAATGATGACAGCGAAGATGGAGATGAGGTGGAGGTGGAGCACGAAGAGAAGTGGGCACGAGAGGCGGAGGATGCATTTCGACGGTATGAAAGATACCGCGAGCGGCGCAGGCAGACAGAAGGGAGCAGGGCGGGCATTCGACTCGGCGCCCCGATGGCGGATCGCTTCTGCTCGTCCGCGTGTGCGGAGGCGTTTGCGGCGCTGATGTCAGATGTGCAGTCGTCGCTTGTGTACGAGCGGAGTGAAGTGGTGCAGGCAGTAAGGGGGCTCTTCCCTAACATGAACCTCGCGGCACTGCAGCGTCTTGCGGGGGCGGAGTCCACTTCGGTAGCAGACATTTCCGAGAAGGACGTTCAACAACAACATCAACCACCACAACAGCAGTTGGCAACATCTTCTTCAGTGCATAATTCAGTGCATGATGTCTCTATTGAGGAGTCACTGAAAGTCATTGAGAACCAAGGAGCTGCGTGGAGTCGAGACGTGAAACATTTTCGAGCTATTAGTGGTGGTAGGCAGCCAGAAAAGCGGCATATGCCACTCCCTCTGTTGGTGTATGACTGGTTTCTAACTATATCCACGGCCAGAACAAAGTCTCTTTTTGCAAGGATGTGTCAAAGAGGTGGTGTGAGCACCGATGTCTGGAATCCGAGTGATAATTTGGATGGAGAAGATTCCAGTTTGTATGTGAAATGTATGAGACCTATCCGCTCTGTGTGTATGCAGCGGGTAGAACGGGAGTTAATGTTGTCCTCTGAAAAGAAGGGAGAGTCTCTGGAAGATGATGATGGTCCGTCGACTGTAAACCCACAACTGCAGCAGGAGCGCCTCGCTCTCTTCGCCACGCATGTCTTCTCTCCCAATGCAACCGCGATGCTCTCGAGCCTGCTGCTCTACGACCAGGGAACACTGCGGCAGGCGTGGGATATGTGGCGGTCCAGCGGCCTGCTCGCGAGCCTGCAGTTTCCCTTCGCGCTGCCGGGCGTCTTTGGCGGCGGCGGCTCCTCCCCGCCGGTGTTGTTTCTCGGGCTTGTGGTGCTGGCGGCAACGGGGCTCTGCGAGGCGGCGGTGTGGGCGGAGTGGATGCGGCAGAGCGGCGGGAGTCCACTTGCGGAGGTGATGGCGGCGCTGGGGGTCACGGCCGACGACCTCGTGGCGTGCGTTAGGGCCCTCGTGGTCGAGTAATAATGAAAAGAAAAGGGAAAAAGTATATGTGCTCTTTTTTTTCTGATCATTGGTGTGTGTGTGTGAGGGAGAGAGAAAGAGAAGGTGGGGGATGAAGACGCAGATGTAGGAGTAAAAAAGGAAGCGTAAGATCATATCTCTGTCATTTGACATTTATTTCCATGTTGTTGTTGTTTTTTCGTTCTCCTTTTCCTTTTTCTTTGGTGTCTTTGTGTGCAGTGTGAGGGTGTCACGACAGCAAGCCGTGTCCGCTAGTAAGAAACTAACCAAGGCAAATATAAAAAGGTAACCACCAAGAGAAAACAAGAAAAACAATAACAATAAAAAGAGAATAAAAATCGAAGGGAGGAATCATGTTTCACAACAGCTACCAGTCCGGCTTCCTCTCCATCCTGTACAGCATTGGGTCGCGGCCGCTGCAGATCTGGGACACAAAGGTGCGGAATGGCCACGTGAAGCGCATCACCGACGAGGACATTCAGTCGTCCGTGCTGGAGGTGATGGGGAGCAACGTGAGCACGTGCTACATCACCTGCCCCGCCGACCCGAAGAAGACGCTCGGCATCAAGCTGCCCTTCCTCGTGATGATCATAAAGAACCTCAAGCGCTACTTCTCCTTCGAGGTGACGATACTCGACGACAAGGGAATCCGCCGCCGCTTCCGCGCCTCCAACTACCAGAGCACGACGCGGGTGAAGCCGTTCACGTGCACGATGCCAATGCGGCTCGACGAGGGGTGGAACCAGATCCAGTTCAACTTAGCGGACTTCACGCGGCGGGCGTACGGCACGAACTACTTGGAGACACTGCGCGTGCAGCTGCATGCAAACTGTCGCGTCCGCAGGCTGTACTTCAGCGACCGTCTTTACTCGGAGGAGGAACTCCCGCCAGAGTTTAAACTATTCCTCCCAATATCCCAACAGCAGCAGCAACAACAACAGCAGCAACAACAACAACAGCAGCAACAGCAGCAACAACAACAGCAGCAACAACAGCAACAGCAACACAACAGGCTCAGCAGCAACAACAACAGACCCAGCAACAACAACAGCAGCCACTGAGTGCAGAACAGCAGGCATCACCGTCAGCGCCGACGTCGCCAGTGGACCAAGATGAGAAGTCAAGATCGCAGCAACAACAACAGCAGCAGGTGGAGGCGGCTTAGAGAGGGAGAAGGAGGAGCACTCCAGCGAGGCATTAATAGAAAAGAGACGTGTCAAATAAATGAAGATAAAGAGGAATAAAACCTTCCATACCAGGCGAATGTTGTCACGTTCAGAATTTTCGTCTCTTTCTTGCTTTAGTTTTTTTCTCTTTGTTGTTTTTTGTTTGTTTTTTTCATTTTATTTTCCTTTTGTAAATCATCTCCCTCTAATCGCACATCTCTCGCTTCCCTCTCTACGTCTCCTCCGCTGCGATGCTTCTTCGTAGTCATCCTATGAATGTATAAATTCCAGAGTGAGGAGAAGTGAGGGAAAGAGAAGAGGATGCAGACAAGAAATTGGAGTCTGTCCAGCCCTGCTTTGTGTCTTTTACAAGGTGCTTGGGAGGGTGGTGATACAAAAAGAAAAGGTGAGAAAGAGAAGAAAAAAAAAGTTGATTTTGAATAAGCGCCTTCTGATACACAGATTCATATTTTTTATTTACTGCGGATGGAGAACCAGAAATAAGAAAAGAAACGGGGAAGAAGAAAACTGAGGGACCGTGCGTGCATGCATATAAGCAGAGAAGTGAAGCGTTATGTAATAAATCAGTGAAACGGGAGAGAAGCCTCTTACTTTCTCTCATTCCACACCGCGTGGGTCGATGGATTTGGGCGTTGTTCCGTGTCGTTTATCAATGTATGTAGAGGTCAATGGGCATACACACACACACATACATACGCATGCGTATCACTACTACTACCAGCAGCAGAAGCAACGAAGAGACACATGTAAGAATATGAAAAAAAAAAAATAAGAGAAGACAATCTGTGGTGTGTGTGGAATGTGATATGTGCCATGTGTCTGTCCGGAGACATGTTTTTGGTTTTTTTTTTTTCATATCTTTTATGATTTACATTATGCGATGTAAGTCTCCACGAGAGTGTTTGGTAACTCTGTATCTCTCTATATGTATGCATCTGTGTGTTTGTGGCTGTGGTGTATGTGTCATTATTATTTTTTTTTCTGTTCTTCCTCCTCCTGATCTGGATCATAGGCAGCTAAAGCTCATACACAGAGAGAATAAAGAGTGTTGGAACTGTACTCTTTGTCTTACCACGACTGGATCGCACATAGATACATAATTAAATATAAATAAAGAAACATAGTTTAGAAGATATACACAGGGGCAGTGCGAGACGTATTTAACCCTCCCATATAACTTTGTGTCTTTTTTTCCCCCTTTAGGTTGTGGAGGATGAAGCGTCACCCTCATCCATCTGGTGTGGACATTCTCTTCGATGCCAAGTGGCACCAGTACAAAGTCGGTCAGACGGCCCTCCGCTCGGTTTCCAAACTGCTGGACAAACATTTCCCTTTTGATGAGAAGCGAGTCTTGGCGGTGGTGTCAAAGAAAACAGGTCAGTCCGTGGAGGAGGTGAAGGCGAGCTGGAACCGCCAGGCGCTGCTCGGGAAGAACATTCATGAGTACATCGAGATGAGGCTGCGTGGCCTGCCGCCGCCCACGTGGACGCTGCTGCTCGACAGCCAACTGAAGCAGAAACAGAAACAACAACATGCGGCAGCTGCTGCAGCGAAGGATAACAAGAAGAAGAAGGGCGATGTCGCCAAGGGAAAGGAAAAGAAGTCCATTGCGGACTCGATGCTGCACGGCGAGGAGGCTGCATACATGAAGGCAGCGGACACTGCCGTTGACGTAATTCTCCGCCACTACGACATCGTCGCCGTCGAGCAGGTCGTCGCGAGTCCGTCGTGGGGAATCGGCGGGACAATAGACCTCATCGCCCGCAACAAACGCACGCGGCGGCTTCTCATCGGCGACTGGAAGACGAGCGGCAACGTGACGAGTTCGTTCCGCTTCGGCAGCTTCGAGACGCCGTGCACCGGCTGCCTCATGCACCTCCCCAACACAAAGTTCTACCGCTACGCAATGCAGGTCGCAGTCTACGGCGAGATACTTAAGCACGAGCGATACCTGCAGGACGGGTTTTTCGGCCGCACCGTGAGCCCAATCCACCCGTCCGTGAAGAGTATCTCCGTGAGTCCGCAGGAAATGCACAACGTGCTGGAGTACGGACTCGTGCACTTCGCAAAGAATGAGGAAGGCGAGGTGTGTGTGGAGCTCAAGGGCATCACAGACGCTACTGTGTTGCCAGTAGACGCACGTGAGACCACTTTCATGGAACTCATGAAGAACGTATTGCGTGGGTGACAGTATAGTGAGTGGTTTTATAATAAATTTTTTTTTTGGAATCCGACAAATTCATGTGAAAACGCATGGAATAAACAAAAAAAAAGGAACAGTATCTGTATGCATACATACATCGGATGAAAGAAATATATTAGAAACGTTGTTTGTGTGTATGTTTCCTTTCTCTTCCCATTCTTTTTTTTTCTTTTTCTGGCTGAAAAGCCTACAGATATATACATAAATACGCACATACTGAAGCGAAAAAGTAATAAAAAGTCTGTGGGTTGGGAGGAATAAATGGGGACGAGTGGTTCGAAACAGAACAAGCAGAAGTCAAAGTCAAAGGTGCCACCGAGTGGGCATGTAACTTTGCCCGTGACATACTCTCTGTCCTCCTCATCGGGGAGGTCTCCCAGTGCCCCCCCTCAAAAGCCGCAAATTACCCCCTTAACTATGAGCAATGAGGACCTTGAAGGTGATAGTAGCGATATAAGAACAGTAAACGATAAAGAAACTTCCGCCAGTAATAATCATAAGAGTAACAATAACAATAATAACAGTGGTAATCTGAAGAATGTTATGAACTTTAGTGGCAGGGATATGACGCTCACGACAAGTGTGCAGCCGGAGTACGTCAGCACTTCACTGGAGAACAACTCCCGGCCACCGCTTTCACCCCATGCTGGTTCGCGCCCATCATCGCAGGTCCCGACGTACAGGAGTGACTTGTTGACGAACTCACCCACCACTCCGATGCTGCGATCATACCGACTGCACGCTCTCTCCTCGCAGGACAGTGGTACTTTCTTGGGGTCTCCGCTCTCCAATAGATCCACATCGCCGATTCACATGCGTTTCTTGGAAATCAATGGATATCCAGCTGGACTGGAAAACTCTGGTAATACATGTTACTGTAATGCTGTATTACAACTTCTCTATCATTGCTCCCCGCTGCGTCTGCGACTTCTGGAGTTGGATGCGATATATGCAGAGGGAAAGGGGCATACTGGATTTGAATCTGACACGTTGTTGGCAGTTGTAGCGGATCTTTTTGCAAAGATGCATAAGGCAAATAATCAGAAGAAGCAGAAAAGAAATGTTCTTGCGCCCAAGGCAGTCATTGCATGCATTAAAAAGCTAAACTTGACGTTCAACAATACCCGCCAGCAGGATGCCCATGAATTTGCGATGTTTCTCTTGAGTAGCATGGTGGAAACCGAGACGCGCATGATGGGGGATGAGAGGAACAGAGCCCTTTTCTTTTCTCCCAAAAACACCAAGCCATTCAAATTCTCTAGTATCTGGCGCAAGGGCCAGAAGGAGACAAGCCCCCTTGGATCGGCCGAGCTGCTGGACCTGCAGGGCGACGGCGTGGAACTCCCACCGGCCCTTCGAGCTGCGTCTCGTCGCCCCGGAGGCGTGGAGTCATCAGAGGCGGATAGCGGTGATGGAGCACCAGTAAGAAGATCAACAACAATACCTGAGGCCGCTGCTGCTGCTGCGGTGCCGGATGCACGTCCAGCAGACCGGAGTACTGTTTCGCCTCTGCAGGAGATATTCGGTGGTCAGTTTGTGTCGCTGACAGCGTGTTTCGAGTGTGAGCGGGTGACGATGATGCGGGAGATGTTTTTGGACCTCAGCCTTGACGTTGAGCAAGGGTCCTCGCTGCGGCGCTGCGTGGCGAACTTCGGTTCCCCCGAACTATTCCATGGCAACAACAAACTGTACTGTGACTACTGCAAGAAACATGTCGTCGCACAGAAATTGATTCGTGTGCATCGTCTGCCGGAATACGCGCTGCTTCTGCACTTGAAGCGGTTTGAGTACAATGAAAAAACTCGAGGTATGACGAAGAGAAGTGATCACGTTGCCCTCCCAAGCGAGATCGACGTGCAGGAGTATGAGCCAGTGAACGATGAAAACAATAGTGGTACGGGACCTTGTGATGAGAGTCATGCACATGATGCTTCTCTGTCGTACGAACCGTCGTCGATGGCTGTGGAATCGACAGCAGAGGTGGAGGCCGATGGTTCAGACAAGTTGCCACGCCCTTCTGCACGTCTCATGAGCAAGTTGGAGGGCGCCGTGCGCCGCAAAGGGCGCTTCGCCCTGAATGGGTTTGTGGCGCACGTGGGTGAGGGACCAGAGCTCGGCCATTACATTACATGCGTGCGGCACGGCGGACGTTGGTGTCTATTTGATGACACGACAGTAACGGAGTTAACGGAGCGTGAGATGCAGCAATACTGGGGCGTACCAATTCACGTTAGTGGTCTGGTGACAGCAACGGCGTATATTCTCCTGTACGAGCGCGTAGCGTAAGTCTCATGTATTTATTATTTTTTTGCTTTGCAAGTGGGAAGAAGGGGAAGAGGGGGGAAAGGTATCGAAATTGAGAGAGCGTAAGTGGAGGCGGGGTGCCACTTTCCTTATATTTCACGCACTGTACTGCACCAAGCATATATACATATACAAATATGCATACACATGCGTATGCATATTTGTTTGCGTCTTTTGCTCTTGAGTGTTACTATGTCGGATTGGGTGCATTTGTTCTCCCTCTCATTCTCTCCAAGTATTTGTTTATTTTTTCTCTTTCTTTTCCATTCCGTGTATTTATATGGTTATTCCTGTTATCATTAATACTCCTCTTTTTTCTCTTTTGTTTAGACTCATTGTATCTCTCCGTTACCAGTGTTGAATATGAGGAGAACAGTGCTGGGGCTTGCCCTGGTGGGATTTCAAGCTGCTGCCTCACAAAAAGAACGACGTCAGCAGCAACCCGACGAAGTGCCAGTGCAACGTAGGATAAGGGGGGGCACTAGTAGTACTGGCCCCAGTGGTGCTGTGCTGAGTACTGATGATGATTCCCTCGCTTGCACCAGGAGTAAATCCTTCTGGTGCTCTACAGCCAAAGAGGTGCCGCTGCATGACATCCACCGCAACTACGCCAACGATCGTTTTCTCGACAAAAAGACCCGCAGCGCCGTGCGCCAGTCCGTGCGGGCGGAGGGCGTCACTTCTAACCTGTACCCGGTGCATGTGAGTCCAGACACCGTCTTGTATGTGTACGAAATTGAGGCAACCCGCCGCCTACTGCAGATACAGTCGCCCGTTGCCGAGCGGGAAGAGAAGAGGCAGAAAAAGGATGGAAGTGGAAGTGCAAAGGCAAAGGGGCGTCAGGGGAAAAACGACAGTAAGACATCCACAAGCAGGGTGACGGCCGCGGGCGATGGAATGATTAAGCGGGTTGATGCCACGCGAGCTTGGCGGGTGGTGCGGCGGTTCCTGCAGCGTTGTGTACCGGCGCCCCCACCGCTTGTGAATGTTCGGCAAAAAGTGTACGCGATTTCACCCATCCCCACGAGCGCGCTGCAGCTGCCTGCGGAGTGCCTGGATTTGGGGTGGACTGGGTGTAGGCTGAAGTTTCTTGGGAAAAGTTCCATGGCGCAAATGTCACCTGCAGATTTGCAAGAAGTCACAAACAAAATTGTCCTCTGGACGCTGGGGAACCAAGGGGAGAAAGACAACAATTTCTCTGTTGCCAGAGAGACCAACGGGAAGCTCGTGTACACCCATGACAGTTTTACTGTGGGAGGGATGCGTATTTTCAAAGGAACCATTGTGCGAGCTGTCTTTGTTGATCCAAGCGGTGCCCTAGAGGAACCAGCATCTTCTGCTGCTCCTGCTGCTGCACTCCCCGCTCCGCCTTCCACTGCAGTGCTGACGACATTGACGGCGGGTCATCACCCGAGTGAGCCGCTGCGGTTTCTTGTGCGGGAATTCGTGCATGAATTTGAAATCAAAGAGACGCCCGTGCAGAGCTATCGAATAGAGGACGGCTCTGGTGTCATCATGGCGTCCCTGTGGAAGGCAACACGTGAGGCGAAGCTGACTGCGGGGACGGTGTACGAGGCGACGGACTATCGTGTGCGTGTGTTTGAGAAACGCGGCGGGATGCGACTGGTGGAGATGACGGTGGGGGTGACGACTGTTAAACCCGTCAAGGACTCGGTGAAGAAACAACAAAAAGGCAAAACGAAAAATGTGAAGGAGAATTCTGGAGCACCCGCTGGAGTCGGTAAAATCATCCCGGATGCAACCAGAGGGGGCGCATTGGAAAAAATGCCTGGAGTTCTTGCGCTGAAGATCGACACAAAAAGCACCGTCGCGGCGGAGCTCTCTCTCCTGGAGGAGGTGAAGCAACACTTCGGCAGCGGTCCGTACAACGCCGCAACGGAGGAGCGCATCGCCCGCTCCGTGCAGGGAACGCCCGTAGTTACATCCGCCACGCTGCGGCACTCCGTCATCCGCTTTCTGCGCTTCAACGTCGCCGCGACCGAGGTGGACTTGGAGTCGCCGCTGCAGCGCCTCCTGCCGGAGCTCGAGCCAAACCAGCCGTTCGCCGTGCTGAATGACTACAGTGTTGTTCCGCTGCAGGCGCTGCACTGCTGCTTCGACCCCCGCATGAAGTCGTGGCAGGACGTTACGGTATCATCATGCTCCTTTATGCCTACACGGCGTCTGGACATTTTGCGGATTTTTCATGGGAGACTGGAGAAGGAAATGCGGTCGTGGGGCCTCACGCTGGCAGCAGAGCCGTTCTCAACCAAGGCACTCTCACTCCTTCCTGCACCACAGAAGGTATTCTCGTATGGAGTTAAAAATAATAATAATAATAATAATAATAATAATGACCGTCGAGGTTATAAAGAAAATGGGAATTCATCTTCGCTGCGTCACCCACGATCACCACCGCTGCCGTTGTTTCCCACAACCATCGCGGTTGTCGCCATTGCAGAGCCGCATGAGGAGGAGGAGAAGCGAACACGCATCACCCAGACAGCACAGGCGATAGCACGTTACTACCGCACCACAATTGTTATCACAGTACCTGATGAAAAGGAAGCTGTACGGTTTTTGCTCCAGCAACTCACAAACGCCTCTGATGGAAGTTTGAAGGACCCTAATACCGCCGCCGTCATCATTGCAGAGGATCGTGAGACACGCCCGTCGCGTTGGATTCTCGCGGAGTGCCTCACACGCGGTATTCTTGGGATGTTTATGCCCCCCGCCGCCTCCCCAAAGAGGCAGACTCTGTTGTGTGAGAATGTACGCATGCAACTTCGCATTAAGTTTCAGACTGACCCCGCGCACGGCATAAACATCTCGCAGGAGGTCCCGGCGCTGGCGAATCGCCGTGTTCTTGTTGTGGGCGTGGACGCCTGCCACACGACAACATTCAGCACGGGGAGTGTTGTTGGCATGTTGTGCACCGATGAGCGTAACTATATGCTGCCCTTCTTTTGGAAGCATGAGATGCGTGGGGAGGAGGCAGACAGAGTCACAGAACATTTTCGCCTCCTCCTCCAGCGAGCCTGTGAGCTCTGCGACCACATTGACGAGGTGGTTCTGTTTCAGGACGGCGATGTAATGAGCGAGGTACCTCAAATGCAGGCCCACGTTCCAAAAGGCTGCGGCTTTACGTTCATGTGCCTTCACAAGCGAACAAATGTGCGCTTTGTCCACCGCCTGAAAGACGGGGGAAAGGGTTTTCCCAACACGACGGCGTGTAATGTTGTGAAGGGCGCCGTTGTGCAGGCCATAACTCCAATTAAGTTATCAGATGATTCCGTCGTGCCGTCCTTCTATCTGCAGAACCACGACTGCAACATGTCGACAGCCCGCACTGTGCAGTACACGGTGCAAAGTACGAGCCCCACGCTGGACGTGTCGGACGTGCAGCAGCTGTCGTATGTACTCTCGCACGTGCTGTCGCCGCAGGCCACGAAGCTGCCGATGGCGACGCGGTGTGCGCACAGACTGGCGAGTGTGGCGGAGCGGCTCTTGGATGCGGCCCCGCCACTCACGTGCGGCATGATCCCTGCGCCCTTGAATGAACGTCTGTGGTTCTTTTAACAACGCTCTCTGTAGTCACTTATAGTTAATTTCTATTTTTGTTATTAGCTTTATTTCTTCTCCATCCCATATATATATATATATATATATATATATACGCGCAGAATTTTTTTATTTTCTTTTGTTGGATTCTTGTTTGTTTGTTTGTTTTTTTAGGTGGTGGGATCCTCACAGTTCTCGCATGTTCCCGCCTCAACTATGAGAGTACGAGGAAGAAGGGAGAGTGTGTAAAGTCATAAACAAAAAGAAAAAACTGCGAGGCCTCACTGCTGCTCTTGACTAGTGGCTGATTTGTTCTCGTTGTGTTTGCGGTGCCTGATAAGAGTGTAAAGTTTGGGTGGTGTGGTGCGTCTTGTTTTCTTTTTTTTTATTTTTTTTTATTTTTATTTGGAGAGGGAAGGCGAGGGGGGATTTAACCATTGAGTACACCCTCCTCATTATTATTTATTTGTTTTGCACCACCCACACACTTTATTCCTTTGCCGTCACTTTACAAGCAGACATCCATTTCTTCTCCGTGATAGTGAGTCGTACAATACCCCAGAGCCGTCATCAATTATTTGATGAGAAAGTATATCCCCCCATGTATACAGTGCAAACAAACAAACATCTTTTCTTTTTTCCCATGTCTGTACGCGTGTAGGAAGTCTCCCTTGTGGGTTCTCTATTAAGGCAGTTATTTCTTTTTGTGTTCCCGACACCATATATATATATATATATATATATATATATTTAACTACATGTGATAGAAGTAGTTATAGTTGCATATACATATTATTATTATTAGTTTTTTTTTTCTTTTTGTTGGCCTGACGACAATGCTCCTTCACGTCACACGGCGGTTATGTCTTGGTTGCACTGCACTCTTGCGAGCACCTCCGCAGGCGAGACGCAAACAAGTCGCCGTTGTTGGCAGCGGCCCCAGCGGCTGCTATGTCGCACACCTGCTGACCAAGAAGCGCGAAGACGTTCACGTTGATGTCTACGAGCGGCTGCCGGTTCCCTTCGGTTTGTGCCGCTACGGCGTGGCGCCCGACCACCCGGAGGTGAAGAACGTCGAGCTGCAGTTCACCGACATGTTCCGCGGCGACCGCGTGACGTGGATTGGGAACATTACTCTCGGCAGGGATATTTCCGTGGAGACACTACTGCAGCACTACGCGGCGGTGGTTGTGGCGACCGGGGCGGATGCACCCCGCAAACTTAATGTGCCCGGCGAGGAGCTCGGCGGTGTTGTCAGCGCGGCGGACTTTGTGCGGTACTACAACACGTACCCGTTCCCGTACGGCTCGCCGCGGTTCTGCCCGTTTGATGTGGAGACCGCGCGGGAGGCGGTGATTATCGGCAACGGCAACGTGGCGGTGGACTGCGCGCGGGTGCTCGCGGCGTCGTATAAATATTTCTGCGCGACCGACATGAACTGCGTCGCGGTGCGGGCGCTCATGCAGAACCGCATCCGCCGCATCAGCGTCGTTGGCCGCCGCGGGCACGTCGACGGCGCCTTCACAATCGCGGAGTTCCGGGAGATCACGCGCTACCACGCCGACACGGTGCGGGTTGTCGTCGACCCGTTCGACGTGGAGGAGGCGCTGCGGGTGCCGGCGGCGAACCCACGCGCCCGCAAACGTCTGCTCGAACTCATCTCCCGCTTTGTGGATCATCCCGCTGACAATAATAATAATAATAATAATAATAATAATAATAGTGGCGAAGCCCATGCAATGCCGTCAGAGCCGTCACGACATGTTGGCGGGCGTGGCCCGTGCATTGTGCACATGCGCTATAACTTGAAGCCCGTGCGGTTTTTGCCGCGGCCAGACCGCCCGAATCATGTCGGCGCCGTCGTCTTTGAGCGCACAGATGTCGCTGCCGCGGAAGGTGATAAGAAGACGACACCAACGACCGTTACACTTCCGTGCGATGTCGCGATCAAATCGATCGGCCATTACTCCGACGCAATCCCCGGCGTTGCCTTTGATGACTCTCGTGGAGTTATTCTGCATGAGCGCGGTCGTGTGAAGGGGCAACCGCGACTGTACTGTGTGGGGTGGGCAAAGACCGGGGCGAAGGGAGTTATTCTGCAAAGTCTCATGGACGCACAGGAAACCGTCGCGGCGATCATTGAGGATATTGATAACAAAGTCCTTCCTGAAAGTAGCACCGATGTCACTTCCTCATCCTCCTCCTCACCGTCTAGTGGTGGTAGTAGCGGCAGCGGCATCCATGATGACGACAGTGCTCGTCACGTGTGTGATGCAGGGGATGGTGGTTTCTACGGCAAGTACGGATTGATTGACTACTTCGTAGAGAAGCGCCTGGAGCCCGTCTCGGTTGCCGGCCTGGAGCGAATCCTGCACGTTGAAAGGGAGCGGGGAGTAGACTTGGGAAAGCGCCTGGAAAAGATCGACAGTGTGCGGGGGATGCTCGACGTCGCCCTCGGTGGGGCCGTTGGGAAAAAGGCGGGCGACACAATCCGAGGCGTCATGCCGGAGCGGCCGGATGCGCTGATGTATTTAAATGAACTGCTCGACGACACAACCGACTTGGCGCCACTCGCACGGCAGCTCGCGAGTGACGTGCCTCCTCTCATGGCCGCAAAGCACCCGCCGGGCGGGCTGCATCCATCGCAGGTATAAAAATATTGGTGTTAGTTTTATATTTGATATGTATGCCAGCACGGCGTGTCGGCACGCGTACATACATGAATGCATATGTGTATTTCTGTCTCTAGTTGTTGGTTGTGCATCTCTTACTCTGCGTTCTTTCTCTTTCTTTCTTGTTTTTGCCGCTGTTGTTTTTTTTTCCCGGTGGATGAAAGAGGATATTTCTTTTGGAGCGAATTTTCTCTTCGGAGAGTAACTTTATTTTTATTTGGCTTTGTAGAAGTTGATTGGGTGAAAAGAACGAAAGAAAAAGAAAAGAAAAGAAGAAGGAAACCAACTGCACAAAGACCTTATATTTAACTACTGAGGTTATTGAAAAAGAACCGCATAGGCACGAAAAAAAAAAGAAGGGAACAACAGAAAAATAAAAGACGAAGCCATGATGAGCCGTGACGTCGAAGGTGGGGTTGCCTGCAGCTTCCTTGTGACGTACTTCCACGAGTTTGTGAAGGAGCGCGACATCATCGGTCTCCTCGAGCTCTACAGCGACTCCTCCGTGATAACGTACGCGGGCTACAACGAGGAGACGACGCGGGTGGCCCACGGCCGCCAGAACATCTCCGAGCACCTCGCGAAGATGGACGCGGAGCTCGGGCGCCGCAAGGTGGAGGTGCGCTTCGCCGACCACACCCCGCTCCCCGGCGGCTGCATGCAGGTGGCGTGCCAGGGCGTCGTGTACCTGCGCGGGGAGCGGTGGGTGTTCTTCCAGGTCTTCGTCCTCGCGCCGACGCCGTACCGCACGAACACGTACCACGTCGCGAGCGACTACATGCGGGTGCTGGCGGTGGAGGTGGAGCAGATACCGGAGGGGAGCGAGGTGATGACGCGGGCGCAGCTCGAGCAGCGGCTGCTGGAGGAGCAGGAGCGGCGGGCGAGAATTGAGGAGGCGCGGGAGCGGGCGGCGGCGGCGGCGGCGGAGGCGTTAAGACTGCAGCAGGCGGAGGCATTAAGGCTGCAGCAGGCGCGGGAGAGAAGTGAGCACAACAACAACACGAGCGTGGGCAAGAATATAAGCAGCAGCAGCAATAACAACAACAACGATAATAATAATAATAATAATAATAATAATAATAATAATAATAACAGAAATCATAATAACAACCGCAGGGAACGCACAGAGAGGGGTGATGATAGACGTAGGGAGCGAGCTGACGCGCGACGCCTTGGCAACAACGAGCGGAACGACAACAATAACAATCAGTCTGAGCGTGTGGAGAGAGTAAACGGCGGCAGGCATGAGGAACGCAAGGAGCTCAACGGCGGGCGTCGCTGGGATCGTCGTGAGCGCGGCGACGGCGGGCGTGCGGAGGGCAGCGGGAACACGCAGTCGCGCGACGAGAAGGAACCGGCGGCATCACGACCCGCACGTCTCCCCCGCTCCCGCGAGCAGCCCGCTGAGAATAATAATAATAATAATAATAATAATAATAATAATAATAATAACAGAATGGGCATCACCCGCCCCGTCCCGCGCTCGCAGGCCGCAGCGAACCGACGCATCGACGGCAATGAGAATAGCAATAGCAATAATAATAGCAATAGTAACAACAGGCGTGGGGAGAAGAACACTGGCGATGCTGTCGACACGCGTCCGCCCCGCCCCCGCGCCAACCGCGACCGCAAAGACACCGACCACGTGCGGCTGCTGCGGGTGCCGAAGGAAGTGAAGCTGACAGACATCAGCGAAGTTGTCGTCGCGCTGCTTGGGACCGAGCCGGTCGATGCGTACTGGCACGGCCGCGAGAGCGCGAACTGCGTGCTGAGGCTGCCGTCCTCGTCGGTCGCGGAGCGGCTCGTGCAGGACCCGATTACTGTGCTCGGCACGGAGCTGAAGGTCGTGAAGTTCTACCCGTAGAGGCAAACAAGAGACATGGACAGATAAAGAAGAGAGCGCATGAAGAGAAGAAGACAGAAAAAAAAAGAAGAAGAAAAAAAGAGTGAGTGAGAGAGAAAGGTGATTGATGCCAGATGATTCCATTACCACCACTACGGCAACTCTGTTTTGTTTTGTTTTCATCTCTTTTGGAGTGTTATGATTTATTCTGGACAGCTCACTCTCTTTTCGTCAATCAGGAGGATTTATTTCCCTCACTTCTTGTTTTGCTTTTATTCGTTTTTGTTTTTGTTTTCATTACGGTCAGTGTTTTTGTGTGTGTGATTATTTTTTATTTCCCGATTGGTGGCTCTGAAAGAGAGAGAGAGAGAAGTAATGAGTAGAAGAGGGAGGATCAATACACATGCAGCGCTCTGGAAGAACAAGCGACGCCACTAAGCAATAAAAAAAAAAGGAAGGGTGAAAATGGTGATGTTTCGGAATATTTTTCCCCCTTTGTTTTTTTTTTTTATTATTCATTTTTTTTTTAATTTCTTTTTCTCCCCGCTGTATGAAAACATCTCCTTCATACCAACGAGGCTGGGAGAGGAGAGACAAATGAGCAGACATGCATACATCACGTTCATGTCTCCCCACACACTGCTGCGAAATAAACGTTGGCGTTTTATAGATGGGGCAGTAAATGTTCCTCCCCTCCTCCATCGAAGGTACTTTTCATCGCGTGTTATTGAGAGAAGCAGAGGAAGAGGAAGGAAGAAGAAGAAAAAAAAAACATACGGCGTGAAGGAAAGAAGGAAAGAGAAAGAAAATGAAATAACATGCGATACATAAGTCGTATGTATTTATTTTTATATTTTTAAAGATGTTCTTATTTAATGGAGGTCATGTTTATATGTGTTTTTCTCTGTCTGTGTGTACATATGTACTTGCTGTAGAACCTGCACCTCTCTTCTCTTCTCTTCTCTTTTCTTTTTTGATTTGTTTCTTCTTTACTCCCTTCTTGTATGAAAAGTGACGTTGGGAAAGTGCATACTACAAGCAAGGTGTAAATAAACAGTATATACATATATATATACTTACATTAATTAATTAATTTATTTGTTTATTTATTTACATTATTTTCACGTGTATTTTTTTTTAGATCTTTATAAAAACAAATTTCTCAAACGCAATAATGGTGGTGGGTGCTGAAGTCATAAGAGGCAAGAGAGACGGAGAGTCTCCCGCGGTGGATGGTGACCCCAGGATCCGCAAGGCAAATGCCGCCATGTTTGCCGCCGGCTACACAAAGAAGAAACGTTTCCTCGAGTGCTGCTACCTCTCCTTTGCCACCTACCTGTGGTTCACGCAGTTCATCATGGTGGCCCGCTACTTTGTCCACAACAGCGAGGTGCACATCCAGCAACTTGTGTGGACTCCGGTGATGATTATTTTTGCCATGGCGCTATCTGACTTCATTGGCGGCCTTGTTCACTGGGGGCTCGACACGTGGGGAACAAAAGACACAATTTTCTTTGGAAACTTCATCCGCTCCTTCCGCGAGCACCACGTGGACCAGACTGCAATGACAAAGCACGACTTTATCGAGACAAACGCGGACACGACGCTTCCACTCATTCCGGTCCTCCTCTTCCAGCGCTACTGTTTTTTCTCCACGACTGGGCACGACTCCGCCGCAAAGACGTACAACATTCACAACAACAATGTCGGCTGGCATGTCTTTCTGCTAACACTGACGCTCTTTGTGGCGCTCACGAACCAGGTGCACAAGTGGTCGCACATGGCGAAGCCGCCGCCGCTTGTGCGCTTACTTATGTCGTGCCACCTCCTCCTGCCCCCGCGCCTGCACCGCCTGCACCACCGCGACAACCACGACATGAGCTACTGCATCACGACTGGGTGGATGAACGGGATTCTTGACAGGGTTAACTTCTGGCGCAAGTTGGAGGCCGTCATAACAGCTCTCACTGGGGAAATACCACGCGCAAATGACCAAAAAATGTTGGGGAAGTAAAAAAAAAAAAAAAGTTTATCAAAAAGAAAGAAGAAAACGACAAGAGGGGGGAAAAGTCTGAAGGAAAAGGAGTTGTTCGAAGATGACTTTGTTCTCTCTCTCTCTCCCCTCCCTCCCTCCCTTTACATGTGCTTACTTTTTTTTTTTTTCAAACGTACCCACGCTGCCGCTACGCATGTAGCGCCACCAAATCATAAGGGTTATTTTTCGTCAACCTATCCTTCCATACAATGATTTCGAACCACATCTCCGAGCAGCTTTAAAGGGGCTCAGATTCCGTTGGTTCCATGACCTTCCAAGGAACGGCTGCGCTTCCTCAGCAAACGACAAAAAGTGCGTTTCAACTAGGACAGACCACGCAACACGCTCCTCCCTCAGCCACTTCTCCCACCGGATCCTTTTCACCTGCGTGAGCCCACCTAAATTTCAGCTGGGTTCCTTGCAGGATCGGCCTCGGATTCAGTACTACATCACCGCACAGTTGGAGAAGCTTCCAAAAGTGAATCCTCAGTGCGAGTGACGGCGCTACACGCAAGGACGCGTAGCAGTGGAGCAGTTCTAACCCTCGTTTTGTTTCAGGCCTCCCAAACACAGCGCCACCCCAGACCTGCCTGCCGACACCGGGAACCTTTAACCGCACCCTAGGCACGGTCGCAGGCTCCTGGCTTCCCCTCGGAGAGGGTGCTAGTCCCTGGCACCACGTAGAGGTGGCCGGCTTCGCCAGGGCATGTGCTTGCTTGTTTCTTTTTCTGTTTGTTTGACATTGTTCTGTTTTTAACTCTCCATTTGTTTTGACTCTCTGATTTATTATTTTCTCTTTCATTTACGTGGGCCTATACATCTACAAATGCGTGGGACGTCTCGATTGTTTTTCCCTTTCTCATTTTTTTTGATGTTCTTTCTTTTTTTTTGGGGGGGGGTTTACTTGGACAGAAAAAGCACGAAGTCGTACTGAAAGGGAAGTCTGGCAAATAAAAATATAGTAAATAAATAAATAATATATATTTGTATGCCTCCGCAGCCGACCGCGGATGTTGCTGACGGCGCTGCACAAATACGTGTGGCTGTGACGCACGCGGGGAAAAAAACGACACTTTTGTTCCCCGCCGCCAGCGCGACTGTTGGCGCCCTTAAAGACGAGTTGGCGCGCCGCAGTGGAGTCCCTCGGGAGCGGCAGCGGCTGATGTTTGGCGGGCCCGTGCTGAAGCAACACCGCCGCGAGGGGCGCAGCGATGTGCGGCTCATCGACCTCGTCGCGGAGGGGGAACTCTCACGCCCCCCAACTCATGAAACTTCTGTTGGTTCCTCGTCCGCTGCACCTCCCTCTTCCTCCTCAGTTATTACGATCCCGGTAATGTTGATTGGAGCCGTCGCTGCAGCCCCGCAGATAAATGAAGAGGCCATGGCGCAGCTGCATCGACTCGTTCCAGCCACGGTGGAGGTTGATGGCGCTCTGTATGCATGCAGCTACGGCAAGGGGTACGTGCGGCAGCTTGCCTACGTCTGCCGCACATGCGTGAGGAGTGGGAGGGCCAGCCCGGCGCATGCGATGTGTTTTGCCTGCGCGGAGGTGTGTCACAGCTCACATGACGTGGAGGAGTGGGGGATGCGGTACTACATGCGGTGTGATTGCTGTACCCCCGCATGCTGGAAAAATGACGACAAGGAACATAGTGAAGAATCAGTGAACCCACAAGGAAAAGGTGAAGGAGAAGGAGAAACGGAAGGAGAAGGGGGAGAAACTGAAGAAGTAAAAAATATAAAACCGTATGAACCACGTGCGTGTTGCTTCCTTGTGGATCGCGAGACGTGTAAGCCCCTAATGAAGAGAGATGTGGTTCCCATGAATAGCAAAAACCGTTATCCCCGTACACTGCACTCGTGGTGCTATTGTGACTGCGAAGATAATCACCCGGAGGACGATCCAGACGGCGGTGGCGTTGTATGTATGTTGTGTGCGACGTGTTACTGGAGTTCACACATGACACGACTCTGTACAGATGCTTTGCGCCGTGTACCGTGCTATGGGGACGTGGTGGAGGGGAATGTCGTTGCTTTCCACTGTAATACATGTGATACACTTGTTTGCAGTCCTTGTCGTCTGCGCTGTCATAAAAATCACGATGTGGATCCCAAGTTTGTTTTCCCGTCACGTGCAGAAGGAACAGACAACGGAGCGCCCGACGGTGTAGAGTTTAGTTGCGGATGTCGTGGCCTTTGCTCCATCGCAGAAGTTGTCCCTGAGGCGGAGGTGAATGATCCCGCTGCATACATGCGCATGTCTCCTGATGCCGCGGTGGAGACAATGAATAGCGACCCGTTCATGGGTTTTATCTGTGCACGCTGCATGCAGGAGAATCCATGGATTGTGGAGGACGACTCGAAGAAGTGCTACAAGGGAGTTCTTCCAGAAAAAATCCCCGAACAACATCACAAGCCCGTTGTCGCGTGTAGGCTGAAGGCTGATGCCCCCTGCGCGAGTGATGTGTATCCCTACCATGGCATGTTGTTTCCTGTCAATGCATTCACGGAGGATATGACGTGCAGCTGCACGCCGTGTCGAGAGGCGTACGAACAGTTTGCGCCACGTGCAACGATGACGACTGTGAATGAGATGATGTCTCTATTGCATGATAAATGTGACAACTGTGAGGAGACAACCAGGAATGCACAGGCTTTCATGTGTCTGACGTGCGAAATGCAGCAGGAGCAGAATTTCTTTATTTGTAATAAGTGCAATAAACGGCGTTTAGCGAAGGTGATGCCTGATCTGGGTAACGCCAGAAGTAGTATAGATGGTAGTGGTGGTAATGACACTAATCTGACATCTGTGGATGAGACCATAGATGCACCCTCTTCTAACAATAATAATAACACTAATAATGAAAATAATAGTACTAATAATAATGATAATAATAGTACTAATGATGGTGGGGGTGCTGTTAACGATGCTGTGTCGTGGGATCATCCACTCGACCATGTTTTCATGGAGGATACATTTGAAAACCTGTTTAATCTCTGCAGTATGCAAATCTTGCGCTCTCTGGATCGAGAGTCGCAGGCGCAGGTGCTGGACAACATAGACACCGCCACTGTCTCCTTTGAGGGAATCCTGCAGCGCCACCTTGGACAGACATCAGTTGTGGTTGATCCCGACGACGTCGCAAAGCACCATCAGCAACTCACGCAGCGGACTGCTGATTCAGGGCAACAGCAGCAGCAGCAGGTCGGTGAGCCAAATGACGTCTCCACTGCAGGCACTCGAAAGCGATCACGTGGGAACGAGAAAGAGAGCGAGGAAACAAACAGTGATGATGGTGGCGTTGGAAAGCGTGACAACTAAAGGGAAGAGTGAAGTTCTGAACGGGAATGAGAAAAGTACTGCTGCTCTTGTCTTTGTTGTTCTTGACTTCCTGATATGTGTGTGTGTGTGTGTGGAATACGAGGTTGTTGACTTTATTTTTTTTTTTTGCTGGTTTGTTTCTTCTACAAATGCCTCACGCCTTTTTTCTTTTCTCTTTTTTCCTTCTCTCCTTCTCTCCTTCCCCCCACGCACATCCATGGCATTGACCAGCTGAGAAAATCTTCTGCATACACACCGCCCCGCGGAATGAGGCTGCGGGTTCACTTTGGGCCGAAGTCCGTCCTTGTGGACACCGACGATGTAGACACGATCGTCCACCACGCCGTTGGACTCGCGCGGCTTGTGCTCCCGCGGGGGTTCTGCAAGTTTCTCCTCCCGCGCGGGAGTGACATCGCCCCACTCGGCGTGGCGTGCGGGAGTGCACGGTGCCCGGCGTTTGCGCGCTGCGTGCTGGAGAACCCACCGCAAGGTGCGGGAGAGTCAAAAACAACAACGACAATAATGAATGGAGAAGAAGTGCGGCTGAACTTGATGCTGGAGGTGCAGACGAGGACGCATGGGCCTCTACTGGTCATCAACCGGAGGCAGTGGAGCTGGACGAGAGACGTTTTAAAACGAGAGCTCCTCCAACAGTCCCCCTCCCCTTCTGCTGCTACTGCTGTTGACACGATTAATAATAATGATAGTGGTGGTGGTGGTGGTGGTGGTGGTGAGACTGGGGGAAATAGTGTTGAGGCTGTCCTTCCTTTGGAGGTTATCTTTTTGTACCGCGGTGCAGAGAGTGGCGTTCTTCGTGTCTGCAGGTATGAGACGTTTGTTGACCAGCCCCCACCGCACGATGTGCATCAAGCCGTGGAGATGGTCAGTGTTGTAGACGATTGCGGAAATAAAATGGGCGAGCTTCACTTTGACTGCACACGTCCACCGCCGCTGAACAGACTGAAGCGCTCGCTGCAGACGCTTCTCTCTCGCTCGTGTTCTATGAACGTGTCGTACCGCACCGGGGAAAACACAGAACTCATTTCTATCCAGGGCGATCAAGAGATCATCAACCTCGTCCGCAGTCTGCAGCACTTTGGCACTCGCAACATTCTCCTCGTGGTGTCCCTGCCGAGCTCCGCCTCTTTGCCCTCCATGCCCGCAAGGGACGGCACTCCGTATATGCATAGAGCATCGCCCAGTCATTCACCACTACCACCATCAACATCATCGACAACGCGAGCGCCGAGGCCAACGCCGTTTGCATCGAACGATTCCACTGCGGTGGACTCGAAGAGAGAAGAGACGCGGAACATGGTGGGGTCCTATGTGCAGATTATGCGTGGACTCCGTCAAGGTGTTGCTGACGAAACAGACGAAAAAATACATCAAGCCGCAAGCCCTCCTTCCAGTGAAATTCCATCGCCACCTGTATTACATGCGGTGGAGGAGCAAGAAGAAGAACCGAATGAAAAAACACCAGCACCAGCAGCAGCAGCAGCAGAAGAAGAAGCGGCAACAACTGTTGTGCCCTCTATGACTAATCATGATGATGTATCAATACCGGCCAATAGCATGCATGCAGCGACTGATGCTAGTGGTAGGAAGGGAAATGAACTTCTTCTTGTCCATTACGAACTGAACCCTGTTGTGGTGCACATCACGGGCCGCATCACTGAAATGGAGCTCTGTTCTCTCGCTGACGCCATTGTGGCGTGGTGTCTGCAGTCAAAGAAGATGAGTGAGAATAATAACTCTGATCCTGGAGATGTCGCTACTGAAGGAAAGAAGTTTCGGCGGGTTTCCGATTCCACGTACACCTTACAATTAAATGAATGTGGTGTTCTTGATGACGCCCAGGTGGAGAAGCTGAAGGCATGTCTTGTGGATGTCGTCAAGGGCTTCGGATGTCGTCAGCTGTGTGAGACGACTAAAGAAGGTCTTGTGGAGTGCCTCAACAGATATTCTGAACAGAAAAACAGATGACATATGTTTTTATAGCTGCTTTTGGCTGTCCACCGCATCTGCCTTTCCTCTCTTTCTTGTTTGCAATGTGTATGTATATGGGGGGCAAGAGGGAAAGTAAATGTTCCAAATCTCGCCATCCCCTGGAAGAGGCAATGGTCATGTTGTTGGCAATGCCTCCAATCCAATATTATTGTTTTGCCTACTGTTTCTCTCTCTCTATTTCGTCTGTGATCCTTTTTTTTTTGTGTGTGTGTGGGTTTTTTTTCTTGGTTTTCTGTTCTTCTCTCTGAGTGAAGTCTTTGTGTGGATATTTCTAAGTAATTTGACGTCAATCCGATTCCATTCTAATCCTTTCGCTCTCTCTCTCTCTCTCTATGTGTGTGTGTGTGTGTGTGCCTTTATAGAAAAAGGTGAGGAAAAGAAAGAAAGTTATTTCTATTATTATCTAGGTGTGTTGGGGGTAACAGATAAATCCACACACTCTCACATACAGGAAAAAAGCAAAAAGAAAATTGTAGCAGTACGTGGGGCAAACGTGATGACAATTGATGCAACTCTGGTAGGCATCCGAGATGTTGTCTCCATTGATAGACCCATTCTGACGCCGAAGCAAGAGCAGGAGAAATGGCTCGCTGAGGCCATCCAGGCAGTGAGGGAGAAGTCAAGTCATGTGAGGACATACATCCGCCAACAGGAATTCATCCACGTCCTGCGGAACGCGTCGCAGATGCTCTTAGAGCTCCGTACGGGTATGCTGGCCCCGCAGTACTACTATGAGCTGTACGTCAAGGTGTTTGATGAGATGCAGCACTTGGAGCAGTACTTCGAAGAGGAGCACGGCCGTGGTCGATCGTTGGAAGAAATGTATGAAGTTGTGCAGCATACAGGGAATATTGTCCCGCGTTTATATCTTCTTATAACCATTGGCTCAGTGTACATAAAGTCCGGGGAACAGCCGGCGATTGAGATTTTTCGGGACCTGGTGGAGATGTGCAAAGGAGTGCAGCACCCAACGCGCGGTCTCTTTCTCCGCCACTTTCTCCTGTCAATGATGAAAAACAAACTCCCCGGCGACAGCGGTCGCGGCATTGCGAACAGCGCGGAGGACGACGGCGGAACTGTGGAGGACACGGCGGAGCTGATTCTTCAGAACTTCCATGAGATGAACTGGCTGTGGATCCGCATAGAGGCGAAGGCACCGCCGCGGGTGGTGGAGGCGCAGAGCATGCTGCAGCGGAAGCAGCGGGACCGCAGGGAGTTGTGTGTGCTCGTGGGCCTAAACATTGTGCGGCTCTCGCAGCTCGAGGGCGTGGACCTGCTGGCGTACAAGAAGATGATTCTCCCGCGCCTGCTGAGTATTATTGCCAAGTACCGTGAGCCACTGACGCAGCAGTACTTGCTGGAGGTAATCGTGCAGGTGTTTCCCGACGAGTTTCACCTCTTTACACTGGATGAGATATTGAGCACCATCGAGACTGTCTCGTCGGGGGTTGATGTATGCGCGGTTTTGGCATCACTTATGGAGCGACTTGGAAACTACGCAGCATCACTGCGGGAGGGCGTTGCGGAGGTGGGCAGTCACAAGGAGGAGAAAATACTGCAGAACATGTTTGAGGTTTTTAAAACACGCCTTGACACAATGTTGATTGCAAGTGGTGGGGTAGACAACAGCAATAATAATAATAATAATAATAATAATAATAATAATAATAATAATAATAATAATAATGTTGGTGAGGAGGAGGAGGTTAACACGCGAAGGAAGAAGAATGATAGTGGTCATGCTAGTACCAATAGTAATAGTAAGAGACCTCTGCATTACTTCCCACTCCCTTCATACGTCAGGTCCATGATGAACCTTGTCATTCTTACGTTAAAAACAGACCCAGAAGCTGCAGTGGAGCACATTGGCGTCGTGTTTACATCTCTGGTAGAACAGCTAGAGGATCAGCCGAAGGAGGCGGTTGTTCGGAAGATAGAGCGCATGATTGTACATGTCATTACAAAGCTGAGGGATCCAAGTGTTATACTGAGCATAGCTGATCTCGATGTTCTGGTGCAGAAGCTGCCATTCACCTCGCGCCGTGTGGTGGCACTCACATTGTGCTCAACAAGTGTACAGTCTTCTTTGCATCGCATCAACACTTTGGATTTATGTGCGAAATTCTTTGAGCTCATCGCCTCACTTGTGCAGGACGAGGCGGATGCTCCCGCACACCGTCACGCCATTTATGTTGGGGACGTTGGGGTGGATTTTCACGAGGAGCAGCATCTTGTGTGTCGTGTACTGCACCTGCTGCAGTCTGACGATAATGTCACGCAGATGAAAATGCTGAACAGCGTGCGGAAGCTGCTGGCACATGGTGGGCCTGAGCGCACTGTTGTGACATTTCCAACACTCATATCTCGGTATATTCACTTTGCATTAGGCGTTACAAAGACAAGAGCAATAACGACAATGGGGAGTGAAGTGAATACCACTACTGTTGCGGATAATGATGATGACAAACATGATAAAAATGTTGATGGCGGTGGTGGTGCTGCTGCTGCGAGCAGTAATGTGGCAGCGAAGGTCGTCTCATGCACGAAGCTGTTCCGCGCTATTCACTCCGGTGACGGCAAAGGCCTTCTAGAAATTCTCGCGGCGGAGAAGCCGATGGAAAGTTTCTACCTCTACCTCACCAGCGCCAACGCCGCAGACACGTGTGCCCTCTCCGATGTGGCCTATGAACACTACGTCAGCGCGTTTCAGATCTACGAGGAGAACGCGGCGGACACCCGTGAGCAGATTGAGATGGTAAGCTCTCTCATCTCGTCGCTCTGCGGCCTGCGCAACATGCCGGAGGAGAGCTACGAGCTGCTCGCGACGAAGGTCTGCCAGTACAGCTCCAAGCTCGTGCGGAAGGACGACCAGAGCCGTCTGGTGTCCGCGTGTGCGAATCTTTTCTGGAAGAACAGTCTCTCCGAGGAGAGCCACCGCCGCGTGCTGGAGTGTCTGCAGCGCTCGCTGAAGATTGCAGACCACGTGCAGACGGCGCAGCGGCTGCCGCTCTTCGTTGACCTGCTCAACCAGATGCTGCACTACTATGCGGGCAAGGCCCCGGGGGTGACGGTGAAGTACATCTCCACACTCATCGACCTCGTGCAGGAGGCAACAGAGGGCAGGGGCAGCACGCGCGGTGGTGGGCGTGAGGTGCGTGAGCCTAATGAGGACGACAGCGACGACGACATTGATAATAATGATAATAATAATAATAATAATAATAATAATAATCGCGGTGGTGGTGGTGGGCGCAAAAGTATCAGCGGTGATGTTCACTCCGAGAAGGAGGTGGACGCAGCAGCATGCACTTTCTACCGCAACACGACACGTTACATTCGTGCGCGCCAGGAGGTGGATGAGCGCTGGAAGGAGATTGACGTGTAGAGAGACAAACGTCAGTGAAGTGGTGGTGCGTGGCAACGTCTGGATACAAAGGGAGAAAATGGGAGAGAGAGAGAGAGAGAGAGAGAGAGATGTAGTGGGTGGAGTTTGTAGTAAAATCAAGCAAAATCAGAACAATAATACAACAGCATTAAAAAAAGAAAAAGAAAAAGAAGAATTCTGTATTTTCTGTATTCTGCCACTGGTGAAAGAAGAGGAGGAGATTATGTACGCCGGAGAATAGCTTCTGAATGAGTGAGTGAGTGAGAGGGGAATACATCAATTTGAACTACACTTTGCTTTGGGAATTGCACGTGTCTTTACGTGTTTGAGCGTTTTGTATCGAAGAAAGTCTTTTTTTTCTTCATCATCATCATTATCTGCATTCTCGTCTTTTGGGTGGTGTCTTATAAGGACTTCTTTCAAAAGGAGGGGAATTCTTTCTCTATCTTTCTTTCCATCTCCGTGAGCATGTGTGTGCGTATGTATGTAATGCTTACTCTTCACTCTTTCCTTTCAGTTTACTTTTCCTCCCTCTGTCTGTAGTGGTGCAAGTTTTGTCTATGGAAGGCATTCAAAATGACCTGGACGTCATCCGGAGTGCCCTCGCCAGATCTCTTTGCCACCACCCCACCTCCCCTGCAGCAACAGCGACAGCAGCAACGACCCCGCATGATGAGAAGAAAGATGCGCACCGCACTGGTCTCCCAGAGGACGACAGCGGCAGCAGAGGGTGCAAGTGTCATCGCCCGATGGGGGCCTCCCCGCCACCCAACGAAGATGCGGCGGCGGAGTTGACGAGACTTCGCGAGAAGGCGGCGGCCTTGTCGCTGTGCGAGGTGGAGAGGTCGCGGCTGGAGGTGGAGGTGGCGTCGAGGGAGGCGGCGCTGCGCCAGTGCATGCAGGCCCACCACGCGCTGCAGCAGCGGGAGCGGGAGCAGGCGGAGCAGCTGCGCGGGGCGGCGGCGGCGCTGGCGGAGAGGCAAGCGGAGCTCGTGATGTGGCGGGAGCGGCACCAGCGGCTGCGGCGGGAGGCCGACGCCCTGCGACAAGAACTGGAGACACTCACCGGCCAGTGCGACGCTGTTGAAGTGGCGCTCTGTGAGCTGCGCGGGGCGGTGCGGCAGGCGGCCGACGAGAACGACGGGCTGCGCAGATCGCTGCGGGGGAAGCAGGAGGAGTGCGACGCGCTGAGAGAAAAGCAGGTGGAGCACGACGCCGTCGCGGAGCGGGAGGCCGCGCTGCGGGACGAACTGCGGGCGGTGCACGCGGCGAACGAGGAATCGCTCGCGTACCTCGCAGCCGCGCGGGCGGAGATCGAAGCGAGGCGGCAGTACTGGGCGTCGGTGCAGGAGGAACACGTCGCGCTGCAGGAGGCCCTTGTCGCAGCACAGGCAGCCACATCTGCATGGGAAACACGATTTGTGTTGGAGCAGGCGGCTCCCCCGCTTCCTGTGGTGAATAGTGATGCAGTGAGGTGTGAAGAAGAGGAATCACAACCGTTTGTCAGTGTGGAGGAAAGTAAAGGCAACGCTCATAAAACTCTTGATGACAGTAACAGTAGCAATGATGATGAGGAGGAAGAGGAAGAGAATTATGAGTCAACACTGGCGGCGTTGGAGGCAAAGATTGTTGACCTCGCTTTGCACCTACAGGAGCAGAGCGTAGTGGCGGCGGCGGCCAATGAAAGCTACGCAACGCTTGCAAATGCCGTGAAGCTGGAGAGTCGCGAGCTGCTGGAGACACGATGTATTCTCGCCACGCAAAGACCGGAGTGGACACATCTCTCAGAGACAAACCAGAAACTGCAGGCCGTGCTGGTTGCACAAGAAAGTCACGTGGAGGCGCTGCAGGAGTTGATTGCCTCCCTCCTCGACGAACTTACGGAGCAGTCATTGTACTGCTACGCGCTGGAGACACAGCTGGCAGTGAGGGTCGTTAAAGGGGGGACTGTCTCCGCGTCTGCATCGGGCGCGACGCGCCGATCGACTGCGCTGCAGTTCATGCAGCAGCAACAGGAGCGAGGAAAGTTTTGCAACATTGGGGGGTTAAAGTAGTTCTCCTTGTATCACCTATTCCTCCTCTGTTACTCCACGAGGAAAAAAAAAAAAGATATGAATGCATGAAAACCAGCCAGAGAACTGGTGTGTGTGTGTGTGTGTGTGTGTGTGTGATTTTTATGGCCCCGTTTATTTATTTATTTTTCGTTTTGTTTTTGTTTTTGTTTTTTGTTTTTGCTTGTGATGAGGAATCCATGTGATTTCTTTGCTCCGGTCATTATTATTTGCTTCAGATCTATACATACACAACAGAGGAATTTATTTATTTATTTATGTTTCATAGAATTAAACTGGGAACTGAGGGAAGGGGTGGATCATCACTGTTGTAGATGGTGCACATGGACGATGCCTCCAAGGAAGGAGATAACGAGATGGAGGTTTGTTTCTTGCACTGTCCTGGGCGTAGACGTATATGGTGTCGTGTCTTGCTAAAACCACTCTTGTTCTATCTATCTTTTTTATTATATATATATATATTCTCTGTGTGTATTTGTCATTCTACGCGACTGCACCGCAACCGTAGTGTGAGGAGATAAGAAGAGCGCTATTCGCGTTGGTGAAGAAAGCTCAGTGTATTGGGAAATCTATATATATATATATATATATATACAGAGAGACAGAGTGACAGGAAATCCATGGTGAGGGAAACAGAGTACTACGAGATCCTTGGCTTGAGCGTGGATGCCGTTGATCATGACATCAAGCGGGCGTACCGCCGACTCGCCTTGAAGTATCATCCGGACAAAAACCCCGACGATCGTGAGGCGGCCGAGATGTTCAAGAAAATCAGCCAGGCGTACGAGATCCTCAGCGACGAGGAGAAGCGGCGCATCTACGACCAGCACGGCAAGGCCGGCCTTGAGGGCGGTAGCATGGGCGACGGCGGCCTCGACCCCTCCGACATCTTCTCGATGTTCTTCGGCGGCGGCCGGCGCCCGCGCGGGGAGCGCAAACCGAAGGACCTCGTGCACGAGCTGCGCGTGTCGCTGGAGGACCTCTACTGCGGCAAGACGAAGAAGGTCTCCGTCATGCGCGACCGCGTCTGCGATGTATGCAACGGCAACGGCATCAAGCCCGGGGCCGAGCGCCGCCCGTGCGTCCCGTGCCGCGGCCAGGGCGTGACGACGTTCCAGCACCAGTTGTTTCCCGGCATGTACCAGCGCGTGCAGCAGACGTGCCAGAGCTGCAACGGCGAGGGGACGTGCGTGCGGGAGTCGGACGTGTGCGGGCGGTGCCGCGGGGGCCGCACGGTGAAGGACCAGAAGGTGCTCGAGGTGCACATCGAGAAGGGCATGAAGGACCAGGACGTGCTGCGCTTCGACGGCGAGGGCGACGAGGTAGTCGGCGTGCGCCTCAAGGGCGACGTGCTCATCATTCTCGCGCAGAAGCCGCACGACATCTTCCGCCGCGTCGGCAACCACCTCATCCTGAACTACACGATCAACCTGCAGGAGGCGCTCTGCGGCTTTGAGCTGCCAGTGAAGCATCTCGACAAGCGCATGCGGCTGGTGAGGATCCCGTGCGGGCAGGTGATCAGCCCCGACGCGGCGTGGGTGGTGCGGGGCGAGGGCATGCCGCTGCCGAACACCGGCGGACTGAGCCGCGGCAAACTCATCATCCACTTCGAGGTCGAGTTCCCCACGCACCTCGGCGCCCGGCAGCTGCAGACTGTCGCCACAGCGTTAGGCATCGCGGACACGTTCCCGCCGGTCAGCGGGCAGAGGGTGGTGCTGCACGACGCGGCGAAGCGGCGGTCGCGGGGGCGAAACGAGTCGCAGAGACACGCGGCGGCCGCAGCGGCGCGGCGGAGGCAAATGCATCACGACCTGGGTGAGGAAGAGTTCATGTTCCATAGTAGTGCGGCGCCAGGGACGCAGACGGTGCAGTGCACGCAGCAGTAAGTGTGCAAGAAAACCGATCGCTGCTATCATTTATTATTATTATTAATATTATTATTATTATTAACATTATTATTGTTATTATTTTGTCTGTGTGACACCATCATGTGCAAAATTTCTTACGAAGTGAATAAAACTGTAAATAAAAGCAGAGAAAATGAAGGGAAGGAAAGAAAGGAAGGAAAGGAAAGGAAAAAGTTTAAGTAGGATATATTATTTTTGCATGGCAGTGACAAGGGAAATGGTGCTGTGGAGGAACAGCGAGTAACTAAGTGATTTTGTGAGACTGGAAGGAAAGAAGGACGAAATGAGATGGGGCCAAGAGCAAAAGAGAAAGTGAGAGACAACACGCTAGCACATATGGCTTTCTTTCGTTTTTGGTTTTTCCTGTGCTTGTTTGTTTCGTTGTGGTTCTTCCTACATAACTCTCTTTTTCTGTCTCTGTCCCTCTCTCATCCTTACCGTAAGAATTTCCCGTACCGTTATTTATATATAATAAACAGATCACAATCTTGAAACAGTCATGCATTTCTATTTCTCTGGGCTATCCATTACCTTTAAAGCAAAATAATATATATATTCCCGTCTAGTGTGCGTGAGTTTTCTCTTCTTATTTAAGTTCTAAATTTTTTTTCTTTAACCTTTTTCTTTTCCTTGTTATGTGCGCTTGTATTCGGTGGCCATGATAACTCTGTGGGTGGGTGTAGATGTGTGTTGTTTATATGTGTGTGTGCGCCTCCTTCCCTTTCTTATTCAATCACTCCTACAAACAGAGATCAAAAACGAAAAAAAAAATTCAAGGTGTAGTAAGCCTGTAGGAAGAGTCTTGGTTTTTGTTTTCTTACCATCTCATTTTGTTGAAGAACAATAATAAAAGAAGACGAAGTCATTTATGCTTGCAGCGCAGCCGTTGTGGATTCCAGTGGCGAAGTACGCCCCAGTACTTGTGGAAATGCTTTATGTCTTCATGCAGACCAGCCCCCACACAGGGCTGCTGCTGGATCACGTCAAGTACCGCCCGGAGGACACACGAGTGCTGCTCGGGCCGGATGCGAGGATGAAGGAGCGCCCCGTTGTGTACGCGATGGCGTTCCCCTTCACAGTCACGCCCGCCGTCTGCGAGGCGGGGAGCGGCGACATCGCGGGCGAGGGCGTCATGAGCGGCGGGGCCTTCACGTCGCTTGTAGACACAATGACGTCGGCACACGTCGGCGCACGTCTTATGCCCTCCAACGACATGCACGTCTCGGTGAGCATGCAGGTGAACTGCGTGCAGCCCATTCGGTGCGGGGAAAAGGTCGTGATGATCACTCGCACAGATAAAATGGGATCCCGGCTTGCATTCACGACGGCGGAATTGCTGCGCGATGTGGGCAGCGGCAGTGGGGATACGGCGCAGAGTAATGTTCCGGTGGCCACTTCTCTAGAAGAAATGGAGCAACTTCTCCGACGTTTTGATGTTCTCGCCAATGGAAAACAAGTAAAATGCATCATCCGCTCAAAGTAACAAGGAGAATATATGTATGTGTGTGTGTGTGTTTGTACGTCCGTATATCTTTCATTTTGTTGCTATTGTTTGCGTTTATACTACTGTTCTAATGATTATTACTACTACTACTACTACTACTACTATGGGTGTTGTGGTTTGTTCCACACATTTCAGTTCGTGTTGTTGTTGGTTTGTTTTTAGTGCGTCTGATTAATGCACACATAGGTGCATGTGTCTTCCTGAAGTGGAATGCGATGTATGGATGCGTATGAGAGAAACAGAGAAGCATGGGTGAGGTTTACCACCAAGGGATCACTCAAATACTCTTTTTATTCTTTCGATTTCTCTCTCTCTCTCTCTCATCATCGTGCGGTGACAAACAAAAAAAATAAATAAATAAAAACCAAAAGAAGTAATCAAACGAAGAAGGGGTGTGACGTGCTCTTCCTTGCCTGTGTGTTTTTTTAGAAGATATAAAGCTAGGCGTGGTGTCATGAGCCACAAGTCTAAGCGGTCACTGCACATGAGCGAGTCGGCGAGCGACCTGCTGGCGGAGACGCTGACCGCGCTCGACGCGATTATTGCGGATGCGCGGCGGCAGGAGGCTGTGGCCATGGCCCCCGCGCCGGCCGGGAGAAAGCGGGGCCGCGGCGACGGTGTGTTCGCGGTAATGGCGGGGCTGCACCTGCGTGTGCTGCGGTCGCTCGTTGTGCAGCGCGGCGTTCAGTTGGCACCGTCGCTCGACGCGGTGGCCGGGCGGGTGCTGGCGGTGCTGGCGGCCCCGGCGGTCGCGAGTTGCGCGGCGTGGGAGGCGGCGGCGGCGCTCGGGACGTACTTCCGCGCGGGGGCGGCGCGGCTGCTGGCGGAGTTGGCAGCGCTGCTGCTCGGGGAGAGGGGGCCGTTCCTGCTGGCGGCCGCGCGAGTCACGGGGGCGGCGGTGGAGGGCGGCGACGACGATAAGGCGGGGGAAGAAGTGGAAATGTCGAGAGTTGTGCGGAATCTTCGCGCCTTTGAGGAGCTGCTGCTCGCGGCGGGGCCGTTCGTGGACTCGGCGGTGATGCAGCAGGCGACGATGCGCTTCGCCCAGGAGGTAGTGGTCGGCGGCATACTGGACGCCCCGCCAGCAGCAGCCACAGCAGCGGACAACAGCAACAAGAAGAATAATAGCAATAGTAACATTGGCAGCAGCGGCGGTGCACAGGAACGGGACGCAGCTGCCCTCGCCTTGTTTGGTGTTGAGGAGGCGCTGCGGCCCGTTTGCGTGGATCTCCTGACGTCGTTTTTGTTGTTGTGCCGCCCGCTCCCCGGTGTTGTCTCGGCGTGTGCAGTGCGGGTGGTGAAGGAGCTGCCTGGCACCCCCATCACGGCGGGAAGTGGGTGCGACCATCACCATCATCTCCTCCGGGCCGTCACGCGGCTTTCCGTCACACTCATGGCGCTGCGGCACCCGCACGCACTTCCCTTCTACCTACCGCCCGTTGACATTGTGGAGAAGCCAACGCGGCGGGCTCCCGAAGGGATGTCGTCCAACGACAACAACACGCAGAGGGTGGCTCATGAGGAATCGCCCTCTCTTCCCGTTCCTCCTCCTCTTCCTGTTGTTGATGGTGGTGCGACGGTGCAGCCTGACGAAGCGCGGGAGAGAATGTCAGGAGCAGTGCGCAATCCTCCTGCCGTCACGGCCACGTCACATCAGAATAACAGTCTGGTGAAGAATCATTCACATGGACAGCAGCAGCAACAGCAACAGCCTGTTGACGAAAAGGCGAGGAGCATTCGTCAGAATGTGTCCACAATAGCAAAGAGAGAATCCCAACAGAAGCAACGACACACTCCGGTTAAAGCGACTCCGCCTACTCCACTTACCACTACTAATACTACTAGCACTGCTGCTTTTCCTGTTCCTCCACCTATCGCTGATGATACGGATGATGAGGATGACATGCCTGACATCGACATGGAGGACTGAAGAGACGTGAAGAGTTAAAAGAAAAGAAAGAGATAAATATATGCTGGTTAATTGGCATTGAAAAAAATTAACTAGTGATGCCACCCTCCCCCTCTCATAACGATGCGAGTACGTTCTGCGACACATGCATACACATAAATGATAAGTGAGAAGGGCAACCATCTCTGGATTGTCTCTGTACAAGAGACAACTCGGTGGTTAGTGGTGGCCCCTTAATGCGAAGAATAAAATGAACCGCGATAAAAGAACTTCTTTGGTTGTGAATCCCCCCATACACACACTATCTCTCTCTCTTTTTTCCTCGATCTTTCTTTTGTTACGCATCACGCTTCTTTTGCTTTTCTTCTCCCTTTGTTTCTGTAATGCATGTCAGCCGCAAGTGGGGAAAATCTTGGGTGTGGAAGGAGGACCCGTGTTGTTGTCTCTTCTAAAAGAATAAAACATAAAGTTATTTAGAGACCTTCCGGGATAAAAAGACATATAAAATAAGAGAGAAAGTCAGAAAAAAAACCAAGATCGTCGGGATGTCTCTTGAACTTCTTGCGCAGCAGTACCTGCCGATAACTCCACGACATGTGGCTCTTCTGACGACTGATGGCAGCGGAGGGAATCCGGCCGCAGTGGTTGCGGTGTCGTCTGCTTTTGATCCGAAAAATCGTCTATTCTTCTTCGAATGGGATGACCCAAAAAATTCGGCGAGTTTCCGTCTAACACATGTCTCTGTACCTGGTAATAGCATTAACGCTATTTCCCTCATGCTGTCTCCGGAGGGCGTCGTGCACTGTGTTGTGCAGTCCTGTTCGGTAAATTTTGAAGGCATGGTTGACGACAACAGCTGTGTCTCGTGCGTCTTCCGCCGCGAAGAAAGTGAGGAAGAAGAAAAAGAAATTAATGGAACAAATGATGATGATGATAATTATAGAATAGCTGTAACGTACAGAAGACTGCCCAAGTCCATAGAGGATGATGACAGAATCTGGACTACGGCCTTGCGCCTTTATCGCGGTGGCAACAGTTTTGGTAGTGGATGTGGTGAAGGTCGAGTGATGGTGGCGTGTGGGGGTGAAAAGGGGGAGACAAATGCTCTGAAGTTGCTCCGTCTAAACGGAACGCGTATGTCGGTTCAACAGAAAGTTGAACTTCGAGCACTGCCTGTTTTTCCGGTCCTTCAAATGCGGGAAATAGACGGAGATGCGTCCTCCATGTTGCTGCTGTGTCACCATGACATTCTTGAGGTGGATACACGCATGAAAGAGAGCGATAGTGTCGTGCGTGCGTGGAAGTGGACCCCGCACGATCCTCTCATCACCTTTGCCGTAAAGGACAACACCATTGTTGCTGGTTCGGAGGACGGCGTTCTCATTGTGTGGGATCTTCGCTACTCTGCACAGCGGGAGAAAAGCAGCGTGGCGGTGGACCACAGCCGGCCGTGCGGCGGCCCGGTGACGGGGCTTCACATGCCGCACAGCACGAGCGTACTGTCATGCCACGCCGACGGCTCCGTGCTCGCGTGGGACAGCCGCGGGAGAAGCGATGACGGATTTATATTCGCCCCGCACCCGGCGAGCGCCCTGCCACCCGTGTTTGTTGGCACCCCCGGCTGCGTGACGCTTGCCGCGGAGGAACACCTCGCCGTGGTGGCGGATGAATCGGGAACCCTCAGCGTGTTCTTCATGTCATAGTGGTAGAGAGGGGAGGGGGAAGGCGGTTGAAAAGGAAAGGGGAGGAAGACGAGGCACAAGAAAAAAGAAAGAAGAAGAGTAACTCCTTTTCGAAGATTTGTTAACACAACATACAGATATGATATTATTTGTAGTTTTTTATGTTTTTTTCTCCTTCTTCTTTTTAATGTAAAATTACTTGGGGAAGGCGGCCCTTCCCCGATGCCGAACACTTGTGATGGTGGGTGTTGGGGCCGAGAAAACATTGGAGTGCATCTGTCTTTTTTTTTTCTCTCCTTTGTTTTGTTTCTCTGGAGTGTATATGAGTGAGGTACAAAAAGAAGGTGACAAGGCGCCACTGTAGTGTATTTGCCGTGTGTCCTTTCTGTTTCCTCACGTATAGTTTTCTGCATTGATATGCAAGTTGTCAGTTCCTCAGTGTTGCCTACTTTTGTTCCATGCAGCAGGACATTGGTGGTGGCCAACGAGAACTACGCCGTTCTTGGAGGCATTCTAGGCGGTGTTCTGGTGGCTGTGCTCTACGTGGTTGCGCTGAAGTTTAAAGATGTCTGTTACCGTCAAAAACACCGTCGTAGTTCCATGCGTGCTGACAGGAGGGAGGAGGAGGAACATTGCTCTCGTGGGCAAATGACAATGACAGAAGCCGAAAGATTCCCCTCGCACTGACGAGTGCACTTTGACACGGATGGAGACACGTGTGTGAGAAATCCCTCTGATTATCATTATGCGTCACAGGACACATCTAATGTTGAGCACCAAATGATGGTGGTGGGGCCGACAAATGACGAGAATGAAGATGAGATGCAGTGGAGCTGCTACCGCGGAGGGATGTACGGAGACTCTCCCTCTCCATCACCCACATCGCCACCCGAACGACAATGAAGTGGGCCTTGTGTTAGAGCCGAAAGAAAAAAAAAATGAACAAGAAAAAACTGGACCATACATATATAGAAATATAGATCCAGATATATTTCATTTGTGGATAGCGTGTGTTTGTGTCTGTGTGTACTGTATAGTTTTATCTATCTCTGTGTATGCTTGTTTTGTTTGAATGAAAGGAAGAGGGGGACTCCTTCCTTCTTCTTGTTGTTGGTAATCTTTTTGATTTCTGTCTATCTCTGTGTATGCTTCTTCCCATTTCTCACCATGTTCTCTCTCTCTCTCTCTCTGTTGTTAGTTTCTTCGCTTTTTTTTTGGAGGGAACGGCTGCATCCACTGCTGCTTCTGCCTTTGGGTGGCGTGCGAGAGCAACCGTGCACCCCACACATGGAGGAGAACTGGATACATGTGCAGCCGCAGGACTATCCACACGCAGAGCTCGGCGGCTCCTGCGAGGAACTGGCGATGAGCCCCAGCCCCGTGCGGCTTCCCGCAAACGAAGAAGAAGAGGAGCAGGCGGGGGAGACTGGGGCGACCTCACATCCCGTCATGTACATCTGCCCGGCTGCGGCAGACGCGGCGCGGGAGTCATCGCGGGTGCTGCTGCAGTCTTTGCTTAGGCAGGGCACGGCGGCGCCTGCCCCCACACCCCCCATGCATGCACAGCCGCTCATGCCCACACAGACTATCCCTCTCGCCATCACGTGGCACGCAACTCCCGCCCCGGCTGCGCCGCCGCCACCATTCACGCTGCTGCCGCACAAGAAGCGGATGCGTGACACGGCCGGCCTCGCAGAGCTCCCACTAGAAGATGGTGGGGGAAGAGCGATGGGGACTCATACATGCGCAGGGGTGCCTAACCACAGAGTCGTGGCTGCAGCAGAGAAGAGATCTCGTCTCGATGGCGGCGGTACGTTTGCCGCACACGATAGGGCCAACCCGGCCGTAGTGGTGCAGCAGCAGGCTCCACGCTTGCTGTCAGTGCAAAAGAGACCTCGCGAAGACGGGAGTGTGCTGATGGATGTGCCAGGCACAAACTGCAAGCGGCGTCATTAAGCTGTCAACAGATACAATGAAAATGTTTTAAAAATAGATGTCCAGTCAAACTCTCCCTTTCCTCTCCTTCCTTTTCTTCTTCCCATTCGAATTGTTGATCACTGCGGAGACTGATACTTCTTCTCGTTTAAAAAAAAAAAGTAATAATAACGATGATATTACTAGTTATAAAAAACATCTATATATATATATATATACGCTTTCTATCCTTTATTAATCTATCTCCCTTAGATTTTTTTGTTTCTTTTTTCTTCTTCTCATGCTCCTTTCCCTTCTCTCTCCCTTGATTCGTAGCTACGGGGTAGTGCTGACTGTGACGAAAAGAAAGAAAGCAAAGGAAAAGACAACTGTCTAGAAGAGTGAAGCGGAAGAAAAGGAAAGAGAAAAAAGAAAAAAACGGTGTGTAGAGGATGAGCAACCAAATACTGCAGAGTGATCACATTACAGAGCAGAATAGGCTGCTTGATCAACTTCACTCCTCCGTGATGAATACACGGCATTACGCCGTATCCATTGGTGATGACCTCCGCGAACAGGATGGAATGTTAGACAACCTTCACACTGGAGTGGCACTCGCGGCGGATGAGAGTCGTCGTCAAAATAGTAATGTTGTCCACTTGCTGAGGGAAAGTGAAGATAAATGCTTCTGCAGTGCTCTTATTGTGCTGTTACTGATTATGTTCCTGCTATTACTTCTGTAATCGACAGGTAATTCAACTGGTGGATGAGTCCGTGGATATAGGGAGGGAAGGAGGGGCTCTATCCTTTATATATACTTTTCTGTGCTTGGGTCTTTGTGTGCGTGTGTTTTTCAATATACAGTAATATATCTTCGTTCCCCTTTAGCCGGACAACCATTACATGTACGGAGAAAAGTATACAGTCATGTGTAAAAGGATGAGTAATGGAGATCATGAATATTTTGCTACTGTTACCTTTTCAAACGATGTGGTGCGGTGCTTGTATGCATATTCATATCTGATGATATCGTGGTAATGGGCGGAATGTGATACATCTATGCTTTTCCCTCTTCTGTTGAATGGATGTGAGGGGAAGAACCATTTGTTTTGTTGCTTTTTTCGCTTTTGGGTGGAGTTTTTTGTTAGCCAAGGCAAAAATTAGTTGAAATAGACTCATTACTGGGATATATATCTAGAGAGAGAGAGAGAGGGAGGGAGGGAGAGAGGGAAAAAAAAGGAAAGGATGATGCGACGTTCTTTTTTTATTTTGGTGAATTTGTCGCCTGTCTACATGCCGGCCTTATCGCCCTCGATGGAGACAGGCACTATTGTGGAATGGAAGAAGAAAGTTGGTGACCTCGTGAAGGAAAGTGATGTATTCTGCACGGTGCAGACGGACAAGGCGGTGGTGGACTATACAAATACATTCGATGACGGTTATCTTGCGAAGATATTCTTCAATAACGGCGAGACAGTCCCTGTTTCAAAGACCATCGCCGTCATGGTCGACGACGAGGCGGACATCCCCGAAGTAGCCAACTACACCCCCGAGGACTCAGCAGCACCAGCGGAAGGCGAGAAGAGTTCGCCTTCTGCAGCCCCCACTTCCACTTCTCCGCCTGCTGCTACTGCTTCTGCTACGATTTCCTCTCAGTCATCGGGAGGGAAACTGTACGGCGGAACAGTCGACGGGGCCATCGCAGCAAGCGGGCCTGCAGTCATGCGCATTGCAGCGCGGCTCGACCGCAAGACGCTTGAGTCGCTGAAGCCCACAGGGAAGGACGGGAGATTCACGAAGAGCGACTTTCTGGGCCTGCCGGGATTCAACTACGACGATGCGCCGCCGCCACCGTCTTCCTCCTCATCCTCGGCTCTGCCGTCATCATCATTGTCATCTGATGTCGCCACTGCCAAGAGTAGTGGGAGTGACACTCAAGGTGCAGCAGTCGGCGGTGAGGTGGTGAAGGCGGTCCCTGTGTACAACTTCAAGGCAAGCGACACAACACTCCTACAGCAGCTCATTCGCTCAATGCCGGTGCCAAAGCCCAAGGCAACCGCAGGTAGGTAATAATAATAGCAATGGCTTTGTATATATGTATATATGGGGAAGAAGAAATGGATGTGAGAGGAAGAGAAAACGAAAGAAAAGGAATCCGATAAGAAAAAAATGGAAGGATAATATGGATATAATATAATATATTTCTTCTTGGTTTGATTGGAGTGAAAGAGGGAACGGGCAAAGAAAACGTGACGAATAAAATATGGGAGAAAATAAAAGACGTCTCCTTGTGTGGGTTTCTAATGTTTTGTCTCTCTTTATCTCTCTCTCTCTGCGTGTGTGTGTGTGTGTGTGTATCTTTATTTATATCCCCTCTTCTCCCATCTGCTTGGGTCTTCAACTGAGAAAGGGAGAGTGAGAGAGAGACATACGATTGAAGTAACACACGTGTAAACAGAAAAAGAAGAAAAGGGAAAGAAAAAGATTGTGAAGAATGGAAATTTCCGCAGAGACGCAACTGAAGCTTCAGCGCCAAGTGGAGTTTTACTTTAGTGATGTCAATGTTCAGAAGGATGTGTTCTTGAAGGCCAAAATGGCTGAGAATGCGGAGGGATTTGTTACGTTGGAAACGTTGTTAACATTCAACCGTGTGAACTCTCTCACGAAGGACGTTGCTGTACTTGCTGGGGCGCTTCAGCCAAGCGAGAAGTTAGTTCTGAGCGAGGACGGCCTGATGGTGCGCCGCAAGGATCCGCTGCCGGAGTCCATTCAGACGGACCACCAGACTGTGTACGTCAAACCACTGCCCCCAAGCGCAACGTTAGAGGAGCTGACGGAGTTCTTCAATAAGCACGGCACCGTGCAGGCGGTTTGGCGTCGCTACTTCCCCGGGAAGAAGGACGCGGATGCTGAAGCCCGCACAAAGCCATCCGCCTTTGTAGTCTTCACCACGAGGGAGGAGGCCGAGGCGTTCCAGGCCTCCCCGCCCAAGTACAACGAGGTGCAGCTCGTGGCGGAGATGAAGACGGCGTACCTTGAGCGGAAGGCGGAGGAGATCGCCGCGAAGAACAAGGGCCGTAAGCGCCAGGAGGGGCGGCCGGCGGCGGGCGAGACGAAGCGGACGCCGTCGATGCCGCTGAACAGCAGCTACCGCGTGGCGGGCTGCGGGGCGCTGGCGGGGTTCTCCGCGGTGAAGGACTTGTGGCCCGCGGAGGAGCGGTCGGGCATCCGCTACGTGTACATGCCGGACGCGGAGAGCGCGCTTCTCATCTTCCAGGACGCCGCGACGGGGGAGAAGATGGTGGCGGACCTGCGGCAGCGCGGGACGACGCACAACGGCAAGCAGCCGGAGGTGCAGAAGCTCGAGGAGGCGGACGAGAAGAAACTACTGCAGGACGTCGAGGCGGAGATCGCGGAGCGGGCGAAGAACAACCAAAGAGGGCGCGGCGGCGGTGGTCGGCGCGGTATGAAACGTTCGCGGGACTAGACGTGTTGCTGCCCGTGCCCCAGCTCCTCGCCCGCCTTGTGCTCGCAGCGTGACGGAAAGGGAGGAGGAAAAAAAAGTGTAAATTTTTTATCGCTAGTTTCTCACTCATTCACTCTCGCTCTCTGCTAAGGGGATTGACTCTGGTGGTCTATGGATGAAATTTTATTATATTACATACATATATGCAACTAATAAAGAAAAAAGAAATAAAGAAGAACATGGATAAACTCAATGAACAACAATAATGTAGTGTGCCTCGTGTGATGAAAATCCAGCCTTAGTTAACCTGCAACAAGAGAGGGAAGAAAGAAAGAAAAACATTTTTGTGGGTTTGTTCGGAATCGAGAACATTAAATGATTTTGAAGAAGGAAAAGTAAAAATAAAAATGGAAAAAATAGGAAAGAAAAGGTGAATGAAAAATAAAGTAGATAAAGGTGTGGAAATAAGACGAATTAATTTGTGTTCTGAAAGAAGTTACACGGACGCATATATATATATATATATATATATATATATATATATATATATGAGAGTATTGGTAAAATTATTATTTTTCTTTTTACTTCTTCCCTCTTCTCTCTCTATTTGGTTTATGTCTCTCTCTTTTTTTACTTACTGGCATGAAACGTCTGATGTTTATAAAGGGGCCTGGAAAGCTGGGTGTAAAATAATATTCTGCACTCACATAAAGCATCAAAAAAAGTATATAAGTATGGCAGAAACCACTGCGGCTCCGGCAGTGCCTACGAATTACATTGATGTCAAGCTGCACGACATACACAACTTGCCCCCTGGCTGGTGGGCTGATGGAAAACCGCCTGCCTTTCCCGAGCATCCATTCCGGTACGAGGTCAGCTTCAGCATTGACGGAGAAACAGTGTACACATTCAAGCACGGGCGTCTTCTCCAAGAGCTGCCACAATATGAATCCTACATTGCGGGGGCGTCACCACCACCGTTGCCCTCAGCACTGAATGATATGCTGCGGCAGATTCGCGAGGTGCCTGATTCCCCTACGCTGCCCAGCGCCACCTCCTCCAAGGGGACATCCACCAACTTCAAAAAAGTGGAAAACAACTCAACACCAATGGAAGTAAAGATCTTATGGATAATGACACCTGCAGCCGATGCAGCCTCGGTTAGCTCCGAAGAGCAGGGAACAAAGCGGCGAAGAAGAACGATTCCCGCTACAGCCGGGGAGGATGTGCCGCCCCCCGCCGTGCCTACCGACGACGATGTTGCTCCATGCATCATTCGCGTCCCGCTTGACGATAAACTCGTGGCTACTTTGGAGTCGCTGGTGCTGTCGGGCCGGCCGCTGGAGCTGCACTTCTCGCGCGTACTGAGGGGCGGCGTGCCGAACGACTGGGAGGACACGCAGCAGTGGTACTTCCGCGCCTGCATCCCGGTGAACCTCGGGCCCTTCTCGGAGCCGGGCTCGCTGCAGTTGATGGAAACAGTCCCGCTCACTCCCGTGAAGGACCCGATGCAGGTTGAGGAAAAAGGGCGGAAGAAGACGGCGAAGCGACCAAAGTCGGGCGTGCCGGGGCTTTTGTTTGAGGAACTTGACATGGAGGCGCAGCATCCGTACGTGGCAAATAATACATCGGCGACAGTGTCGTTGAGGCTTGAAAAAACACTTACACGATTGGCAAGTGATCGTGTGCGACCTCTTCTGAAGCCAACTAATCTCATTCCTCAGCGAGCTCCTCCAAGTAAAGAGTTTCAGGACAGTACGCGACAGTTTACAGATGCAGTGGAGGCAATTGCAGAGAAGATTATACGGGATTACCGAGCTGCCAGTGCGACGGTGAGTGATGAAAAGAAAAGGGAGAACTTGCTTGAGTCATTTCAAACAACAGGACAGTTAGCGACATATAAAGAGCAATTGACGCCACTGGTTATTAAAGTGATTCGAGAAAAGTTTTTGCGTACTCAAGACACATCTCCTGAAGCTCTGAGTGAAATTACGAATGAGTTATATGTGTATCTTCTGGACTGTGTACATGCCACGTTACATAGTATGATAGGGAAGGTGGGAATGAACACATCAAATGGTGGTGGTGGTGGTGATAATAATAATACAAAAGCAATGGTAGGTCTTAAGAAATCACAAGATGAAGACACCTCTGACGTCACAAGTCGTATGTGGTTAGAACGTGCAGAGGAGGCGGAGACGTTGCGTGAGTATGCTCAAGCAGCAAAATGTCATCAGACTCGAATCGCCAGTTGTAGTTCCGCAGAAAAATTTCCTGTTATTTGTAATGATGCAGCTAATTTCTTTGCTCGTATTGGTGATGCGACACAGGCAGAGCAATGTTATCGAGAGGCTATTTCATACGATCCAATGTTTGTAGAGTCTCTTCTTGGTTACGGCGATCTTCTTCTTGCGCATAGTCGCTTTGATGAAGCTGCCATCTACCTACACTCCGCAGTGGATGCAAGACCCGATGCACTTTGTTGGGGCCATCTCTCATTACTCTGCGATTTGCATGTCTTAGCACTGGAGCAAGGACCAGAGTATGAGTCGAAGCGATCATACTGGGAAAGGGAGGGGGTCCTCGCAATGAAGGAGGCAATGGAAGCCACCGAGGAAGTAGACTTTAATGAAGTCAATCTTTCAGTAACGGAATTTCTCCTGGACTTACATCACCCAGACCTTGCGAATGTCTGTCTCTCTCGGTGTCGATCAGGCGGCAAGACAGAACTGATGAATGCCCGTCTTGTTATGTTGTGTGAGCAATATGACGACGCTCTCACGTTGTTGAAGAATGCACAAGACTTAGAGCCCTTTGCGGATGAAGTGGGTATTCTTCGTGGAACGTGTTACGCAGCGCTTGGTCAGAATGAGGATGCTATTCGCGAGTACAAGAAAGTACTGTGTCCCGACAATATTATCCCCAAGCGCTCTTTCGGGCCTAGCTACATACACCTGGGTAATATTCTCATTGCGGCCGGACGTTACCGCGATGCACTTGGGGTATTCACCTACGGAATCCAGGCGTGGCCGTGCAGCCTGATGTGGCTTGGTGCGGGCATTTCATACTACCGCCTGCGACAGCTGGACGCCGCCGAGGAGTGTCTCAGCGAGTCAAACGCGCTAAACAACATCAATCCGCGGACGTGGGCCTACCTCGCCCTGGTCTGCCTGCACAAGGGGCGCGTGGAGACGGAGGTGGTGCTGCAGCGGGCGGTGGCGCAGGGGCTCGCGGACGCCGCGCTGCTGGCGGAGATCGGCCGCGACCTCACGCGCGCCTCGCAGCTGCAGCTCGGTGAGGGATGCCTGCGGAAGGCGGTCGCGGTGGAGAGGGAGGCGGGCCGCGCGACCTCCGCGACGAGCTGCACGGCGATGTACTACCTCGCCGGCGCAATCGCGGACACGCAGCAGCGCGAGGCGAAGGAGATGTATGCAGAGGTGGTGAGACACAGCAAGAATGATGTCCTGCGGGCAAGGGCGGAAGAGCAGATACATCTTCTTTCAGAGTAAAAGGAAAAAAAGAAATAATGGAAAAGGAAAGAAGGAAGGAAAAAAAGAGAGAAAGTGAAGATGAATAAACTCTTCTTCTTGTTTTTTTTTGCTTTTTTTTTAATTCCTTTACGCAGCCTTTCAAAGATCTATGTATGTTAGAAAACGGATAGTGAGGGAGGAAGGGTAAACAAGAAAAGGAGATGGGGTTGGGATGTTTCTTCTTACTGGATAGAAAAAAGTGGGGAGAGCATAGAAAAGGAAAATGAGGACTCTCTTCTGGTTTATTTATTTCCCTTCTCCCATTCATTCTCATATTTATTCCTCTCATGGATTGTGGGATTTTATTTTTGCATTGACATTGCTGTTCTCATCCTCTTTGTGGATGGTCGCCGTGTTGTTTGTGTATGTATGTATCTATACAAATGTCTTCTTTCCCTCTCTTTTTTTCTTTCTTTTTTATTATGTTTTATTAGTAGTGATAGATTTTTTAGCAAAAGGACTTGGTGCATCAACTGCAGTCTTCGTGTAACTACATACATACACACGCAAAGAGAGAGAGAGAGAGAGAGAAAGAACTAGAAAAGGAGAGAGACGCACAAAGATCCATACGTATATTGTTATACAATAGAATATATTATTTTATTATATTATTGTTTTTTTTATTTATTCTTCTCTTCTGGTTATTTCTTTTTTTTTTTGTCTCCTGCATTCATTTGTTTTTCTTGAGTGGGTGGAGAAGTCGTTGGTAGGCTAGCCCCATCCTTTGTTTCTATCGACAGGCACGTCAACAAGGAAAATAGCAACACAGAAAGATAAAGAGAGACTTGTGTACATACCCGTGCAGCTATTTTTCTGTCTATAGTAGTACAAAAGAGAGGAAGGGAATAACGCTAGTGCCTTTTCTATCTTCTTTCTTTGAACCACACTCGGAACATATACTCCAAGAAAGAAACTGAGAGGTAGGAAAAAAAAAAACTACTCACAATAACAAAGAAAGAAGGAAAATAAAAAAGAAGATAAATATATACGAACTGAGTGAGGAAGGATTCGAACGAATAGCAAAGTGACAGAGAAATATTAATTTATATATTGACCTGTTACCTGATCAAGGGCTTGCAGTTGGGTGTATACATACATATCCATCGTCTGTTTCATAATAAAGCAGTCGACTATAATTAGCAGGGCTCCTGATTCACAACAGCATTCGTCTGGCCGCAGAAATACACCTATTTGGTGTAGCAAATTGCCGCGTATTTCATAGTTATATTTTTTTGTTCTTTTTATTTTATAACGGTAGATAATAGTAATAATAATAGAATAAAGCGAAAGAGAAACAGTTGTGACCCTCGTGTTTTACATTTATATACTCAGATCTTTGTGTATTTTGACGCAGGTGTAGTCAGATGTTGTCAGTGAAGCAGAACAATCTTGACGAGTACCCCGTTGGTACTGTTGTCGCCTATGAGCGGCTCGAGCCGAAGGACGGGGGGACGTGGACGTGGGGGCTGGGCACAATCCAGGAGCGTGTAGGCACCCACAGCTGCGTGGTGCGGCGGTGGGAGCGCGAGCTGTGGGACGACGACGATGTCTTCAACAATTCCCAGAACGCCATCAACGCCGTGACGCAGGAGCTGCAGCGGGTGGACGAACGAATGCGGGGGTCGCAGCATCGGCTCTTTGAGGCGAAGAACAATTTTTCGCAGCGGCTCTCCGACTCCAACAGCAACCTCGGCCCCACAATAAATAAGCGCAGTGGGTACAACAAAAACGGTTCCGACGCCTGGGTGCAGCGTGGGGGCGGGCTCACGGGCGAGATGGCAAACTGCTTCCATGAGATGAAGAAATGTCGCGTCAAATCGCAAAGTCTCAAAAATGAACTTAAACGCCTGTCGACATTCCCGAATGAGGCTCCAAGCCTTACTTGCTTCACACGGACTCATGGTGAGAAGGAAATTGTTCTTAACTCCTCACTTATACGGGCAGTGCCGGTAGAGGTGGATGCCAAGACATGCGTCATAACGGAGACAGAGACGGCGTCCATTGAGGAAGAAGCAGATGTCGTTCGCGTGGCGTTACAGGAGAAACTTGCGCGTTCCAATGACGAGGTCATGGGGCTGTCGGTGGAGCTGCAGTGTCTTCAGGCGTATAATGAAGAAATTGAATCACGAATGAAGTTATGTCAAGATGCATTTATTGAGGTGGCAAAACTTCAGGCCTCGCAGCGGGCGAAGGGAGTGTCCTCAGATACTACAGCAGCAGCAGCGGCAGATGACATCAAGCGACTACAAGATGAGGTGAAGAATATGGAGCGGTGGAACTGGCAGCCAAGCGATGGTCATCAAACACGTCGTCAAAAGAGAGAGGTCACAACAACGCACACGATGGAGTTTCCATGTGCAGGAGCTGAATCATTGATTGAGAACAAACCTGAAGAACTACTCGCAACGTTCAAAATGGAGATAGCCAATGCCCTACGTGTCCCGTTAGACTGTATGAGCAATGCATCATTTGAGGCACCTCCGAAGGGGTTGACCGCCGCGTTTGATATTTGCCATCCATTGAATGTAACCAGCAGCCAAATAGATAGGCAGCTACGCGACTATACATTCCCACACTTGCGGCATCTTCTTTCCCATCCCGATGAACAAAAGAAAGGGCTCGATTTGGCGATTGAGCAGGTCTGCCGTGCCTTACGGTTCAATGAGTCCAAGTACAACGGTCTTACTTTCAATGAGTTCATTGAACAACTCTCAGAAGTCAACATATTTGGCGACAAGGACGCGTATGAAAGTGAGATTGGTGACTTGCTTGTACAATTAGATAAACTCCACACTGACAATCGCTCCCTGCAGCACACCATTGCCAAATCTAACGCTGAATTCAGAAAGCAAACAGCTGAGGCGCAACGCGAGCGAGAAGCTCTTAAGACAAAGATGGCTGATCTCGACAAAGAGATCATACGTCTTAACGATGTCATAGGCAAACTACGTCAACTCGCAGATCGTCTCGGTGGTGAGCTACAGCAATATCAAGTACAGAATGCACACATACAACACATACGCCTCCAGCGACAACTTGATGACGGTAAACCTCAAAACGATGATCCTTACTGCATCACATTACAGGAGTACAATGAGCAACGGGATCGCGCATCACATCTTCTTCAAAAACTCAAAGATGAACAACAACAAAACGAGAACTTACGCAATACACTTTACAATACAGAAATTGAGCACTCACAACTTCACGATGACACAAACAAGGAAAAAGACCGCATAAAGGAAATGCTCAACAACATGCAGGAGAAGAATCAACAGCTTGAAAATACGCTTCAATCAAAAACAAACAAACTCAATGAATTGGAGCCAGAAGTTATGGCATTCAGGAGGAAGCGGCGAGATGCACATGTTGCACGCACTAGTGACGGCGTGCTGGCTCCTGTCCACAAGGGCGTTCTTTCTGCGGATCCACTGGAGCAAGCGGTTCCGCCCAGTGTTGTGGCGGAGGAGCCGCTATTCAGCGTGACGATGGACGAGCTCAACGAGCTGCGCGGCATCAATGAGAAACTGGCGGAGGAACTCGCTCAGAAGGAAGCGGACAATGAGAGGATTGCGGAGGAGCTCGCGCACATGGAAGTGGATAATGAGAAGCTTGCGGAGGAGCTCACTCACACGGACGTAGACATCGAGAAGCTTGCAGAGGAACTCGCACAGAAGGAAGCGGACAACGAGAAGCTTTCAGAGGAACTCGCACAGAAGGAAGCGGACAACGAGAAGCTTGCAGAGGAACTCGCACAGAAGGAAGCGGACAACGAGAAGCTTGCGGAGGAACTCGCACAGAAGGAAGCCGACAACGAGAAGTTTGCGGAGGAACTCGCACAGAAGGAGGCAGACAACGAGAAGTTTGCGGACGAACTCGCACAGAAGGAAGCGGACAACGAGAAGCTTGCAGAGGAACTCGCACAGAAGGAAGCGGACAACGAGAAGCTTGCAGAGGAACTCGCACAGAAGGAAGCGGACAACGAGAAGCTTGCGGAGGAACTCGCACAGAAGGAAGCGGACAACGAGAAGCTTGCAGAGGAACTCGCACAGAAGGAAGCGGACAACGAGAAGCTTGCAGAGGAACTCGCACAGAAGGAAGCGGACAACGAGAAGCTTGCCGAGGAACTCGCACAGAAGGAAGCAGACAACGAGAAGCTTGCGGAGGAACTCGCACAGAAGGAAGCGGACAACGAGAAGCTTGCGGAGGAACTCGCACAGAAGGAAGCGGACAACGAGAAGCTTGCAGAGGAACTCGCACAGAAGGAAGCGGACAACGAGAAGCTTGCAGAGGAACTCGCACAGAAGGAAGCGGACAACGAGAAGCTTGCCGAGGAACTCGCACAGAAGGAAGCAGACAACGAGAAGCTTGCGGAGGAACTCGCACAGAAGGAAGCGGACAACGAGAAGCTTGCGGAGGAACTCGCACAGAAGGAAGCGGACAACGAGAAGTTTGCAGAGGAACTCGCAGAGAAGGAAGCGGACAACGAGAAGCTTGCAGAGGAACTCGCACAGAAGGAAGCGGACAACGAGAAGTTTGCAGAGGAACTCGCAGAGAAGGAAGCGGACAACGAGAAGCTTGCAGAGGAACTCGCACAGAAGGAAGCGGACAACGAGAAGTTTGCGGACGAACTCGCACAGAAGGAAGCGGACAACGAGAAGTTTGCGGAGGAACTCGCACAGAAGGAGGCAGACAACGAGAAGTTTGCGGACGAACTCGCACAGAAGGAAGCGGACAACGAGAAGCTTGCGGAGGAACTCGCACAGAAGGAAGCGGACAACGAGAAGTTTGCAGAGGAACTCGCAGAGAAGGAAGCGGACAACGAGAAGCTTGCGGAGGAACTCGCACAGAAGGAAGCGGACAACGAGAAGCTTGCTGAGGAACTCGCACAGAAGGAAGCGGACAACGAGAAGCTTGCAGAGGAACTCGCAGAGAAGGAAGCGGACAACGAGAAGCTTGCAGAGGAACTCGCACAGAAGGAAGCGGACAACGAGAAGCTTGCAGAGGAACTCGCAGAGAAGGAAGCGGACAACGAGAAGCTTGCGGAGGAACTCGCACAGAAGGAGGCAGACAACGAGAAGCTTGCAGAGGAACTCGCACAGAAGGAAGCGGACAACGAGAAGCTTGCAGAGGAACTCGCAGAGAAGGAAGCGGACAACGAGAAGCTTGCGGAGGAACTCGCACAGAAGGAGGCAGACAACGAGAAGTTTGCGGACGAACTCGCACAGAAGGAAGCGGACAACGAGAAGCTTGCGGAGGAACTCGCACAGAAGGAAGCGGACAACGAGAAGTTTGCAGAGGAACTCGCAGAGAAGGAAGCGGACAACGAGAAGCTTGCGGAGGAACTCGCACAGAAGGAAGCGGACAACGAGAAGCTTGCGGAGGAACTCGCAGAGAAGGAAGCGGACAACGAGAAGTTTGCAGAGGAACTCGCAGAGAAGGAAGCGGACAACGAGAAGCTTGCGGAGGAACTCGCACAGAAGGAAGCGGACAACGAGAAGCTTGCTGAGGAACTCGCACAGAAGGAAGCGGACAACGAGAAGCTTGCAGAGGAACTCGCAGAGAAGGAAGCGGACAACGAGAAGCTTGCAGAGGAACTCGCACAGAAGGAAGCGGACAACGAGAAGCTTGCAGAGGAACTCGCAGAGAAGGAAGCGGACAACGAGAAGCTTGCAGAGGAACTCGCAGAGAAGGAAGCGGACAACGAGAAGCTTGCTGAGGAACTCGCACAGAAGGAAGCGGACAACGAGAAGCTTGCAGAGGAACTCGCAGAGAAGGAAGCGGACAACGAGAAGCTTGCAGAGGAACTCGCACAGAAGGAAGCGGACAACGAGAAGCTTGCAGAGGAACTCGCACAGAAGGAGGCGGACAACGAGAAGTTTGCGGAGGAACTCGCACAGAAGGAAGCAGACAACGAGAAGTTTGCGGAGGAACTCGCACAGAAGGAAGCGGACAACGAGAAGCTTGCGGAGGAACTCGCACAGAAGGAAGCGGACAACGAGAAGCTTGCGGAGGAACTCGCACAGAAGGAAGCGGACAACGAGAAGTTTGCGGAGGAACTCGCACAGAAGGAAGCGGACAACGAGAAGCTTGCGGAGGAACTCGCACAGAAGGAAGCGGACAACGAGAAGCTTGCAGAGGAACTCGCACAGAAGGAAGCGGACAACGAGAAGCTTGCAGAGGAACTCGCACAGAAGGAAGCGGACAACGAGAAGCTTGCAGAGGAACTCGCACAGAAGGAAGCGGACAACGAGAAGCTTGCAGAGGAACTCGCACAGAAGGAAGCGGACAACGAGAAGCTTGCAGAGGAACTCGCACAGAAGGAGGCGGACAACGAGAAGTTTGCGGAGGAACTCGCACAGAAGGAAGCGGACAACGAGAAGCTTGCGGAGGAACTCGCACAGAAGGAAGCGGACAACGAGAAGTTTGCAGAGGAACTCGCACAGAAGGAAGCGGACAACGAGAAGCTTGCGGAGGAACTCGCACAGAAGGAAGCGGACAACGAGAAGTTTGCGGAGGAACTCGCACAGAAGGAAGCGGACAACGAGAAGCTTGCGGAGGAACTCGCACAGAAGGAAGCGGACAACGAGAAGTTTGCAGAGGAACTCGCACAGAAGGAAGCGGACAACGAGAAGCTTGCGGAGGAACTCGCACAGAAGGAAGCGGACAACGAGAAGTTTGCAGAGGAACTCGCACAGAAGGAAGCGGACAACGAGAAGCTTGCGGAGGAACTCGCACAGAAGGAAGCGGACAACGAGAAGCTTGCAGAGGAACTCGCACAGAGGAAAGGAGAGATGGAAAATGAGTTGGAGCCAGAAGTTATGGCATTCAGGAGGAAGCGGCGAGATGCACATGTTGCACGCACTAGTGACGGCGTGCTGGCTCCTGTCCACAAGGGCGTTCTTTCTGCGGATCCACTGGAGCAAGCGGTTCCGCCCAGTGTTGTGGCGGAGGAGCCGCTTTTCAGCGTGACGATGGACGAGCTCAACGAGCTGCGCGGCATCAATGAGAAACTGGCGGAGGAGCTGTTGGAAAAGGCTGGGCTCATTGAGGAATTGCAGAATGACCACAGCAAGACGCTGGAGAGTGCCGAGAAGCGCTGTCGCGAACTGGAGGATATGGTAGCCGAACGGGAGAAGGCAACTGCAGATGATGTCGATGTTCTGGAGAGGGCGAGCTGGCGGATTCTCTTGTGCAGTTGAAAGCGTTGGAGGGGGAGAATGACGCTCTGCATGAACTGCTTCGTGCAAAGAATGCAGAGATTGAGACGCTGGCCGAAGACCTGGCCACGATGCGGCAGGCAAATAATGCCGCAGAGGATGGTATGAGGAATCTTACGTCTCGCTTGACGGCGGCAGAAAACGAAGTGAAGGATGAACGCGAAAAGGGTGAGAAACTTATGAACACAACACGGGGCGCACTGCATGCAATGGAGGAGGAAAACAAAAAATTGGTAGATGCACTTCGCGCTGACTATGACCTGCTCCGGGCCGCAAATACCTCTATGGAAGCCGAACTCGCTGCACACCGAGAGCTCCGACGCCAGAGAATAATGGAGAGACTCTCAGATCCGGACCTCAGCAATGACACCACGCCCCACACACAACCATCCACCAACGACAAACCAATAGACCCTGAACTACTACGAAGTGAGCCACTCTACGCTGTCACCCTCGACGAGCTGAACGTGCAAAGAAATCTTAGCAATCGCCTAGCAGACGAGCTCGCACAGAAGGAAGCGGACAACGAGAAGCTTGCGGAGGAACTCGCACAGAAGGAAGCGGACAACGAGAAGCTTGCAGAGGAACTCGCACAGAAGGAAGCGGACAACGAGAAGCATGCGGAGGAACTCGCACAGAAGGAAGCGGACAACGAGAAGCTTGCAGAGGAACTCGCACAGAAGGAAGCGGACAACGAGAAGCATGCGGAGGAACTCGCACAGAAGGAAGCGGACAACGAGAAGCTTGCGGAAGAACTCGCACAGAAGGAAGCGGACAACGAGAAGCTTGCGGAAGAACTCGCACAGAAGGAAGCGGACAACGAGAAGCTTGCAGAGGAACTCGCACAGAAGGAAGCGGACAACGAGAAGCTTGCGGAGGAACTCGCACAGAAGGAAGGACAACGAGAAGCTTGCGGAGGAACTCGCACAGAAGGAAGCGGACAACGAGAAGTTTGCGGAGGAACTCGCACAGAAGGAAGCGGACAACGAGAAGCTTGCGGAGGAACTCGCACAGAAGGAAGTGGACAACGAGAAGCTTGCAGAGGAACTCGCACAGAGGAAAGGAGAGATGGAAAATGAGTTGGAGCCAGAAGTTATGGCATTCAGGAGGAAGCGGCGAGACGCACATGTTGCACGCACTAGTGACGGCGTGCTGGCTCCTGTCCACAAGGGCGTTCTTTCTGCGGATCCACTGGAGCAAGCGGTTCCGCCCAGTGTTGTGGCGGAGGAGCCGCTTTTCAGCGTGACGATGGACGAGCTCAACGAGCTGCGCGGCATCAATGAGAAACTGGCGGAGGAGCTGTTGGAAAAGGCCGGGCTCATTGAGGAATTGCAGAATGACCACAGCAAGACGCTGGAGAGTGCCGAGAAGCGCTGTCGCGAACTGGAGGATATGGTAGCCGAACGGGAGAAGGCAACTGCAGATGATGTCGATGTTCTGGAGGGCGAGCTGGCGGATTCTCTTGTGCAGTTGAAAGCGTTGGAGGGGGAGAATGCCGCTCTGCATGAACTGCTTCGTGCAAAGAATGCAGAGATTGAGACGCTGGCCGAAGACCTGGCCACGATGCGGCAGGCAAATAATGCCGCAGAGGATGGTATGAGGGATCTTACGTCTCGCTTGACGGCGGCAGAAAACGAAGTGAAGGATGAACGCGAAAAGGGTGAGAAACTTATGAACACAACACGGGGCGCACTGCATGCAATGGAGGAGGAAAACAAAAAATTGGTAGATGCACTTCGCGCTGACTATGACCTGCTCCGGGCCGCAAATACTTCTATGGAAGCCGAACTCGCTGCACACCGAGAGCTCCGACGCCAGAGAATAATGGAGAGACTCTCAGATCCGGACCTCAGCAATGACACCACGCCCCACACACAACCATCCACCAACGACAAACCAATAGACCCTGAACTACTACGAAGTGAGCCACTCTACGCTGTCACCCTCGACGAGCTGAACGTGCAAAGAAATCTTAGCAATCGCCTAGCAGACGAGCTCGCACAGAAGGAAGCGGACAACGAGAAGCTTGCGGAGGAACTCGCACAGAAGGAAGCGGACAATGAAAAACTCGTAGGGGAACTGTCTGCAGTTGAGGAAAAGCTGAGAGACGCCATGAATGTAATGAAAGCCAGTGTGGGAGGCGATGGCAATGTTCTTGAGATGCTTGAGGGTTATATGGATAGTGCGTCTTTGGCACGCGCTGCTGAAAAGGAGGCGATCGAGGCGTTGAAGGCGCGTGGAGAAGAGATTGCGATGCTGAAGGATGAGTTGGAAGGTGAAAAGGACAGACGATCTCGTGATAGTTGCCTGCATGAGGCGGAGATCGAGAGACTTGGAAATCTGTTGACAGAAAAGGACTGCATGAATGCTGACCTCGCAGAGCAGCTCGCACAGAAGCAAGCGGACAACGAGAAGCTTGCGGAGGAACTCGCACAGAAGGAAGCAGACAACGAGAAGCTTGCGGAGGAACTCGCACAGAAGGAAGCGGACAACGAGAAGCTTGCGGAGGAACTCGCGCAGAAGGAAGCGGACAAGGAGAAGCTTGCGGAGGAACTCGCACAGAAGGAAGCAGACAACGAGAAGCTTGCGGAGGAACTCGCACAGAAGGAAGCGGACAACGAGAAGGTTGCAGAGGAACTCGCACAGAAGGAAGCGGACAACGAGAAGCTTGCGGAGGAACTCGCACAGAAGGAAGCGGACAACGAGAAGCTTGCGGAGGAACTCGCACAGAAGGAAGCGGACAACGAGAAGCTTGCGGAGGAACTCGCACAGAAGGAGGCAGACAACGAGAAGCTTGCAGAGGAACTCGCACAGAAGGAAGCGGACAACGAGAAGCTTGCGGAGGAACTCGCACAGAAGGAAGCGGACAACGAGAAGCTTGCAGAGGAACTCGCACAGAAGGAAGCGGACAACGAGAAGCTTGCAGAGGAACTCGCACAGAAGGAAGCGGACAACGAGAAGCTTGCGGAGGAACTCGCACAGAAGGAAGCGGGCAAAGAGAAGCTTGCGGAGGAACTCGCACAGAAGGAAGCGGACAACGAGAAGCTTTCAGAGGAACTCGCACACGGGGAGGCGGACAACGAGAAGCTTGCGGAGGAACTCGCACAGAAGGAAGTGGACAACGAGAAGCTTGCAGAGGAACTCGCACAGAGGAAAGGAGAGATGGAAAATGAGTTGGAGCCAGAAGTTATGGCATTCAGGAGGAAGCGGCGAGATGCACATGTTGCACGCACTAGTGACGGCGTGCTGGCTCCTGTCCACAAGGGCGTTCTTTCTGCGGATCCACTGGAGCAAGCGGTTCCGCCCAGTGTTGTGGCGGAGGAGCCGCTTTTCAGCGTGACGATGGAGGAGCTCAACGAGCTGCGCGGCATCAATGAGAAACTGGCGGAGGAGCTGTTGGAAAAGGCCGGGCTCATTGAGGAATTGCAGAATGACCACAGCAAGACGCTGGAGAGTGCCGAGAAGCGCTGTCGCGAACTGGAGGATATGGTAGCCGAACGGGAGAAGGCAACTGCAGATGATGTCGATGTTCTGGAGGGCGAGCTGGCGGATTCTCTTGTGCAGTTGAAAGCGTTGGAGGGGGAGAATGCCGCTCTGCATGAACTGCTTCGTGCAAAGAATGCAGAGATTGAGACGCTGGCCGAAGACCTGGCCACGATGCGGCAGGCAAATAATGCCGCAGAGGATGGTATGAGGGATCTTACGTCTCGCTTGACGGCGGCAGAAAACGAAGTGAAGGATGAACGCGAAAAGGGTGAGAAACTTATGAACACAACACGGGGCGCACTGCATGCAATGGAGGAGGAAAACAAAAAATTGGTAGATGCACTTCGCGCTGACTATGACCTGCTCCGGGCCGCAAATACTTCTATGGAAGCCGAACTCGCTGCACACCGAGAGCTCCGACGCCAGAGAATAATGGAGAGACTCTCAGATCCGGACCTCAGCAATGACACCACGCCCCACACACAACCATCCACCAACGACAAACCAATAGACCCTGAACTACTACGAAGTGAGCCACTCTACGCTGTCACCCTCGACGAGCTGAACGTGCAAAGAAATCTTAGCAATCGCCTAGCAGACGAGCTCGCACAGAAGGAAGCAGACAACGAGAAGCTTGCGGAGGAACTCGCACAGAAGGAAGCGGACAATGAAAAACTCGTAGGGGAACTGTCTGCAGTTGAGGAAAAGCTGAGAGACGCCATGAATGTAATGAAAGCCAGTGTGGGAGGCGATGGCAATGTTCTTGAGATGCTTGAGGGTTATATGGATAGTGCGTCTTTGGCACGCGCTGCTGAAAAGGAGGCGATCGAGGCGTTGAAGGCGCGTGGAGAAGAGATTGCGATGCTGAAGGATGAGTTGGAAGGTGAAAAGGACGGACGATCTCGTGATAGTTGCCTGCATGAGGCGGAGATCGAGAGACTTGGAAATCTGTTGACAGAAAAGGACTGCATGAATGCTGACCTCGCAGAGCAGCTCGCACAGAAGGAAGCGGACACCGAGAAGCTTGCAGACGAACTCGCACAGAAGGAGGCAGACAACGAGAAGCTTGCGGAGGAACTCGCACAGAAGGAAGCGGACAACGAGAAGCTTGCGGAGGAACTCGCACAGAAGGAAGCAGACAACGAGAAGCTTGCAGACGAACTCGCACAGAAGGAAGCGGACAACGAGAAGCTTGCGGAGGAACTCGCACAGAAGGAGGCAGACAACGAGAAGCTTGCGGAGGAACTCGCACAGAAGGAAGCGGACAACGAGAAGCTTGCAGAGGAACTCGCACAGAAGGAAGCGGACAACGAGAAGCTTGCAGAGGAACTCGCACAGAAGGAAGCGGACAACGAGAAGCTTGCGGAGGAACTCGCACAGAAGGAAGCGGACAACGAGAAGCTTGCGGAGGAACTCGCACAGAAGGAAGCGGACAACGAGAAGCTTGCAGAGGAACTCGCACAGAAGGAAGCGGACAACGAGAAGCTTGCGGAGGAACTCGCGCAGAAGGAAGCAGACAACGAGAAGCTTGCAGAGGAACTCGCACAGAAGGAAGCAGACAACGAGAAGCTTGCAGAGGAACTCGCACAGAAGGAAGCGGACAACGAGAAGCTTGCGGAGGAACTCGCACAGAAGGAGGCGGACAACGAGAAGCTTGCGGAGGAACTCGCACAGAAGGAAGCGGACAACGAGAAGCTTGCGGAGGAACTCGCACAGAAGGAAGCGGACAACGAGAAGCTTGCAGAGGAACTCGCACAGAAGGAAGCAGACAACGAGAAGCTTGCAGAGGAACTCGCACAGAAGGAAGCGGACAACGAGAAGCTTGCGGAGGAACTCGCACAGAAGGAAGCAGACAACGAGAAGCTTGCAGACGAACTCGCACAGAAGGAGGCAGACAACGAGAAGCTTGCGGAGGAACTCGCACAGAAGGAAGCGGACAACGAGAAGCTTGCGGAGGAACTCGCACAGAAGGAAGCAGACAACGAGAAGCTTGCAGACGAACTCGCACAGAAGGAAGCAGACAACGAGAAGCTTGCGGAGGAACTCGCACAGAAGGAAGCGGACAACGAGAAGCTTGCGGAGGAACTCGCGCAGAGGGAAGCAGACAACGAGAAGCTTGCAGAGGAACTCGCACAGAAGGAAGCGGACAACGAGAAGCTTGCAGAGGAACTCGCACAGAAGGAAGCGGACAACGAGAAGCTTGCGGAGGAACTCGCACAGAAGGAAGCGGACAACGAGAAGCTTGCAGAGGAACTCGCACAGAAGGAAGCGGACAACGAGAAGCTTGCAGAGGAACTCGCACAGAAGGAGGCAGACAACGAGAAGCTTGCGGAGGAACTCGCACAGAAGGAAGCGGACAACGAGAAGCTTGCGGAGGAACTCGCACAGAAGGAAGCGGACAACGAGAAGCTTGCGGAGGAACTCGCACAGAAGGAAGCGGACAACGAGAAGCTTGCAGAGGAACTCGCACAGAAGGAAGCGGACAACGAGAAGCTTGCGGAGGAACTCGCACAGAAGGAAGCGGACAACGAGAAGCTTGCGGAGGAACTCGCACAGAAGGAAGCGGACAACGAGAAGCTTGCAGAGGAACTCGCACAGAGGAAAGGAGAGATGGAAAATGAGTTGGAGCCAGAAGTTATGGCATTCAGGAGGAAGCGGCGAGATGCACATGTTGCACGCACTAGTGACGGCGTGCTGGCTCCTGTCCACAAGGGCGTTGTTTCTGCGGATCCACTGGAGCAAGCGGTTCCGCCCAGTGTTGTGGCGGAGGAGCCGCTTTTCAGCGTGACGATGGACGAGCTCAACGAGCTGCGCGGCATCAATGAGAAACTGGCGGAGGAGCTGTTGGAAAAGGCCGGGCTCATTGAGGAATTGCAGAATGACCACAGCAAGACGCTGGAGAGTGCCGAGAAGCGCTGTCGCGAACTGGAGGATATGGTAGCCGAACGGGAGAAGGCAACTGCAGATGATGTCGATGTTCTGGAGGGCGAGCTGGCGGATTCTCTTGTGCAGTTGAAAGCGTTGGAGGGGGAGAATGCCGCTCTGCATGAACTGCTTCGTGCAAAGAATGCAGAGATTGAGACGCTGGCCGAAGACCTGGCCACGATGCGGCAGGCAAATAATGCCGCAGAGGATGGTATGAGGGATCTTACGTCTCGCTTGACGGCGGCAGAAAACGAAGTGAAGGATGAACGCGAAAAGGGTGAGAAACTTATGAACACAACACGGGGCGCACTGCATGCAATGGAGGAGGAAAACAAAAAATTGGTAGATGCACTTCGCGCTGACTATGACCTGCTCCGGGCCGCAAATACTTCTATGGAAGCCGAACTCGCTGCACACCGAGAGCTCCGACGCCAGAGAATAATGGAGAGACTCTCAGATCCGGACCTCAGCAATGACACCACGCCCCACACACAACCATCCACCAACGACAAACCAATAGACCCTGAACTACTACGAAGTGAGCCACTCTACGCTGTCACCCTCGACGAGCTGAACGTGCAAAGAAATCTTAGCAATCGCCTAGCAGACGAGCTCGCACAGAAGGAAGCAGACAACGAGAAGCTTGCGGAGGAACTCGCACAGAAGGAAGCGGACAATGAAAAACTCGTAGGGGAACTGTCTGCAGTTGAGGAAAAGCTGAGAGACGCCATGAATGTAATGAAAGCCAGTGTGGGAGGCGATGGCAATGTTCTTGAGATGCTTGAGGGTTATATGGATAGTGCGTCTTTGGCACGCGCTGCTGAAAAGGAGGCGATCGAGGCGTTGAAGGCGCGTGGAGAAGAGATTGCGATGCTGAAGGATGAGTTGGAAGGTGAAAAGGACAGACGATCTCGTGATAGTTGCCTGCATGAGGCGGAGATCGAGAGACTTGGAAATCTGTTGACAGAAAAGGACTGCATGAATGCCGACCTCGCAGAGCAGCTCGCACAGAAGGAAGCGGACAACGAGAAGCTTGCGGAGGAACTCGCACAGAAGGAAGCGGACAACGAGAAACTCGTGGGGGAACTCGCACAGAAGGAAGCAGACAACGAGAAGCTTGCGGAGGAACTCGCACAGAAGGAAGCGGACAATGAGAAACTCGTAGGGGAACTGTCTGCAGTTGAGGAAAAGCTGAGAAACGCCATGAATGTAATGAAAGTCAGTGTGGGAGGCGATGGCAATGTTCTTGAGATGCTTGAGGGTTATATGGATAGTGCGTCTTTGGCACGCGCTGCTGAAAAGGAGGCGATCGAGGCGTTGAAGGCGCGTGGAGAAGAGATTGCGATGCTGAAGGATGAGTTGGAAGGTGAAAAGGACGGGCGATCTCGTGATAGTTGCCTGCATGAGGCGGAGATCGAGAGACTTGGAAATCTGTTGACAGAAAAGGACTGCATGAATGCTGACCTCGCAGAGCAGCTCGCACAGAAGGAAGCGGACAACGAGAAGCTTGCGGAGGAACTCCCACAGAAGGAAGCGGACAACGAGAAACTCGTGGGGGAACTCGCACAGAAGGAAGCAGACAACGAGAAACTCGTGGGGGAGCTCGCACAGAAGGAGGCAGACAATGAAAAACTCGTAGGGGAACTGTCTGCAGTTGAGGAAAAGCTGAGAAACGCCATGAATGTAATGAAAGCCAGTGTGGGAGGCGATGGCAATGTTCTTGAGATGCTTGAGGGTTATATGGATAGTGCGTCTTTGGCACGCGCTGCTGAAAAGGAGGCGATCGAGGCGTTGAAGGCGCGTGAAGAAGAGATTGCGATGCTGAAGGATGAGTTGGAAGGTGAAAAGGACGGGCGATCTCTAGATAAGGAACTTCAAAAGGCCGATAAGGAGAAATTGACTGCTGATTTGTTCTTGGCGCAGAAGGATCTCGAGGATGTGTTGAAGTGCGCAGTAGAGGGTGATAAACGTGAAAATGAACTTAAAGTATTGCGAGAAAAACAGATTCAATTAGAAGATGTTCTTGATGATAAAAACGAGGAGTTGGAAATTCTCAATATGCGCCTTGAAGGCCTAGTAAATGAACTGAATGGTAAGAGGGAAGAGTTGAATCAAGTGATTGGTCAATTGGATGACTTCGTGGCGAAGTTGGAGAAGGCGCGGGAGGGCGAAGAGCTTGCATTAAAGAAGCTTGGTGCACGTGATGAGGAACTTTTTGAGCTTGAAAAAATGCATAAGGAGTTGCAGGCAGAACATGAGCAGATTGTTTCCCTTTTGCAGGATCAGGTGGAACAACTTCTGAAGAAGCAAGCTGAAGATGCTTCAGTGTGTGACGGACTTAATGGCGATTTGGAGGGAATGCGCAAGGCGTTACAAGAGGCTCAGGCTGCTTTAGAGGAGAAAAATGATGAAATTGTGGCCCTTAAAGAAGAACTTCTTTCCCAGCAGGAGGAAGCTCAAGCAATCATTGACGATGTTGCGGCAGATCGTGATCAGAAATCTGAGGAAGTAAGTGATTCGCTGAAGAAGCTTGAGGAGTTTGTGGAGATGATGCAAGATGTTCGAAGGTCAGAAGAAGAGGCACTTCAGAAGTGTGCTGAAGCGGAGAAATCACTTTACGAGGCGCAGGAGGAATTAGAAAAACTTCGCGCGCTCGAGGAAACTGAGGGTCGTGAACCCGATAAAACCACGGAAGTGGAATTGTTGCGCAGTGCACTTGATGAGGCCTGCGAAACGAACGATCGTGCAGAGGAGGAAAACAAGAATTTGAGAGCATGTGTGAATTTGCTGATGGAGGCTCTGAGAAAGAATCAAACGACCTTCAATGCGTCGTCGGGTGTGTTAGACGATGTCTGTGGCACACTGGTGAGCATGCAGGAGGAGTGACCGCGTGTTCCCGTCCGAGAAGAATATAGAAGAAAAAATAACTAAATGATCATTCTGCGTTTCGAAATGAAATGAAAGAAAAGAAAATAAAATAAAATGTAAGTAAAGGAATGAAGGTTGAAACAAAGCAAACAGAATTCTGAGATCTCTCAAGTTGAAGGGTGTGAGATTTTTCTTGGGATGAGAGAGTAAAAGACGTAAAGAGTTTTGTGTGTCTAGAAGAGAGGGAGAGAGAGAGAGAGAGAAAGTGGTGAGGGTTGTTAGTTACAACTATTCTTCTTTTGTATCAGGTTTATATATAATGAGTGTGGTTTTTCTGTATATGATGTGCGTATTCTCGAATATTTTATTTTTGTTGGGAATTGGTTGATAACGTACTTCTTTGCATGCCAAGGTAAGAACCAAAAAAAAAAGAATGAATGTTGTTCCATTTTGAGAGAACTCATGACCGTCTGCGGCCTATCAATCACTCTTTCTACATCTTTAAGAAAGTGTTTTCTTAATTAGTAGTTGCCCTTTTTTTTTCTTTTTTTTTATTATTATTCTGTGGAACAAAAGGTTTTCTTTAAGCACAGAATCATTGCTCCTTCACCATGTCCTCTGGAACAGTCACTCTTTTCCAGGGAAAATTCAGGCTTGATCGCCTGTTGGGAAAAGGGGGTTTTGGTGAGGTGTATGCTGGTGTGCAGGTCTCTACTGGTGAAGCCGTTGCTGTGAAACTTGAGCGAAACAAAGGACGCTGTTTTCTCTTTCATGAAGCTCGCGTAATGCAAGACATACAAAACTCTATGCCAAACCGCACAGCTCCTGGGATCCCGGAACTCAAATACTTTGGCCAGGAAGGAGACTTTAGGATTCTCATCATGTCGCTCCTTGGGCCGTCGCTTGAAGATCTTCATTCCAAACTTGGACGGTTTTCACTCAAAACAACTGTAATGCTTGCAGATGAGATGATATCACGCCTGGAGCTTATTCACTCAGTTGGGTACATACACCGAGACCTAAAACCAGACAATTACCTTCTGGGGCTTGGTAGGCATTCGCGTCATTTGTATTTGATTGACCTGGGTCTCAGTGTTCGCTATCGCTCATCCGACGGTGAGCACCGTGAGTTGGCAACAGGAAAGAGTTTTGTCGGCACCTCTCGCTATGCTTCTCTGCGTACACACAGGGGTTTCGCACAGAGTCGTCGCGATGACATGGAGCAGCTCGCATATATTCTTATTTACCTTTACCGTGGGCATCTCCCATGGTCGGGGCTTCGCATGAAGGATCGTGAGGCAAAAGAAAAGGCTATTGGTGAGATCAAGCAAAGACTGACAAGTGCTCAAATATGTTCCAAATGCCCCCCACAGTTTGAAGACTTTCTCAATTATTCTCGAAAGATGGAGTTCTCAGAGACTCCACAGTATGAGATGTGTCGAATTCTCATGGCGTCTGTTCTTGATGCCATCGGACCGAATGTAAAGCATGATTTTCAGTATGATTGGATAATTGCAAAGAAAAAAGATTCAATCCCTCCATCGATTACCCACGAAACAAAGGCAGAAGACAAAGTCAATTTGAAGAAGGGGAATGAACCAGGGGGAAGGGAACAAGCAATACTGACCTCAAAATTAATTGGGTTCTTTCCTGGACTTTCCTCGAATGCGTCGCAGGAGGTGCTCTTGGTAAACGAGAAATAATCTTTTCGTTTATGTTTTAGTATTATTGCTATTATTATTTCTCTGCGTGTATGTGTGTGTCCGTCTCTATGGTTGTTTGACTTGCAATATCTGTGTATCGGCGACGGAGTGGTATATTTTCTTTCTTTTGTGGATGATTTCTCTCCCGTGTTTTAATCATATCCTATTCCCTCTTTTTTTTGTTGGATGTAAAGGGAAACAGAATAAGGAATGAAATTCTTCTTGTAATGCAGGATTCAGATTTCCTTTCTGTGGCATTTCTTTATTTCTGGCTTGTCTTTCATTCGTCAGTTCGTGAACTCACGACTGTTCTTTTTTGCTTTCTTTCTTCTTCCTCAGTTCTTTTTTCGTGTTTTGTAGTTGTTTTTTTTTTTTTGGAGGGCGTTCCGTCGACACCCTTCGCGTTTCACCTCTTTAATCCCCCGTTAACGCTGCCATGCGCGGGGGAGAGGGAACTGCAGGACGTATAGTTTCATTGTGCTTTTGGAATTATGAGAAAATTATTTTCTTGTGTTTTGTAGTTCCTTTTCTTTGTGTTTGTTTGTGTGTGTGTGTGTGTGTGTGTGTGTGTGTGTGTGTGTGTGTGTGTGTGTGTCTACGTCTCTTTCGCAAGGTCGATGTATAAGTTTAAGTCTATTAATATCCGTGGGGTTATTTCACTCATATGTACATTAATCTTTAATTTTCGTTTTATATTCTTCTTGCTCTTCCTCTATTTCCCCTCCCTGTTTGTCGCCGTTAACAAGAGTGAGTCGGGGAAAAGATGAAGACAGGTATTTATGTATTGTCTTACGTAAACCTTTATGCGTTCGTTTGTTTTTCGTTTTGATATTTTGGTTTTTGTGTTTGTTTTTTTGCCTCTCCCCTTTTTGGAAGAAATCGGTCGCGATTAAAAGGGGAAAAAAAATATATATGATGTGTGGGATAATATACACATCTGAGAACATCATATTCATTATACGTTTCTCTGACCCAAAACAAATATACGCAGTTCCTATTTACTCCACTGCTTTCCCACATACCATTTTTGGGGTTTGTTTTTTGGTTTGTTTTTTGGTGAGGGACGCAAGTGAATTGCAGAAAAAACAAAAGGAAAATTAAGAGAGTAAGATAAAAAGGGGATATAAGTGTGCCTTGCATTAGTCCTTCAATGTATTTCTGTGCTCGTGATTTTTGGTTTTTGATTTTGATCCTGTTGGTGTTGTTGTTTTTTATAAACTCCTGCAAAACACGAGTTATATAAGTGAACATACGTGTATATATATATTGCTTGACTGTCATCAAAATATACTTTCTTGCAGTTTTCCTTTTCCTTTTTTATATGTAATTGAAAAGAAGGAGAAGGGTGTGTGTTTAGAGATCCTCCTTTGCTGTGGATAGAGAAGCCTTCTCTCTCATGGGAGATCCCCGCACAGCTGGTTTGACTACCGGCAGGAACTTTGTTACTGCGTAGATGGGCGGGCCACGTGCTTCGCCCAAAGGCCGGATGCAGAAGTTTGGCGGGGCGGGGGGAAGCGTCAAATAAAAGTGGAGACGTAATTATAACTAACAGGATTGATATAAAGAGGAGAAACACCATACATGGAAGCGAACACACAAAGTTTTCTGCAGCATAAAAAAAAAAAAAGAAAAAAACTTTAAAGCACAATTCGGATCTTCAGGATAAATTACGAAGAACTTTGCCTGGCACACGAGCCCAGGAAACCTAAGAGGTGGAAGAGCCTTGACGCCCCACCGCGGCCCACATTTCCCCCTGCGATTTTAACATCGCCCAACCCGGGGAAGAACACCACCGCCCATCCCTGCAGCGACGTGTGTTGTGGGAGCGGTCGTTGGTGTAACAAACAGCTCTGTGACTCTCTTCTCCTTTTTTTAATATTACCTCGAATAGTTCCGTTTCTTTCTTTGTCGCCGGTGGAGGTAATTCTGCTAACAACTCTTGATTTAGGAACCCCCTGCTTAGCTAGAGAAGGCGCCGTCGCATTCCATTCGTTAGAAAATAATAGTTGGCGCCATACGCATTCCCAATACCACTGCCGCGTGCAAAATTTGCGAAGCCAATTCTTCCATCCCCGAGACGGTCATTTGAATGAACGGTGTTGTTCTTTTTTTTGGCAATCGAATGCTTTTTTGTTCAAGCCTCGAAACGTGTGATGTAAAATCGAATACTGCTCCAGGAATGCGCGCGCGCCTCAGACAACATTTGTCCAAGGAAGTGGCTCCGAACCACTCTGCCTTCTTTTTAACTTCTTCCCCCTACGCCTTACGCCCTCCCCATTTCCCGTAATCCTGATAATGACAATCCAGACGTCGACGCGAAGAGGCGCTGTGGTGACCCCCAACCTGTTCCAACCACGCCCGGTACTCCTGCTAAGGCTGATGTGGCCAACCGCAAAAATTCCGGACCCGTTTTGTATCCCATTGGAAGTCTTACGGGTTGCTATGCTGATCTGCCCTTACGCCTATATCGAAAAAAGTGTCTTGCCTCCTTCGATGGTGTGGTATCTAGAAAAAAGACGCTTTCAAATCCAGACAAAACGTCGCGTCATTCAGCACGGCCGGAAGATAATGCGAAACATGTTTCAAGGGCACTTGCATCACATATGGGCCGCTCATGCACTTTTCTTTAGGACATGTAATCCGGCAGCGTCGTAACGCGCTCCCCTTCTCTATAACGGAAAACGGGTAAACCCAACTACAGCTCTCAGTGGGTGACGCTCCCTCTGGCACTCCTGTCGCTTAAAAAAAAAACACATCACGTTGGCTGTAGGGACTGTGTGGTCGATCTCCTTTTATTCGACGCAAAGCTCCCAAGGCAGAAGACACCATATCGAGTTAAGCCTCTTCAAGGTTTCCGGGTACAGCAACTTGCGGATGCAGTCTACTTTTGACGTGTCGACATTTACATGCTGTAAAGGTATTTTCTCCACCTCTTCTCGAGTTGATTGTCTCGCGACGCGCTCGGCGTGTAATTGTCGGCGGCCTCGGTGGCATCCAAAGTCGTTCCTCTGCCGCAAACCGCGGTTCGTAATTTAGCCACACGCTCGCATCATACCCACGAATGCCGACGCCTTCGTTAGGAGAGCTTTGCGTTCCCCCAGGTGTCTCACGATATTCCGCGGGAGGTCGAAAGGTTCGCCACACGCGGATCCATCCCATTTTTTCCACTAAACTCGCTGCATGGCGTCATGCCACGCTGTTTTTTTTGAATGCGTGGGGGTTCCGCGTGGTTTTGGATGCTTTCGACCGTTTCAGTCGTGAGATCTGTGAGTCGATCTCCCCCTGGCGAAGCCGGCCGCCGCTACGTGGTGCGAGGGGCCAGTGCCCTCTCTGAGGGTACGCCGGGAGCCTGCGACCGTGCCTAGGGTGCGGTTAAAGGCTCTTGGCGTCGGCAGGCGGGTCTGGGGTAGCGCTGTGTCTGGGAGGCCTGAAACAAAACGAAGGCCAGAACTGCTCCACGGCTACGCGTCCCCGCGTGTAGCGCCATCACTCGCACTGAGGTTCACTTTTGGAAGCTTCTCCGACCGCGCGGTGATGTGGAACTGAATCCGGGACCGATCCTGCGGGGAGCCCAGTGGAATTTGAGGGGGCTCACGCAGGCGAAAAGGATCCCGTCGGAGAAGCCCCTTTACACACTGCTCAGCGATGTGGTTCGACATCATCGTATAGAAGGGTAGGTTGAACAACAACAACCTTTATGGTTTGGTGGCGCCACATGCGTAGCGGCAGCATGGGTGCGTTTGAAAGAAAAAAACACCTGACCCTTTTTACCCCCAACTCTGCCACCAGGTGTGGGCACTTTTCTCCCGAATACAAGGCCGCCTTGCACACGACGCCCCCAACACTTAGCAAAAGCCACTTTTTATTTAACAATATCCTGCGGCTGTAAACTTCAAGACTCCTATTATTGAATTTTTCGTTTTGGGTCTGATTTTTGGCCGGGCGGAATCTTGTTCAAAAAACATGCGTGGCAAGGACAAACTTTCATTCAATGTTTTGCCTCCGCGCCTTGCGGTTGCTCTACGAAAGTAGAAAAAAGACCAAGACGGGAAGGACGTATTTAATACGCTGCAGATCTTGTTTTTTTTTTTTCAAACGTACCCATGCTGCCGCTACGCATGTTGCGCCACCAAACTATAAGGGTTGTTTTTCTTCAACATATCATTCCATACGATGATTTCGAACCACATCTCCGAGCAGCTTTAAAGGGGCTCAGGTATCGTTAGTTCCGTAACCTTCCAAGGAACGACTTCGCTTCCTCAGCAAACGACCCTTCACCTTCTCCGCCCCTAATCTGCGAGGACGAGAGGGGGATGTTGAAACCAATAAACTAGAATCCATTAAACTAGAAAACAATAAACTAGGGCTTCGATCACCCTCTAGAGGCGGTGCGGCAGACTCTGTTGCAGGAGGCGTGGGGCTGGGGTCGTCGAGCTGGAATAGCTCGCACAGCATCTTCGCGAGTTCCCTGCTAAATACTGCTGGTTTTTCCAATGAGGGTGTACCATGCTTGTTCGAAGTGCTTCGAGACCAGGGCGCTGTAGAAGGTGAGCCGGGGTCTCCTCGCATACATGAGACTTAAACCAGAACTGGTGGTTCTTCTTCATCTCATGCAGGCCGTGTTTCTTCCATAGGCGGGCACGAAGTGTGTCTTCTGTGGCGAAAGTCGCGGGGCGGTGGGGGCCTTCGAGTGTCTTTGTCACAACGGCATTTGTCTTCTCCTTTTGTCCGTCCTTAATCTCCACTCCAACCCCGTGCGTTGGGTGTTGCCTTTGCACGTGGTAAGTGAGGCCAGTTCGACTTGCATACGTCTCGTCGCAGGCGCCACGTCGAAATCTATGGGTAGTCGCTTCGGTTTGTGGTGGCGTGGGCGCATCGTCATTGTGTTTTGCCTTTTTATGCGCCCGCAGTGCGTCTTTGCTGAAGAACTGCAGTTCACATTCGTCACATGGCCATATGCGTTGCTCTGGTTGTAGGCGTCTTCTCTTTGGTGGTGCAGAGCGAGGTTCAATTTCGTGCAGTTGTTCATTGGGGTGAGCTCCGCGTATGTGCCTGTTGAGCCAGGTATACGCATTCGATTTGTCGCAGAAGGGGAACTTCTTACGCCCAGCGCCCGGCACATCGTTAGCATCATCCAATTCTGATTCTTTGCGGGGAGGGGATCTGTACCGTCCGCTGCCTACAACATTGAAGGGGGCAGCGGCTCGGGCTTCCCCGGATGATGTGCTCTTACGTGCCGTAGTGCCCACCGCGCATGGTGCGTACTTTCAAAGTACGGACGGTATAATCGATTCGTGGTCGGATCGGCTTCGAATGTTGTGGTGTTGACTTTGCTGGGGTTTTCTGGGAGCTTTGGTTCGGGTCGATCCGGGTGTATCCTTGCCAGATGCTGAGGGAAGCAGTGCGGCACATAACTGTTGACACGGTGGGGGCACTGATATCTTTTTCTCTCGGCATCCGCGAACTGTACGGTGAGGATCTCGTCTACTGAGGCAGCTGTGGTGAGTAGGCATTTGTGGCTTTCAAAGCGGTGCTTTTCGCGGTAACCCTTTTTGCATGCAGGGCATTGAAACTCCTGTTTGCGACGTTTGAAGGGAGGCTCTGCTGCAAGGATAAAAGCGAACCCTCAGTGCGAGTGATGGCGCCACACGCGGGGACGCGTAACTTGTGGAGCAGTTCTGACCTTCGTTGTGTTCCAGGCCTCCCAGACACAGCGCTACCCCAGACCCGCCTGCCGACGCCAAGAGCCTTTAACCGCACCCTAGGCACGATCGCAGGCTCCCGGCGTACCCTCAGAGAGGGCACTGGCCCCTCGCACCACGTAGCGGCGGCCGGCTTCGCCAGGGGCATCTTTTATCGTACCTCTTCCAAACCAAGTCGCCACCGTTGGGAATATAAAAGCTACGTTTTTTCTTATTCCGGTTTTCTTTGGCGCACAACATTCTTCCGTTGGGAATGCCGTGGCGACGTTGGGGGGGAGCGACAAAACGCTTCGGCGATTCCGCCGTCGACAGGTTTGGCGGCACCCATTGGTCTGCAAGTGGCAAAGAAATGGGGTGAGAAGGGCGTTCAGCTTAAACTGTAAAGCGTTGCCTCTGTTGCGTCTACTTTGCGACGTCCGGTGGTTATTATCAAAAGAGTCGAGGCATTTGACAAACGGCTCGCGGGAAGTAAACGCCTTGGATGTGGTTTTGTGACGACGCCGTGTTCAAGGGGGACTCCTTTTTCTTCAAAGATGAGGCTGGCCCATGGCTGTGTGAAGAAGATGCGGAAACCTGGCGATATCACGCTTCAGAGGAAAGACGTGGGTGGAATGCCGGTATGTTTATACCAAATGATGCCTTCAGAGTGATAAGTGGACAAAAAGTGCTGCCGGAGTCTGCCACACAGGGCGTGTTGAAAGTGAAGCCAGCAAATTAAATCAAAAAATTCTCCAGTATCAACTCCTTTCGGGGAGGAGGAAGAGGAGGAGGGACAATACCCATGGCACCACCTGTGAATAATAGTGTGAAGAATAAAGTGGAAACATTACAACAACTGCGGCAATTACGCGAAGAGAACCAAAAGGCGCATAAAGCTGCTCTGTGCCAACGGAGAACTGGCGAATAAACTGAGCCTTCATTATGCCTCGACCTTTGTTTTTAAATTTCTGCTGCATATTTTTTAAACCTTTCTCCTCTTTTTATTTGCATTGGTTTTTAGAATATGCCTTACTATTATTACTATTACCATTATTATTATTATTATTATTATTATTATTATTATTATTATTATTATTATTATATTATTATTATTATTATTATTATTATTATTATTATTATTATTATTATTGTCGTTGCTCTATGCATATGTGCCGCGCGTTCTGCTTACCCACCTTCGGTTATTAAGTTTCATGCTTTCTTGGGGGGGGGGAGGTATTTTAGGGTGAATGGGTTTTTCCCGTTCCTAAAAATGATAAGAAATTGATTTTTTCTTCAATTAATTATGTACATCTTTGTTAACTTTTTGGGAGCTTGCGAAATGAATGCGCCTGAGAGGGATATCTGCATTATCTCGGGATGTTTTAACCCCTTATTTATTACTTGTTGTATTTATCCTTCCCTCGTTTCGGTATTTTGCTCCAACATCTTTATGCGTTTAGGTGGATTCTTATTTAGATTCCTTTAGACTTTCTCCACTCACATTTATGGTTATCCCCCAAGCGCCTCCCGGACCGCAGACTAAACTGCGATGAGGCATGTTTTGGGATACCCTCGCTAACACCATTGCCCCGCAAGCTCCCGTTAGGTTTCAATTCGCTTATAGCTCCCTAACTGGGTGCGTGCCAAGAGGGTCAAAGTGAGCATATCATCCGCCATGGGATTGGTAGAAGAAGCCCTTGGTCCCCGCCATGGAAGCGGCAAGGCATTCTGGCCGTGAGGAAGGGGTGTGGTAACTTAAATCGCGACTACGATAAAGCACGTACCGACATTGATTCTCGGCATCAAACACTCTCCGAAAGGATAGTGGCCGTGGAGCAGGATTCCAATGCAAACGAACAAGCCTTATCCCAACGAGCGGCGTCTCCTTGGAATGTGTCCAACGCAATAATACAGCAAGGACAAAATATTTCTCTTTACACGTGGCGAGAAAGGAAACTGATTTTAAAGCACGTTGGAAGTTAGAAGAGGAAAAGGCACTCTTTGCATCCAAAGGGGGGTTCCTTTGCGAACAATCGCGGCACACACAGCAAGCAGTTCAGCAAGAGGCGACCCCCGTTCCCACAGACGAATTTTGGAGACCAAGAAGTAACCAGGCCTTTGTCGACCCGTACGCTGATCTTCTGTCCGCTCCCATGGGGAACTTCACCGCATCCGTTCCCAGCCAACAACCCGGAAAGATGCACGGGCACCTTCTACCAGGCGTAGCGAATTCCGCGGGCAGATAGCCAACCAAGCCGACCACGGCTACGCGTGCCGTCTCCGAGGAGGGATGTGAAAGTTACAATGTCAGGACGATGACTTTCACACTGAAAGACGTACCAGTGGACGAGTACACCACAGGATGCTTCATTATGTTCAAGCAGGTAGCGGCGGAAACTCGTCCACAACACGCGAGAGCATTGTGAAGCCTGTGCCGCATGGATCATTCCCAATGGACATGGTGATTCTGGGCTAATCAAATAAGCGGCGAAAGCGGACATAAAAGCAGGTGAGGCCCTTGACCAAGGACGAAAGGACGCAAATGATACGGTCAAGGAAGGGTTGGAAGGAGCAAGTGGTGTTGAAACAGACATGGATAACCGTCTGTGACTGGCACGAGATTGCCCAACTAACACCCAAATACCTCCAGTGGAAGCACGATTGGGCAGTCATCCTCGATTAGTCCGTGGCACCAAAGGCGGCGAGGATAGACTCTCACAATGCAGCACGGTAGGTGCGCATTTAAGGAATCGATGCGTGCCACCTGATACTGCTGTTGCAGGCACTGAAACCCGAAGAACATGCAGCACAGTCATTCACTGCTAAGATTGGGCGCATCCCTCCGCAACGGGTAACTGTTACGAATTTGGATTTGACGAATACTGTGGCCCTATTTAACGACGGCAGGCAACGTCACTTTAATGACCAATGGGTTCTTGTAAGGTGACCACTTGATAAACCGGAATCGGAGGGTAAACGCCGTATTCCAATGCAGGGCGCAGAGCTTTTAAAGGAGTCTAAAATTATAGAAATTGCAGAGAATCCTTAGAATGCCAGGGTTTGGCATGAGCCTTTTTCAGTTTTTGAGGAGAAGCCCTCGGGTCCGCGAAGTCGATGGATCGCGTGGCCTCCGGGGGAAAATAGGGACACAACCCATACGAAGCAAGTGTCTCTCGATCACATATTTCGTATTATTTACCGACCATCTGCGTGGAGACGGCGTTTTGCATCAATTAAAAAGCCTCCTTCTTCCAGTCCCCTATTCCCCTGGAGGCGGGACCTTTCTTTTGTTCTCGCCGGGAGGGTTGGGCAATTGCTCCGCTCACATGTTCGTCTATGGGGTACAAGGCCAGTCCGGAAATCATGCAGTCAATTACCTCAGCGACGGCGGGCGCATTGGATTGTGCTCCTGTGGGTTGTCGCGTTCTCCCGGGCTTATCGCTGGATGTATCAGTCGGGAGCGTTCGCATTTTAGGATCACTAAAAATTCTGCGTGGTTCGCATCCCGGTGTTCTGAAGAAAGCAAACGGTTGCGACGTAATGGTTGGCAGTAAAGAAATAACACGGCTGCAGTGCACTTTTTGGGGCGTTCAGTCCGGCCAGAATGGCAAGACGGTGGTGGAGAGTGGGGAGTCCCTGAAGGGATTCGAAAAAGATCCGCTGTTGGAGGAGTGAAAAACTTCGCAAAAGGAATTTATCTCCTTAAAGAACATGCACGCTTGTTGGTAATGGGCATTAAATTATGTGCCTTCTATTTCTTTCTCAGAATTTTACATGCGCATAGGCCTTCGTCAGCTCTCAACAGGGGAGCCGCGCAGGTGACTGATCCCGCAGGCAGCCACAGAATCGAAGGAGCAAATAAGGAAACTGACCATAGATAACCAACCACGCCCAGTCTGCGTTACCACCTCATCTTCAGAAATGCTCGCAGCGTATACGTATTTGAAGGGGTGGGAAGCACATTTCTTCACGGGCTCTCTGGCGAAGCAAAATTTGCAGAGACAGATTAAAAACACGGCAAAATCCCATCGCGCAAGCTTGGGGGCCAGCACTAGGTTAGGAATCACAGCATTTCTTCATTTGCTCCCGCACAATCTCGGCATGTAGGTATATAATGCGTCTCTCACGCACACGGCTGGTGAAGGCACATCCAAATTCCGAACCATGGCGTGGGAACCCCGACGCCATTTGAGTTGCCAATTTTCACGCCGATACGTCCATATTTCTCCTGCATCAGATTAAAGGAATGCCGACGAGATTTCTCAAGGTCGACCAGTGAATCTCTCTGGCTTTAAAGAGGCGTGAGGCTTGCCAACAGGAGCAGCACGGTTTTCTTGGGAAGGAAAACACTAAAGAGTCCCCATTTATAATTTCTGCATGGTACCAACAACACGTGGATTTAAAGCCAATTTTCCTTTTCCTCCTTTCGTTTTCCCTTTACGCTACTAAAACAATACAAGGAACCATCGCCATGCTTTATCAATTATGTTGTCCTTCCCTTGCTGTATTCAATGCCCGTTCCTGTTCGACAACACGGTTCCAACAAAAAAGCACATTAGGACAACAGAATTAGGCTGCTTTTATCCCCCACGGAATGAGCGACCAAGTTCTTCTCTTTAACATCGTTTCGTCTTTTCTACTGCGCCTGCTGCGGCCGCGCTGCTGCTATTCGAGTCCTTTTTGCTTTCGCACCGCACCGCCTCCCCTCCGGCGATTGGGTGCAACGTGCGCCGCTTTGTCGGCCGCGTCGCGGGGCCAGCGCGCTCTCTTTTTTGTGTCTGCGTGTGCTTTTCGCTCTCTTCGCCATCGGAAACCACTGCGCCGGGTACGACCACACGCGGCCGAATGCACCGCATCCCGTCCGGCTTGCGAAGCTAGGCGGCCACAGGCCCCGCCGGCACGGCGATCGACCCGGGGTGCCGTGCCCCTCCCCAGGCCATCTTTTCTCTTTTGTTTGTTGCTGTTGGGTTGTTCGGCCGCTTGCATTATTATTTCTTTCGTTCTCCTTCGCCGCCGGTGTCCGCATTGCTCTTGTTTCCCTCGATTTTCCGCCTGCCTCGCGGGCGGTCGAGCCGGCCATGCCCCCTGCTCTCCGCGGCTGTGGAGGGCACGCCCGGAATTTTGCACACACCCCCTGCACCCCCATGTCGCCCCTCAACTGATTGCCCGGGCCGTGGCGGGAAGGCTTTTAACTAACGCTATTATTGATACAGTTTCTGTACTATATTGGTATGAGAAGCTTCCGGATCCGCCGCTTACACCGGTTGGTTCTGGCAAATTTTGGGAGGAAGGTCTTCGGACCTTCGCTCTTCTTTTTTTTTTTATTTTTTTTCTGTACCTCCGTCCCCGGTCGTGGGCCAAACCCCCTGGCCCCCCTTATTGCTCACACTGCTGTCCCTGGTTGTCTCTTTGGCCCTGTTTGGTCTTTTCTAGTGCGCCTGCTGCGGCCGCGCTGCTGCTATTCGAGTCCTTTTTGCTTTCGCACCGCGCCGCCCCCCCTCCGGCGATTGGGTGCAACGTGCGCCGCTTTGTCGGCCGCGTCGCGGGGCCAGCGCGCTCTCTTTTTTGTGTCTGCGTGTGCTTTTCGCTCTCTCCGCCATCGGAAACCACTGCGCCGGGTACGACCACACGCGGCCGAATGCACCGCATCCCGTCCGGCTTGCGAAGCTAGGCGGCCACAGGCCCCGCCGGCACGGCGATCGACCCGGGGTGCCGTGCCCCTCCCCAGGCCATCTTTTCTCTTTTGTTTGTTGCTGTTGGGTTGTTCGGCCGCTTGCATTATTATTTCTTTCGTTCTCCTTCGCCGCCGGTGTCCGCATTGCTCTTGTTTCCCTCGATTTTCCGCCTGCCTCGCGGGCGGTCGAGCCGGCCATGCCCCCTGCTCTCCGCGGCTGTGGAGGGCACGCCCGGAATTTTGCACACACCCCCTGCACCCCCATGTCGCCCCTCAACTGATTGCCCGGGCCGTGGCGGGAAGGCTTTTAACTAACGCTATTATTGATACAGTTTCTGTACTATATTGGTATGAGAAGCTTCCGGATCCGCCGCTAACACCGGTTGGTTCTGGCAAATTTTGGGAGGAAGGTCTTCGGACCTTCGCTCTTCTTTTTTTTTATTTTTTTTCTGTACCTCCGTCCCCGGTCGTGGGCCAAACCCCTGGCCCCCCTTATTGCTCACACTGCTGTCCCTGGTTGTCTCTTTGGCCCTGTTTGGTCTTTTCTAGTGCGCCTGCTGCGGCCGCGCTGCTGCTATTCGAGTCCTTTTTGCTTTCGCACCGCGCCGCCCCCCCTCCGGCGATTGGGTGCAACGTGCGCCGCTTTGTCGGCCGCGTCGCGGGGCCAGCGCGCTCTCTTTTTTGTGTCTGCGTGTGCTTTTCGCTCTCTCCGCCATCGGAAACCACTGCGCCGGGTACGACCACACGCGGCCGAATGCACCGCATCCCGTCCGGCTTGCGAAGCTAGGCGGCCACAGGCCCCGCCGGCACGGCGATCGACCCGGGGTGCCGTGCCCCTCCCCAGGCCATCTTTTCTCTTTTGTTTGTTGCTGTTGGGTTGTTCGGCCGCTTGCATTATTATTTCTTTCGTTCTCCTTCGCCGCCGGTGTCCGCATTGCTCTTGTTTCCCTCGATTTTCCGCCTGCCTCGCGGGCGGCCGAGCCGGCCATGCCCCCTGCTCTCCGCGGCTGTGGAGGGCACGCCCGGAATTTTGCACACACCCCTGCACCCCCATGTCGCCCCTCAACTGATTGCCCGGGCCGTGGCGGGAAGGCTTTTAACTAACGCTATTATTGATACAGTTTCTGTACTATATTGGTATGAGAAGCTTCCGGATCCGCCGCTAACACCGGTTGGTTCTGGCAAATTTTGGGAGGAAGGTCTTCGGACCTTCGCTCTTCTTTTTTTTTATTTTTTTTCTGTACCTCCGTCCCCGGTCGTGGGCCAAACCCTGGCCCCCCTTATTGCTCACACTGCTGTCCCTGGTTGTCTCTTTGGCCCCGTTTGGTCTTTTCTAGTGCGCCTGCTGCGGCCGCGTTGCTGCTATTCGAGTCCTTTTTGCTTTCGCACCGCGCCGCCCCCCCTCCGGCGATTGGGTGCAACGTGCGCCGCTTTGTCGGCCGCGTCGCGGGGCCAGCGCGCTCTCTTTTTTGTGTCTGCGTGTGCTTTTCGCTCTCTCCGCCATCGGAAACCACTGCGCCGGGTACGACCACACGCGGCCGAATGCACCGCATCCCGTCCGGCTTGCGAAGCTAGGCGGCCACAGGCCCCGCCGGCACGGCGATCGACCCGGGGTGCCGTGCCCCTCCCCAGGCCATCTTTTCTCTTTTGTTTGTTGCTGTTGGGTTGTTCGGCCGCTTGCATTATTATTTCTTTCGTTCTCCTTCGCCGCCGGTGTCCGCATCGCTCTTGTTTCCCTCGATTTTCCGCCTGCCTCGCGGGCGGTCGAGCCGGCCATGCCCCCTGCTCTCCGCGGCTGTGGAGGGCACGCCCGGAATTTTGCACACACACCCTGCACCCCCATGTCGCCCCTCAACTGATTGCCCGGGCCGTGGCGGGAGGCTTTTAACTAACGCTATTATTGATACAGTTTCTGTACTATATTGGTATGAGAAGCTTCCGGATCCGCCGCTAACACCGGTTGGTTCTGGCAAATTTTGGGAGGAAGGTCTTCGGACCTTCGCTCTTCTTTTTTTTTTATTTTTTTCCTGTACCTCCGTCCCCGGTCGTGGGCCAAACCCTGGCCCCCCTTATTGCTCACGCTGCTGTCCCTGGTTGTCTCTTTGGCCCCGTTTGGTCTTTTCTAGTGCGCCTGCTGCGGCCGCGTTGCTGCTATTCGAGTCCTTTTTGCTTTCGCACCGCGCCGCCCCCCCTCCGGCGATTGGGTGCAACGTGCGCCGCTTTGTCGGCCGCGTCGCGGGGCCAGCGCGCTCTCTTTTTTGTGTCTGCGTGTGCTTTTCGCTCTCTCCGCCATCGGAAACCACTGCGCCGGGTACGACCACACGCGGCCGAATGCACCGCATCCCGTCCGGCTTGCGAAGCTAGGCGGCCACAGGCCCCGCCGGCACGGCGATCGACCCGGGGTGCCGTGCCCCTCCCCAGGCCATCTTTTCTCTTTTGTTTGTTGCTGCCGGGTTGTTCGGCAGCTTGCATTATTATTTCTTTCGTTCTCCTTCGCTTCCGGTGTCCGCACCGCTCTTGTTTCCCACGGTTTTCCGCCTGCCTCGCGGGCGGCCGAGCCGGCCATGCCCCCTGCTCTCCGCGGCTCTGGAGGGCACGCCCGGAATTTTGCACACACACCCTGCACCCCCATGTCGCCCCTCAACTGATTGCCCGGGCCGTGGCGGGAGGACTTTTAACTAACGCTATTATTGATACAGTTTCTGTACTATATTGGTATGAGAAGCTTCCGGATCCGCCGCTAACACCGGTTGGTTCTGGCAAATTTTGGGAGGAAGGTCTTCGGACCTTCGCTCTTCTTTTTTTTTATTTTTTTTCTGTACCTCCGTCCCCGGTCGTGGGCCAAACCCTGGCCCCCCTTATTGCTCACACTGCTGTCCCTGGTTGTCTCTTTGGCCCCGTTTGGTCTTTTCTAGTGCGCCTGCTGCGGCCGCGTTGCTGCTATTCGAGTCCTTTTTGCTTTCGCACCGCGCCGCCCCCCCTCCGGCGATTGGGTGCAACGTGCGCCGCTTTGTCGGCCGCGTCGCGGGGCCAGCGCGCTCTCTTTTTTGTGTCTGCGTGTGCTTTTCGCTCTCTCCGCCATCGGAAACCACTGCGCCGGGTACGACCACACGCGGCCGAATGCACCGCATCCCGTCCGGCTTGCGAAGCTAGGCGGCCACAGGCCCCGCCGGCACGGCGATCGACCCGGGGTGCCGTGCCCCTCCCCAGGCCATCTTTTCTCTTTTGTTTGTTGCTGCCGGGTTGTTCGGCAGCTTGCATTATTATTTCTTTCGTTCTCCTTCGCTTCCGGTGTCCGCACCGCTCTTGTTTCCCACGGTTTTCCGCCTGCCTCGCGGGCGGCCGAGCCGGCCATGCCCCCTGCTCTCCGCGGCTCTGGAGGGCACGCCCGGAATTTTGCACACACACCCTGCACCCCCATGTCGCCCCTCAACTGATTGCCCGGGCCGTGGCGGGAGGACTTTTAACTAACGCTATTATTGATACAGTTTCTGTACTATATTGGTATGAGAAGCTTCCGGATCCGCCGCTAACACCGGTTGGTTCTGGCAAATTTTGGGAGGAAGGTCTTCGGACCTTCGCTCTTCTTTTTTTTTATTTTTTTTCTGTACCTCCGTCCCCGGTCGTGGGCCAAACCCTGGCCCCCCTTATTGCTCACGCTGCTGTCCCTGGTTGTCTCTTTGGCCCCGTTTGGTCTTTTCTAGTGCGCCTGCTGCGGCCGCGTTGCTGCTATTCGAGTCCTTTTTGCTTTCGCACCGCGCCGCCCCCCCTCCGGCGATTGGGTGCAACGTGCGCCGCTTTGTCGGCCGCGTCGCGGGGCCAGCGCGCTCTCTTTTTTGTGTCTGCGTGTGCTTTTCGCTCTCTCCGCCATCGGAAACCACTGCGCCGGGTACGACCACACGCGGCCGAATGCACCGCATCCCGTCCGGCTTGCGAAGCTAGGCGGCCACAGGCCCCGCCGGCACGGCGATCGACCCGGGGTGCCGTGCCCCTCCCCAGGCCATCTTTTCTCTTTTGTTTGTTGCTGCCGGGTTGTTCGGCAGCTTGCATTATTATTTCTTTCGTTCTCCTTCGCTTCCGGTGTCCGCACCGCTCTTGTTTCCCACGGTTTTCCGCCTGCCTCGCGGGCGGCCGAGCCGGCCATGCCCCCTGCTCTCCGCGGCTGTGGAGGGCACGCCCGGAATTTTGCACACACACCCTGCACCCCCATGTCGCCCCTCAACTGATTGCCCGGGCCGTGGCGGGAGGACTTTTAACTAACGCTATTATTGATACAGTTTCTGTACTATATTGGTATGAGAAGCTTCCGGATCCGCCGCTAACACCGGTTGGTTCTGGCAAATTTTGGGAGGAAGGTCTTCGGACCTTCGCTCTTCTTTTTTTTTATTTTTTTTCTGTACCTCCGTCCCCGGTCGTGGGCCAAACCCTGGCCCCCCTTATTGCTCACGCTGCTGTCCCTGGTTGTCTCTTTGGCCCCGTTTGGTCTTTTCTAGTGCGCCTGCTGCGGCCGCGTTGCTGCTATTCGAGTCCTTTTTGCTTTCGCACCGCGCCGCCCCCCCTCCGGCGATTGGGTGCAACGTGCGCCGCTTTGTCGGCCGCGTCGCGGGGCCAGCGCGCTCTCTTTTTTGTGTCTGCGTGTGCTTTTCGCTCTCTCCGCCATCGGAAACCACTGCGCCGGGTACGACCACACGCGGCCGAATGCACCGCATCCCGTCCGGCTTGCGAAGCTAGGCGGCCACAGGCCCCGCCGGCACGGCGATCAACCCGGGGTGCCGTGCCCCTCCCCAGGCCATCTTTTCTCTTTTGTTTGTTGCTGCCGGGTTGTTCGGCAGCTTGCATTATTATTTCTTTCGTTCTCCTTCGCCGCCGGTGTCCGCACCGCTCTTGTTTCCCTCGGTTTTCCGCCTGCCTCGCGGGCGGTCGAGCCGGCCATGCCCCCTGCTCTCCGCGGCTGTGGAGGGCACGCCCGGAATTTTGCACACACACCCTGCACCCCCATGTCGCCCCTCAACTGATTGCCCGGGCCGTGGCGGGAAGGCTTTTAACTAACGCTATTATTGATACAGTTTCTGTACTATATTGGTATGAGAAGCTTCCGGATCCGCCGCTAACACCGGTTGGTTCTGGCAAATTTTGGGAGGAAGGTCTTCGGACCTTCGCTCTTCTTTTTTTTTTATTTTTTTTCTGTACCTCCGTCCCCGGTCGTGGGCCAAACCCTGGCCCCCCTTATTGCTCACACTGCTGTCCCTGGTTGTCTCTTTGGCCCCGTTTGGTCTTTTCTAGTGCGCCTGCTGCGGCCGCGTTGCTGCTATTCGAGTCCTTTTTGCTTTCGCACCGCGCCGCCCCCCCTCCGGCGATTGGGTGCAACGTGCGCCGCTTTGTCGGCCGCGTCGCGGGGCCAGCGCGCTCTCTTTTTTGTGTCTGCGTGTGCTTTTCGCTCTCTCCGCCATCGGAAACCACTGCGCCGGGTACGACCACACGCGGCCGAATGCACCGCATCCCGTCCGGCTTGCGAAGCTAGGCGGCCACAGGCCCCGCCGGCACGGCGATCGACCCGGGGTGCCGTGCCCCTCCCCAGGCCATCTTTTCTCTTTTGTTTGTTGCTGTCGGGTTGTTCGGCCGCTTGCATTATTATTTCTTTCGTTCTCCTTCGCCTCCGGTGTCCGCACCGCTCTTGTTTCCCTCGGTTTTCCGCCTGCCTCGCGGGCGGCCGAGCCGGCCATGCCCCCTGCTCTCCGCGGCTCTGGAGGGCACGCCCGGAATTTTGCACACACACCCTGCACCCCCATGTCGCCCCTCAACTGATTGCCCGGGCCGTGGCGGGAGGACTTTTAACTAACGCTATTATTGATACAGTTTCTGTACTATATTGGTATGAGAAGCTTCCGGATCCGCCGCTAACACCGGTTGGTTCTGGCAAATTTTGGGAGGAAGGTCTTCGGACCTTCGCTCTTCTTTTTTTTTTATTTTTTTCTGTACCTCCGTCCCCGGTCGTGGGCCAAACCCTGGCCCCCCTTATTGCTCAC
>JAWVMQ010000183.1:0-191042 GCA_036321185.1 Trypanosoma lewisi
TAGTGGGACACCCACCCACAAGCACACAATTATGAACTCCTTACGGGGATATGTGCTTGTATATTTATTTACTTTGTTTTGTCCTTCTTATAAGCGCACAGAGAACCAGAGGCAAATGCAGTCATAATCATGAGCAACACCATTGAAGGTATGTGCCCCCACGCAGTGATGATGAACACTCCGTCTGCGTTTCCACCAAGAGGTTTCGTAGTGTTATTGGTGCTTCTGGGCTCAGTGGCTGCAGCAGATGTGGTATTGTTCCCTGCCGTATCATTCTTGGTGTGGTCAGTATCTGATGTCTCAGTACGGCGCTTATCGGGAGGTGCTTGTTCGGTCGCAGACGTGTTTGGCAGTGCTGAGGAGGTTTGTGTGGTGTCAGTAGACACTCCTGCTTCTGTTTGCTTTTTATGTGTTGATTCCCCCGTCTGATTAGACTCTCCCGTAGCCACGGGTGGTGGTGCTGACTCAGGTGATGTTAACGATGGTCCTTCTTCTGGTTGTGTTGGTTGTGTTGAGTCCGTTCTCTCAGTCTGATCCTGTGCACCATCCTGTGCTTCCGTGGTCTTCGCACCTTTGCTGTTCTCTGATTCATCTCTAGGTTGACCTGATACTGAAGTTCCCAACGCTGTCTGTGGTGATGACGACACTGGTGGTGTTTCTTCTCTGGGAGATGCACCTGACGTACCACCATCCACTGTGCTTGCACCTTTATTGGTGATCGTTAAAGGACAAACTTCTCCTTTACCAAGCTGAGTGCTTCCAGCTGGAAATTGAGGTGACTGAGCATCTTGGTCCTTTTATGTCTTCCACTTCGTGTGCACTGCACTGTTGTCGAGTGTCGTAAAACTCATCGTGAATGCAACATCATTACCTGTCTTTTCCCTACAACTCTCAGTGCATTTGGCAGTCGTGTAGAGCGACTCAGCCGACAGACAGACCAAAGTACTGACATCTGTATCACTCGTACCGACAGTATCCAGGGAATCAAAGCTCACGATGTCGTCATACACAACTGTTCCATCATCTCCATCAGCAACATTGTATGTGTAGTCCATACCTCCCACTGCGGTTGCACACTTCTTCCAGTCACTCGTGCCATAGAAACGCCACTGTAATTTCGTGTCAGCATCAGCGCAGGAGACATCCACAGGCAGCGCCACCTCCGTTGTCACTGATGGAAGATTTACAGGCTGCATGGTAACCCCCTTATGTGCTGATGTTGCAGCTGCCACCACCGTCACGGGAACAAACGAGCAGCACAAGAAGACGGTAAATACAAGGGAGGCGCACACCGCGTGGCGCACATGACGCATCGTGTAGTGATCGTTGTGTGAAACACAGTCAGTGGGTGAGTTGGTCTGCACGTGGTAAGTGGAAAAGGAAAAAAGAAGAGACGAGAGAGAATCAGAAGTGCATGTGGTGCAGTTCACAATGGTAGAAGTGAAGCTCAAGATTGTTGCGTCACAACTGCTTGGGCTGCAGTAGCGAAAAGAGTCAGTCCAACGGAAAAAAAGCAATGAAACAACAACTCTTTCCTACCATAATCTCCACAACAAAATTAAATGGAATAGATGTAATGGTATTTATCTACTTGTTTCACCAACATACGGTCTCTTTTCACACATCACATACACACACAGTGTGCAGCAAGAAAAATAGTAATAACTTCAAAGGAAGGATAAATGCCCACCAGGTCAACCCTTAGAGGGACATCACACGCAATGAGGAAAGAAACAAATTGGTGAATATAAAGCGCCCATGAAAAGATATGAAAGAACTTAAAAAAAACAAAAAAAACATTCCACTCGAGAGGCAACAATCAATTAATGTGAGGCAGTAGGGCGTCATCTCTTTGCCGCTTGTAGGTCATAAGCCCAACCATTCCCACTGCTCAGCAGGGTGCTACCACTATGCAAAGCCCCACAATACAAGAAAAAACGAGACGAGTAGAACAAACACTCCAGAAATACTTACATGCGTAGAACTGTCAGTTTTCTTGGTCTTTGACCCTGAACCCGCTCCTTGTGTTTTTGTAGACACTCCATTTTTACTCGGAGAATTTCCATCCTGCCCAGTGCCTGTTTGTGGCCTCGGCAGTGTTGGTTCCGTAACGGCATCATCCCTTCGGCTGAGTGCCTCCATCTCATCGTTGTTGAATGCATGGTTGTACAGAAAGACATTCTTTACTGTAACCTGGCCATATGTGTTTTCCTGGCTGGTCCTGTACTCCCCAAAGAGAATGAACGGGTTCTTGTTACGCGGTGGCTGTCTTACAAGTTCCTCCTCAACCTCTTTCTTCTTGCCGTGTTCAGAAGGCTCACCCTCTTGATCCGTCTCCTTGTTGGCAGTGTTCTCTCCCAAACTCCCCACACGCTTCCCATCAACATACGCAGAGACGGTGCCGCTCTGTATTGTGAGTGCCACTTGATACGTCTGGCCTTCCTCCCACTTAATGGTTTCTGCAGTGACTGGGTTCGTGAGCTCCGTCCTCCACCGTTTATTCTCGTCGTACCACAGTCCCAGATATGCTTCAGACTCGGAACCACTTTCACTCACCAGTTGCACCACCACACCAAGCAACGGAGTGACCTTCGCTGGGGCCTTGTTGATACTCACCGTCGCCACAAGAGTCAGCCCGTCATTTACAAAACTGTATGCCTGCTGAGAGGGTTGCTCTCCAACGGGCCACCCAATCCTTCCCGCAGGCCCTGAGAGAGTAAAGCCATTCTCAACCTTCTTAGCTGCTGCTGGTGCACCATAACCTCCACCAAGTACAATGGCATTCACTCCGAGATACTCATCAGCCCAGTGAGCACCATCGCCGTTATTAGAGAGAAACCCAATCAGACCAGTTGTGGGCATGGGTGGTGTAGTGCATGCATCTTTCTTAGTAGCAGATGTGCATGACGTTGAGACTCTCTCGTCCACTTCCTTCCACGTCTCGAGCACAGACGTGATTCGCTTAAGCTGCTCAGTGAGGTGTGTGAGAACAACACTCCAGAAGATGCATCACCTTCTGCCGCCCTTTCATACAGCGCAAACAACTCATTATTTGTGTGCAGCAGAGCACTGAATGCGTAGAAGCCCTGCACAGTACCCGTAGATATTGGCCCTGCATTATGCATTCTGGTGCCATCGGATAACCAGATATTAATCGCACTGCCACCATCACTTGACATTTGGGTAAATAATATCACATTCCTGTTCGCAATGGTTGCAGTGACGAGATCGTTAGCACTGCTGATACGAGGCCCTGCGTCGGAGTCACTCAACAAATGTGCAATTGGTCCTGTAGCTTTATTCCATGTCTTCCCATTGTCAGTGGATTCGTACACATTGCGTGCCCCCAGGGCAGATACAGTGACCATGAGAAGCTTCCCTTCCCACTCAAGAAGAGTTGAGTATGTACAGCCCTCAGCAATCACAGGATTCGAAGGGAGGCTCCAAGTTTCCCCATCGTTTTCCGTATAAATTGCAGAGCAAATACATCCTTTGTTAGCACTCTCCCGAAGTGGGTAATCAGCGGTGGTTGCCTGAAGAGGAAACACAATCGTGCTTCCTCCAGCCAGAACACCTCGACCACCACCAGAAAGCAAATTCGTCCATTTATTCGTTGTCATGTGTGCTGTCAAGGATTCCTTCAACGATGTCGGAGGTTTCCATGTTATTCCTTCCTGTCCTTCTCCGGTCGCACTTGCCACCTCACCAACAACCCACCCAAGATCAAAGGGAATGTCAGTTGCCTGTTCTTCAGCTTCACTTAACTTTGTGGTCGTCTTTGTCAGCAGAATGTGTATTTTATTCCCCTTGGCGACTGCCCTAGGGCCAAACAGATCATTATACTGATTCTTGTCAGAGCCCTTCTTGACAGCCACTTGTGTTTTCCACTTACCTTCATTCTCTTTTTTAGTAATCTCTGATATCGTCCTTTTATCTCCTCCATACTTGGTGTACTTTGCCCAAATATCACGTTTATTTTCACCCGTGCCATCAGCGCCAACGTTGGTGAAATCCGCTATGGCAAGAGCAACCATCATTCCATTCACATCAAGGAGAGAATGTCCATCGAAAGAATTGGGAGGCCCAGTGCGAGAGCTCCCTTCCACAGGTGATAATTGTGTTTTCTTCGCCGTGAAGAGCTCCACCTCGTTTGAGTTCCTCGGCTCCACGCCAGCTGCAGCAAACGTCCCACCACGGCAGCAGACGAATAATACGGACAGGAGGAAGAGCATTGAAATCATCCCAGAAGAGTATGAGGTCATCGGGTGCTTGAACATGTTTGGCTCCTTTTGTCTTCTTTCCTCACCTCTTCTACTGGGTGTGTGTGTGTGCTGTTTGTACTCTTCACAGTGAAACAGTAGCAATGATAATACGTGTGCTTGGTATTTCCTTCCTTATATCCAAGAGAGAGAGAGAGAGAGAACACTACAACGACATTCAACATAATTCACACTGACATCATTCCTTCCGGCAACGAGTCTCCGGAACATTAGTCTAAGAATAAAGAAGTGCACACATACAGGGAACAACAAAACACAATGATGAAGATAAACCAAACAAACACATACCAAGTACTAATAAGAGAGAATAAGAAACGTGTTTGTGGAAATGCAACTTCATCCCTTAAAAATAGGAGCTCTTCTGTCACAGTCTGTGTTTTGATATGTATTGTACTGTAGTTCCTCATTTGGAATCATCAGTATTGTTCAATCTTAACACCGCGCTCACGCAGAATGCTAGTTACACTATCGTTCATCACACTGGAGTTTGGAATCCTTACTTCCTTTATGCACTCCATAGGCAAAAGAAATGACAACGATGTCTTCAGACCCATACAGTATTGTATAGCAAGTTCCTCCAGATAAAAGAGTGATCCGCACACCTCAGCCAAGTCCTTCTCTGTGATCCTTATTTCATACAGACGGAGATGTTGTGGGTACGGCGCTGTTGAAATCCACTGAAGACTCTTAGCGGCCGTATTCAAGAGTTCAAGATATCCCAAATTGGGATACTCATCCACAGATGGCATTTCAGCAATACTGGCTGTGCTCACTCTCAGTTCCTCAAGATCTGTGAAACGCCTCCCGCAACGGAACATCTCGTCGGCATCCACGGCCTCTCCCCACAGCCACACGTTCCTCAGCGTTGGAATCGTTGTGAGGACCTCAACCTGCCCAAGCCTCCAGCATCTATCAGCCGATATGTACTGCAGTGATGGATGATATTTAAATGGAGCCAAAGAGGCCACATTGTGGCACCCTGCAATGTTAAGAGAGCGCAGCTGCCGCAACTCACTCAGTACTTTGATGTCGCTGTCTGTGATTTTTGTCTGGCCCGCATAAACTTCGTACAAACTGTCCATCCCACGAATGGATGACAATGAGCATGCCTTGCCCTCTATAGTTCCCAACCTCACCATGTTCTTCAGTTCACGGATGTGGGTCAGTGCGACACCTAACCTACTGGCGTCATCACCCCGGAGGGTCTTCCGGCTGCGACGTGCTTTTATTCGTCACTCTCTCAGTCGCTTATTGTAATCCGACACAAAATCGATTCCTTGTGTTTCCCAACGTCTCACTTCCGCAACAGGGAAGTCACGTGACTCAGAATACAGCAATAGCAGCAGCTCCACAAGTCCATCTACATCCCAAGACTTAACATAAAGGCTGATGGGATGCTTAATGACTGAGGACCTCAGCTTAATGTGAGCAGCGGCAGCAGACGCGGGAAAAGAATGGAATCGTTTGTCCAGCTCTATTGCAGAGATGCACACCCTCACAAAAACATCAACCTTTGCTTTCTTGTGGCCAATGTCGGGAAAATCCATTCCACTTCTTTGCCAATCAAACGGAGTAAAAGCAACCGCGAGCATCTCACTTGGATGTGTTGCGCGTCACTGACGGAGAGTCTGTTCATTACATCCTGCACGCAACAATCTCTCTGCAGTGTCAGCATAGATGCCTGCCGATCCCGGAAACACACAGTCAAAGATATCCATATTCGTGAACGCAAAGGATGATAGTGAAAGTTTTGTCAAGAAATTTGCGCACGTTATCTTTCTCTCACTGAGGGAACGAAGGGTGGAGGAGAGAGATGCAAATAAGAAGACACATACAACGAGAACATATCTCAACCACAACGACCGGCATTCACCATTCCTCTTTCTTCCTCCCCAAGTCAAGACTTTAAAAGCACCCCTCCGTTTGAATGATTTCCCACAAAATGAAATCACCCCTCGTACGCCCGAGTTACTTCGCATGATGTATTAACACACTCCCGGCACTAGAAGAGAGGCGGCAGCAACATGACACGGGAGTTCACACGCACACACCCGAACGCCACTTGTGCAGTATAATCCCCGGTCACATCGGTGTCTTCCCAGACGTCAGTCAGTCAATGTGCACCGCGTAGACTCTGCAGGAAAAACAAAGAAGAAGAGGTCTGGTCTTCGGCTTGACCGCAGAAAGTGTGCAGTGTTTATTTTGTGAGCACACCTTGACATCTTCACATTACACGCTGCACTCCTTCAACCGCCCTGTGTGTGCGTGAGTGAAAAGAATTGGACTTCTCCCACCGTGAGCAGCAACAACAACGCAGCTGGTTCACACTATTGTGTACAAGCCCAAACATACACACACACACACAAAGAGAGAGAAACATTCATCCACATGTGGAGACGTCACTTCCCCGCTTCCACCCACTGATGCCACAAACTTGTGTTTCACTTGTGGGAATTACCTCCGCCAGCATCTGTCCTTCTCATTCTTTCTTGAGGAGCTCCACGTTGACATTTTCTCCCCATCTCATTGTCAGTCATAATGGGTGGCTTGGTTGCGTGTATGCGGGAGAGAAACATACTGCACTGACGTTGTAGCTGCAAGCAGAGAGAAATACAAAAGAAATGTGGCACGCGGTTGTGTTGTGAAGAAGTCCAGTCAGTCGCACACTAATCGTAATTAGTCACCGCTGGGCACGCACACGTTACACGAAAAGAGAAATACCGCCGCGGTCAATGACACATGAAAGACGACGATGAATCATCCACACACAGAGAGAAACTACAAAACAGGGAAACGACAGCCATGGAATCATTTTCATTCACCACAAACCCCAGACACATTTTCACAGGATACATTCAGCACGTACTGAGGCACCTTATTGTCCCAGAACTCCACAGTGGATTCTTCTTCATTTTTATCCACGGTTGTGTTCTTGCTGACTTCACACTGCAGCCATTTCTGTATTAACTCACTATCGACGTGTTGCAGAAAAATAATTTCCCACGTCAAGCCTTGGGCGAAGGCTTCGCAATTCTCAAAACACTCCACCAGATCCTCATTGAAGTCCTTGAGCATTCTGGTTGTAATATCATGGGGCTTCACTGGACTTGTTCGTACTCCAACCAACTTCTTCTGCGGTGCTTTGATGAAAAAGAATCCATCAAGAAAGGGAGGAGAGCTCCTTAAGCCCGGCACGTACAACACTCCACAACTCACTTTACTCTTCTCAGGATAAAACATTTTTGGAAATAATGGAGCCGAGTCCTTAGGACACAACTGAGGGTTCATTTGAAGCACACAAGAATGTGGTTCACGCCCTGCTGGTGGCATCAACTCAATGAATTTATCGTGCGTCCCTTCCACAAACTCTGTATTCAGAAATGCACACACACCATACACTTCCAGAGATGATGCAAACGGCGGGTTGGAGAATTCCAGCACTGAATGAAGAGCACGGGGCGACAGCATAATAGCCCTCTCCAAAGAAGACAGTACTTTGCCTCGGAGCACGGCAGAGATTGGTGCATTCCAAAAGTACTCTATTCCATCGAGTTCTGTGACTAGTCGAACAGTTTTCACAAGACCATGAAACGGATTTTCACCATACCAAAGACTGGCCTTGTTCACTTGAAGGTATCTCTCAACAGTCGATGGATTAATATTATGCACGCCCTCCCCCCCCCTAACATAACCCACTGGCGTATGTGCATAATCACGATCAAACACAAAGCGCGTAATTGGCCCTATCGGCGTTATATGTTCTTCAACACTGTGCCAGTCATCTCTTTGCTCTCTTGTACATTCATTGTGCTTCATCCAAGCACACATTGCCTTCAAATCACGCTCACCTGGGCAATTCATGACAATCCTTAAAGCACCCTTTTTCTCCTCCCAGCCTTTGAATCTCTTTTCATATGGGGCCGAGATCAGAGTCATGCCCCATCCAGTGGGAGGCAATTTCAGAGAAGGGAGTTCATTACTGTTCTCTGCATCGTGTATAATATATCCCCTGATCCCGCGCAGAGACATATCGTTCAAAATATTCCGAAGCTCCCCATTGTCATGCAAATACATCACTGTTTCGGTATTCTTACCAAACACATACGTTGAACTCATATCATAGTACACGACCACGGGAATTTGTCCGATATCAAAATGCAACAGCTGATAAAGAAGGTATGACCCAGCAGCCGCGGATTTCTCTATGGCTTCCGTTCCAATCAGCACACGTCGCCTCACCTCAAACTTTTCTGATTCCTAAGTGTCAAACAACCCAGTTGGATCTCCTTCAACAATCCGCCACACTCGCTCCACTTCAACGTTAACAAAACAGTCAATAAAATAGTTGCCTGTGCATAGTGAGTACGGCCATTTCTTTTCTGACGTGAGTGCCGTCAGTCTTGGACGTGGTGAAGAAAACTGTTCTATTGCATCATCCACCCCGAGAGACCAACCCTTCACCTTGTACTTCCATGACTCTTGTGGGGGTATGCCTTCCCTTGCTTCCATTCCCATCCCATCACCACCACTGCAATCATCAGGAGCTTCCACAACATGGCTCCACTTCGCATCATAAACGGACTCATATAAACTATCTTGTGCCTCCAATCCAGGCATTACTTCTAGATAAGCCGTCACAAGGGCGGCATCCAAAATTCTCTTCATGGTTTCAGGCACAGTTTCCCTCACCTCCTCAGTAGCTTCTGACCACTCTCGAAGAGTGAGCACATCATTATCCCGAAGACCATGTACACATTTAGTTAGAAGCGCATAGGTCTGGTAGGATGGTGAATCCATAATGTTCTTTAGTGTCTCCTCATTGTCGATATATTTGCCAGGCTCCATAAATGCCTACATTGAAGGGTTCTTTTTCGTCACGACGTTATTGTAACCCAATTCGCGCTGAAGGAAATCTTTCAGCTTAATGTCTGCAGTGTGATCTTGCCCCCCAAACAACACTTCTTTTATTGTACTGTAAAGGGTCCATTTGGGTCTCCTTTTCTTTTTCCTCTCACGACCTCTTGCGTTGTTACAACCATTATCTCCAGACACACCATTGGGTGCCATTACGACGCGTGTGCAGTGAAAGATCCCACTCACGCCACAAGAGGGCATCAAATGGGCACGCTTTATTGCGACAATTTTCCGCAGTTCTTTCTTCTCGCAACTCAAATACTTTTCAAATTGTTTACTGCACGACGTAGCGGCGGTGTTGTTGCTCGCTGTATGCGTCGAATAGACACGCATTGCGGTGGCATGCAATAAAGCAATGGACTCGCACTGCTCCCGCAGCCACGTCACAGGGAATTGCCTCAAAGTTCTCCACATTATTTCTCTTTTTTCCCTTTCATTGTGGTTAGTTTTGTTCGCCCTATTCCCCGGAATACCGACAAAAAAGAGATCAATGTATACACACAAATAAGGAACAAGAAAGTGCTTTTACAATTACGCTATCGAAGTGTAGCACAATTTCCTCTTTCTCTCTCTCTCCACAATCATCACTACAGCACAAAAGACTATTTAACTAGAGAATAGGTTTCTGCACAGACTCTCTTGCCCCGAGGGTGTGTTTGCAGAAGCTGAAACAATACAACAGAAAGAAAATAATGTGTTGAGGCACTCTTATCCAAAGACAATCACCCTCAACAAACGGAATCGACGACTCTTCATCAACTAACATGAGACAGTTCAATCTGCGATATCCAGAATTACTGGTCCACGCCACGACAACCCTTCGCCAGGTGACAGCCCAGTGAGGAGAAAATTCCTGCCGTGTATGTTGTCCGTCCACTAATCTTGCAACAACACACAGGAAACAAAAGAAAAACAAGCACCATGCATGCCCATGAAATCCAAATACTTCTGTGTACGCTTTTTTGAATACATGTCACTGCACATCACTTGGCACATCCTTTTGATGCCACACCTTGCGAAGAGGTTTTGTCTACCCACACTCCCAATAGCCAGTCGTGTCAGAAGAACGACCCACGCACACACACACACACACACAAAGTCAACATCGGTAGGCATTTCCCAAACATCTTCTGTCCCTCAAAAAAAGAAAAGATGTCGCCCCAAGCATCGTAACAAAGAAGCCGCCATCACTTTTCGCATGGCAACACTTTCCCCCATGGAGTTTATCTCCACAGCGTAGGGGATGGTGTAACTCTTGCAGCGACAGACGGGGCACGCGCCGTACTATCCAGAATAATCATATGCACTACACAATCCGTATATTCAGAAACGCAGAATGAAGCATCCAGGACGCAACTTCAAATTCAAACAATCCAGTACAAATTAATCAACCAGGCGAGGATTACAATACATCATATACCTGACTGCATGTGGATGCATACCGCTACATACTCAAGGGAAAAAAGAGTAAAATGAAACTGCAAGAAGACACACATAGTCACACTAGAGGAGAAAAAAAGAAACAGATACAACACAGCGGTTCAGCAAAGAAGGATAAATAAAAAAAGGGGAATGCCAGACTGGACTCGAAATTCAACTGCTCATCCTGAAAAACAAAAAATGGTAAACTGCATGAAGTACTAAGAAACAAAAAAAAAAGTGTCCTAAGAAAAATGTTTCGCCTCAAACCCTAAAAAAAAAAATGAATATACCTTCTTCAGTTGTATAGTATCCACAAATTACACGCACATCATTTCAATTCAATTGGAAATCCTTCAGTGTATTGCCAGTGCTGTAATTAAGGGAAGTAAACAACGAAGAGGCAAGCTATTCCTGTAAGCACAAATGAAGGAAAAAAGAAAAAAAAACATTGATGGACAATCCTGCATATACTGCTGATTCTGGATAGAGGGGTCAAACGTTCACTTGTTCAAAAACACAAGAGCCCACATTGTGTGTTTCGTTTCACAAAAAAAGATACAAAGCCCAATAGACCCATGAGTACCAGCAGCAGACGAGACACGTGCTCATACATACAGTTGTCACCTTTTATTGCTTTGAAACCATCACCAATGTTACCGATGTTACCACTGTTGATGATAATGGGCATTTGCAGTTCTGATGTGTCCAACGGTCGGGCGTACAGCATGACATTTCTGACAGTCACTTGGCTGCCTTCCTTTTCCTGATTGCCTTCCTGTCTTTCTCCAATGAGTACACGCAGAACCACGCGAGGCACAACTGGATCAGCGTCTTCTTCTTCTTCTTCTTCTTCTTGAAACGGTTGAAGTTGTGCACAACCAATAATGTCATCGTATTCCAGCGTCTCGTCGTCAGCATCCAGATCAGCACCCCCAACAGCATCTTCCAAACTCCCCAAACGCTTTCCATCAATGAACACAGAGCCCGTGCCGTTCTGGAAGATGAGTGCCACTTGGTATGTTTCCCCCTCCTCCCAAGTATTCAGCTGTTCACTCCCTCCGTCTGCAGACACGCCCTTCCATTGCTTGTCCTTATCGTACGACAGCCATGTATATTCCTTCTCTGAATCATCATTCATCAATTCAACACCCATCAAACGGGTGACGTTCTGTGGTTTGTTGTGGATGGTCACCATTGCCACGACAGTGAACCCACGGTCCGTAAAAAGGTAGGCTTGATTATCCCCTTGCTCTCCAATGGGCCACACAACTTGTGTTCCAGGCAGTGCAAGTTTAAGACCATAATCAACCTTCGTCGCTGAGCCCTGCACTGTGGCATTCACTCCGAGGTACTCATCTTCCCACGTGGCAGTGTCACCCTTGTTGGACAACAAGCCAAAAAGACCTTTCGTCAACGATGAGGGTAAGATTCTCTCGTCCACATCTTTCCAGGCCTTCAACACTCTCTTTATTTGGTCCAACTGCTCAGCGAGATGCGCAAGAACAACAGTGCTGGATGCTTCCTCACCCTTATCATACATGGCAAACAACTCATCTTTTGTGTATAATAAAGCAATGAAGGCACTCACGAGCACATAATCATCAGATATAAGTCCAACAGAATACACACGATTATTATCAGAGAGTAATAGGTGTAATACGCTGCTGGACGCCTGACCCTCATAACTTCCTTGCTTCGTAAATAGGACCATGTCCTTGTTGTCAATGGTTATAGTCATGATGTCATACTGAGCGCTGCAAATACCAAACTGCAATCCCTCACTCAGGACGGTTGGGCGTGTCTTGGACAAATCAACCCATGTCTCTCCCATGTCGCTGGATCCATACAGTTTGTTCCCTTCGTCTCCACGCGAAGCGAACATGAGGAGTTTTCCCTCCCACTCGAAAAGAGTGGCATCAACGCAATCACCATCAATAAAGCCACTTGAAGGTATCTTCCAACTCTTTCCATTATCTGTTGAATAAATGACTGTGCAGAAATGCTTTTTATCCCTACCTTCCACTTTCAGAGCAACAAGAGGGAACACAATTGTATTGTCTTTCTTCATCAAAATACCTCTCCCCGTAGCATCACGAGGACGTGTCCATGATTTTGTCTTCAGATATGCATCGACAGTGTTCTTTAATGACGTGGGCGACCCAAACTTGATTGCCTTGCCGCCTCCTTCAGAAGACGCCGCGACATCCCCAGTGTACAACTCAACATCCCACTCGGCCTTATTTTGTGTAATGCTCGGTTTATCGTCACGCTGCAGAAGAAGAAAAACTTTATTCTCCTTCACAACTGCCTTGGGGCCATTCAATTGAACAGTGTAGTTTGTCTTTTTGCTCGTTGGATAGCAACCTGTGTCGTCCATTTGTTCCCACTTTCCGCAGTGGTCTGTGCCGCCCAGTCCTTTCCTTCAGAGCTGATGTGCCTTGCCCAAACGCCATTGTCAGCATTTCGCGTCTTATCGTAATACGCAATGGCGAGGCCCACCATCAAATCATTCACATTGAAAAGGGATAAGGGACGGAACACTTTAACATCACCTTTATCAGTGTCATTGAACCCCTGTGCGCCCGGAGAAACTTTGGTCGCTGAAGTGAAGAGTTCGATGCGTTTCTGGCAGATCCCCCTGAGCGTACACGACCCCAATTCCGCTGCTGCATACCAACAACACAACAAACAGGAATGGTAGCACTCCATAAGAGGACCAAAACATCAGATGATGGGACATGCTGGACCTTTTCGGCGCAATCTTACTTTCTTGTGTGGTTTTCCTTGTATTGGATTCAGTCAAACTGCAATTGTTGTTTTTGTCTGTGTTTGTATATGTATGTCCTGGGGAAGAAAAAATGAAGAAAACAAAACAGCATGCCAACAGAGAATAGATATGTAGAGAGAAAGAGAGAGAGGAGGTAAGTGAGGGAAAAACACGAGATGTTTTACTTGGCTGCTCCTGTAAAGACACAAGACGGGGAAAGAAAAAAAAAATTGCATGTATATAAGTATATCACGTAGACTAGTATTCATATTATTATCAATAATTTCACCGTGATCAAAACAATTCAGGAATGTAAAACAATGGCCACTTGGGTGGCAAGCGCTTTGGGACTTGCACGGGGAGTTTTTGAAGCATAAGAAAAAACCACGGAAAATGGCATGTTGCACGTTAAGCCCTCCACCCCGGGTGTCGCGGAACAACCAATTACCCATGCGCCGACCAACATTGTGGAGCACATTTCTTCTTTCCAAGAGGGGCGCGGAAAAAACGCTTCGCACAAGGTGAAGGGGGCCTGCGCCGTCTTTTAGGAAGCGGGATTCTCGGCAAGATGAACAGATTTTCCACATCGGGAGGAATCCGGGAAAGTATTTGCTGCTGTTGTTGTTTTTTTCGTTTTCTCGTTATGCACTGCCTCGGTGCTCGCGCCCTGCCAGGGATTACCTCCCGGGCCGTAAAGCTTGGAGCGCGAGGCGGGCGGCCATTTCCCACACCTCGCGGGTATATGAGGGATTGTTTTCGCGGCACGGAGTTCATTCCGGACCACGGAAAACAAATGCCGGGACGATGCGCATTTGGCGGGGACCGTGGGCCGTGTTGTGCGCCGCTGCGGCGGTCCTTTTGCCGCTCGCACTGCGCCGCAGACCGCTTGCGTTGCGGGTGTGCAGACCGCGCTGTTTAGGCGCGAGGTCTCCGCGGGTCCGGCGGGGTTTTTGGGGTGCCGCGGCGGGACGATAAGTGAGGCGAAAAACCCCCCGGCACACTTGGTATTTCGGGGGTGGCTTGGCAGCCGTTGTCTCGGAAGCCTGCGGGCCGCAAGGGCGGGCAAAGGAACTGGTTTGGTGAAGTTTTTTTTTCCTGTTTAAATACTTCCTTTTCAGCCATGTTTTTTTTTTTTCCTGGTGTCACGAAAAGATTGTTTATTCTTCTTTTTTTTTTTGCGTTGTATTTCTTAGTATTTCGCTGAATGGTTATGTTGGGTTCCTTTTTTTTTGAATCTTGTAGAAAAGGATGGGCTAACATGTATACCTCAAATATGAAATTAACTAATTAATGAATAATATGGACAGAGATCCTTGCATTACATACGGTGATAAGTAATTTGTTTATTTTTCTTTTTTATGATCTTTTCCTACACGAGTGAGAAAAGGCCACGATCAAAACGGAGAAGGATGTTTTCTTCTTATTACTATTTGGATATAAAATAGCTGCAATACGTCTCTGCATTAAAAATCAGAAATTCTTATCATGAAAGTGACGAGGACGTGATGATTTTTTTTCTCGTTTTATTTCTGGTGTTTGTGTGTAGTTTCCCTTCCCCCCTCTACTCTTTGAAATGGTGTAGACTTTCTGTGGAACGATTCTATGGAGTTTGTTTACATAACGTTTGGCCTATTCAAATTTCGGTGCTTCCATGTGGTATTTCCCTGCTAAGATCGTTTGCTTATTTGTGCAGACAAAATCGGTGTACAGAAGTAGCTAAGCAGACAAGGCTATCAGCCGTAGGGAGACCCATCCGTGTATAGGTTTATACATTCTGCTAATCCCCTTCTTGAATGATTAAGCTATTGGCATTCCTGATTTGGTGTGTATTTGCGTTTTTGACCGTTAAAATAATAATAATAATAATAATAATAATAATAATAATAATAATAATAATAATAATAATAATAGGTATTTTCTACTGGTATTTGTGTTTCTGTGTATACGGTCTTCGTGTTTTTGCTATTGTTTTTGCCACAACTACTTAATAATGAGGCCACGAGCGAGTGGGTATTTTCATTTATGAGTGTATGCAGTTCACTTGAGCTCTTATTATGCTGCTGTTCTTATTTTGCTTTGTCTTTTGAACTGTGTTTGAAGAGCACAATATATTGCATGTGGGCTCTGTTCGTATGACAGTTACTTATTGTGTACCGTTTAAACTGTAGCAGTTAGCTTTCGAAATGTATTGATTTTTATATCGTTATTTTGTTTGAAATTATTTTCGTTAAACGTAGATATATGAGTCAAAATAAGCCTCACTTTTCCAGTTTGTTAGTGATACTAGGAATGAAAGGACTTTTAGGGTAATGTGAAAGAAAGAGGATGTACGGGAATCACTAAAGAAAAAAAGAAAAAAAGAAAAAAGGCTTCTCCACTGATCTGCTCGATGTTGTTTTTGACTTGAATGGATTATTAATCCTCGTCTTTTGGAAACCGTAACAAAAGCATATATTGTATCACCTCACTACCAAATTAGTCTTTGATGTATACAAGGAGATCCTTTCAAATGAAATTCTGTGGGTGATGCTGCGTAAAGAATGACTCTTTGTCGATACCTTCCTTGTTGGATTTTTTTCTGCTGATGCTATCTTCTGTGGTCTTGGGGAATAAAATCGTGTTTGGATTTGACCCTTTCTTTTCGTTTATTCTTCTATCCTTTTTTTTTTTCTATGCATGGACGTCGTTTTCACAGCGATCCGTTCTCGTCATCATTCTTATGTTTGCAGGATGCTGCATTTCCCTCTAAGGATTCAGGAGGACGTTTTTACTTTTGCTTCTATTGGATATTTTATTCTTCTTTTATTTCTCTGTGTGTGTATTCGGTAGGGACACCTAAAAAGGAGATTGTCTAATTCCCAGATATTTTGCAGCGGAATACCAAACAATGATGAGCGCTAAACACAACGGAGTTGAACTCAAGTGCACTGATGATACCATTCAAAGCACTATGTTCTCGCTCCCCCAGTTTCAACATAACAATTCATTACCTGATGTGAGGCATGTAACCGCGCATGATGAGTCCGAAACACACAATACACTTTTAACCACCACGATAACAGATTCTAACAAACTGGTAACAAGCGTAACCGATACACCGTTATACAAACAAAAATTTCTTCATCTTTCTTCCCAACTTAACAAGGAAGTATGGGATCTTCATTATCGCGTGTTGTCGGCAAAGAAAAGGGAAAAAGAGGCTCGAGCACACTTTGAGAACGCACTTCAAGTCTATGTTCTACGACATATTGAACAAAACCTTCAAGATTCCTGATTTCCTCTTTATACAGTACTCTCAATATTTACATATTTTGTCAAAAATAGGTTGTCATTGTTATTGTTGTTTTTTCTTGGTCTCCATTTGTATTACTGATGATGTTATTAACCAATTAAAACTACGAGCTGATACACTTCAACACTTCTCTCTCCTTGACTTAATTAACACCGTAAAAAAAAAAACGCAAGTAGCAATGCAACCATTTGGCACATATAAACACACATCACACCACACAGAACCAAAAAGACAGGATGCAAAGCCGCCCGCTGAATCACCGTCGGGGAGTGTTGTGACTGCTTCTGGTGATTGTGATGGAGTGTGGAAGTGTACAAAGTGCGGTAAGACGAAGGCGCTCTCTGGGGATCATTTGAAAGGTAAGAATGAGGTGAGGTCCGATTGCTGGCCATGTGCGAAGAAAACGACGTTTAAGTTCGGAGGATCATCTGCATTGGCAGTGCAGCCAGATAATGTTGGATGCGACAAGAAGAATGTCATGCCACTATCGCTGAACGCTGACAAGAATGCAAAGCCCGTAGTGGATTTTAAGGCCCCACGTGTCCCGTTGGAGGCTGACGAGTACCTCTGCCTTGTGAAAAGTCCGGAAACAGCGGGGCAGGAAGGTCGAAGGGATAACAATTTCCAGCCCGTATGGCGGTGTCGGGTCTGTGACAAGGTCAAGGCACTTGCTGGAGATCATCTCAAGGGGAAAACCGAGGTTCGAAGTGATTGCTGGCCTTGTGCTTGCAAGCGAACGTTTTACCTAACGTCATCGCAAGCAGCAGAGGACTTACGCATTACTCAGCAAGGCACAACGACCCAAACGATAGACAGCACTACTTCCAGTAAACCTGCTGCGAACAGCCTCCAGGACTCCTCGTGTGAAGTTCCACCAATGAAAAACGCTGAATCACCATTCAAGAGTGTGTTTGGAGCGCGAGCTGCAGGGGATGCAAAGCCACCCGCTGAATCGCCATTCAAGAGCCTGTTTGGAGCGCCATCTGCAGGGGATGCAAAGCCACCCGCTGAATCACCATTCAAGAGTGTGTTTGGAGCGCCATCTGCAGGGGATGCAAAGCCACCCGCTGAATCACCATTCAAGAGTGTGTTTGGAGCGCCGGCTGCAGGGGATGCAAAGCCGCCTGCTCAATCACCATTCAAGAGTGTGTTTGGAGCACCATCTGCAGGGGATGCAAAGCCGCCTGCTCAATCACCATTCAAGAGTGTGTTTGGAGCGCCATCTGCAGGGGATGCAAAGCCACCCGCTGAATCACCATTCAAGAGTGTGTTTGGAGCGCCGGCTGCAGGGGATGCAAAGCCGCCTGCTCAATCACCATTCAAGAGTGTGTTTGGAGCGCCAGCTGCAGGGGATGCAAAGCCGCCCGCTGAATCACCATTCAAGAGTGTGTTTGGAGCGCCAGCTGCAGGGGATGCAAAGCCGCCCGCTGAATCACCATTCAAGAGTGTGTTTGGAGCGCCGGCTGCAGGGGATGCAAAGCCGCCTGCTCAATCACCATTCAAGAGTGTGTTTGGAGCGCCAGCTGCAGGGGATGCAAAGCCGCCCGCTGAATCACCATTCAAGAGTGTGTTTGGAGCGCCGGCTGCAGGGGATGCAAAGCCGCCTGCTCAATCACCATTCAAGAGTGTGTTTGGAGCGCCAGCTGCAGGGGATGCAAAGCCGCCCGCTGAATCACCATTCAAGAGTGTGTTTGGAGCGCCGGCTGCAGGGGATGCGAAGCCGCCTGCTCAATCACCATTCAAGAGTGTGTTTGGAGCGCCGGCTGCAGGGGATGCGAAGCCGCCTGCTCAATCACCATTCAAGAGTGTGTTTGGAGCGCCGGCTGCAGGGGATGCAAAGCCGCCCGCTCAATCACCATTCAAGAGTGTGTTTGGAGCGCCATCTGCAGGGGATGCAAAGCCGCCCGCTGAATCGCCATTCAAGAGCCTGTTTGGAGCGCCAGCTGCAGGGGATGCAAAGCCGCCCGCTGAATCACCGTCGGGGAGTGTTGTGACTGGTTCTGGTGATTGTGATAGAGTGTGGAAGTGTACAAAGTGCGGTAAGACGAAGGCGCTCTCTGGGGATCATTTGAAAGGTAAGAATGAGGTGAGGTCCGATTGCTGGCCATGTGCGAAGAAAACGACGTTTAAGTTCGGAGGATCATCTGCATTGGCAGTGCAGCCAGATAATGTTGGATGCGACAAGATGAATGTCATGCCACTATCGCTGAACGCTGACAAGAATGCAAAGCCCGTAGTGGATTTTAAGGCCCCACGTGTCCCGTTGGAGGCTGACGAGTACCTCTGCCTTGTGAAAAGTCCGGAAACAGCGGGGCAGGAAGGTCGAAGGGATAACAATTTCCAGCCCGTATGGCGGTGTCGGGTCTGTGACAAGGTCAAGGCACTTGCTGGAGATCATCTCAAGGGGAAAACCGAGGTTCGAAGTGATTGCTGGCCTTGTGCTTGCAAGCGAACGTTTTACCTGACGTCATCGCAAGCAGCAGAGGACTTACGCATTACTCAGCAAGGCACAACGACCCAAACGATAGACAGCACTACTTCCAGTAAACCTGCTGCGAACAGCCTCCAGGACTCCTCGTGTGAAGTTCCACCAATGAAAAACGCTGAATCACCATTCAAGAGTGTGTTTGGAGCGCGAGCTGCAGGGGATGCAAAGCCGCCTGCTCAATCACCATTCAAGAGTGTGTTTGGAGCGCCAGCTGCAGGGGATGCAAAGCCACCCGCTGAATCACCATTCAAGAGTGTGTTTGGAGCGCCGGCTGCAGGGGATGCAAAGCCGCCTGCTCAATCACCATTCAAGAGTGTGTTTGGAGCGCCAGCTGCAGGGGATGCAAAGCCGCCTGCTCAATCACCATTCAAGAGTGTGTTTGGAGCGCCAGCTGCAGGGGATGCAAAGCCGCCCGCTGAATCACCATTCAAGAGTGTGTTTGGAGCGCCGGCTGCAGGGGATGCAAACCCGCCTGCTCAATCACCATTCAAGAGTGTGTTTGGAGCGCCAGCTGCAGGGGATGCAAAGCCGCCCGCTGAATCACCATTCAAGAGTGTGTTTGGAGCGCCGGCTGCAGGGGATGCGAAGCCGCCTGCTCAATCACCATTCAAGAGTGTGTTTGGAGCGCCGGCTGCAGGGGATGCGAAGCCGCCTGCTCAATCACCATTCAAGAGTGTGTTTGGAGCGCCGGCTGCAGGGGATGCAAAGCCGCCTGCTCAATCGCCATTCAAGAGCCTGTTTGGAGCGCCGGCTGCAGGGGATGCGAAGCCACCCGCTGAATCACCATTCAAGAGTGTGTTTGGAGCGCCGGCTGCAGGGGATGCAAAGCCGCCTGCTCAATCACCATTCAAGAGTGTGTTTGGAGCGCCAGCTGCAGGGGATGCAAAGCCGCCTGCTCAATCACCATTCAAGAGTGTGTTTGGAGCGCCAGCTGCAGGGGATGCAAAGCCGCCCGCTGAATCACCATTCAAGAGTGTGTTTGGAGCGCCGGCTGCAGGGGATGCGAAGCCACCCGCTGAATCACCATTCAAGAGTGTGTTTGGAGCGCCGGCTGCAGGGGATGCAAAGCCGCCTGCTCAATCACCATTCAAGAGTGTGTTTGGAGCGCCGGCTGCAGGGGATGCGAAGCCGCCTGCTCAATCACCATTCAAGAGTGTGTTTGGAGCGCCGGCTGCAGGGGATGCAAAGCCGCCTGCTCAATCACCATTCAAGAGTGTGTTTGGAGCGCCGGCTGCAGGGGATGCGAAGCCACCCGCTGAATCACCATTCAAGAGTGTGTTTGGAGCGCCGGCTGCAGGGGATGCAAAGCCGCCTGCTCAATCACCATTCAAGAGTGTGTTTGGAGCGCCAGCTGCAGGGGATGCAAAGCCGCCTGCTCAATCACCATTCAAGAGTGTGTTTGGAGCGCCAGCTGCAGGGGATGCAAAGCCGCCCGCTGAATCACCATTCAAGAGTGTGTTTGGAGCGCCGGCTGCAGGGGATGCGAAGCCACCCGCTGAATCACCATTCAAGAGTGTGTTTGGAGCGCCGGCTGCAGGGGATGCAAAGCCGCCTGCTCAATCACCATTCAAGAGTGTGTTTGGAGCGCCAGCTGCAGGGGATGCAAAGCCGCCCGCTGAATCACCATTCAAGAGTGTGTTTGGAGCGCCGGCTGCAGGGGATGCGAAGCCGCCTGCTCAATCACCATTCAAGAGTGTGTTTGGAGCGCCGGCTGCAGGGGATGCAAAGCCGCCCGCTCAATCACCATTCAAGAGTGTGTTTGGAGCGCCATCTGCAGGGGATGCAAAGCCGCCCGCTGAATCGCCATTCAAGAGTGTGTTTGGAGCGCCAGCTGCAGGGGATGCAAAGCCGCCCGCTGAATCACCGTCGGGGAGTGTTGTGACTGGTTCTGGTGATTGTGATAGAGTGTGGAAGTGTACAAAGTGCGGTAAGACGAAGGCGCTCTCTGGGGATCATTTGAAAGGTAAGAATGAGGTGAGGTCCGATTGCTGGCCATGTGCGAAGAAAACGACGTTTAAGTTCGGAGGATCATCTGCATTGGCAGTGCAGCCAGATAATGTTGGATGCGACAAGATGAATGTCATGCCACTATCGCTGAACGCTGACAAGAATGCAAAGCCCGTAGTGGATTTTAAGGCCCCACGTGTCCCGTTGGAGGCTGACGAGTACCTCTGCCTTGTGAAAAGTCCGGAAACAGCGGGGCAGGAAGGTCGAAGGGATAACAATTTCCAGCCCGTATGGCGGTGTCGGGTCTGTGACAAGGTCAAGGCACTTGCTGGAGATCATCTCAAGGGGAAAACCGAGGTTCGAAGTGATTGCTGGCCTTGTGCTTGCAAGCGAACGTTTTACCTAACGTCATCGCAAGCAGCAGAGGACTTACGCATTACTCAGCAAGGCACAACGACCCAAACGATAGACAGCACTACTTCCAGTAAACCTGCTGCGAACAGCCTCCAGGACTCCTCGTGTGAAGTTCCACCAATGAAAAACGCTGAATCACCATTCAAGAGTGTGTTTGGAGCGCCGGCTGCAGGGGATGCAAAGCCGCCTGCTCAATCACCATTCAAGAGTGTGTTTGGAGCGCCAGCTGCAGGGGATGCAAAGCCGCCCGCTGAATCACCATTCAAGAGTGTGTTTGGAGCGCCGGCTGCAGGGGATGCGAAGCCACCCGCTGAATCACCATTCAAGAGTGTGTTTGGAGCGCCGGCTGCAGGGGATGCGAAGCCACCCGCTGAATCACCATTCAAGAGTGTGTTTGGAGCGCCGGCTGCAGGGGATGCAAAGCCGCCTGCTCAATCACCATTCAAGAGTGTGTTTGGAGCGCCAGCTGCAGGGGATGCAAAGCCGCCCGCTGAATCACCATTCAAGAGTGTGTTTGGAGCGCCGGCTGCAGGGGATGCGAAGCCGCCTGCTCAATCACCATTCAAGAGTGTGTTTGGAGCGCCGGCTGCAGGGGATGCAAAGCCGCCCGCTCAATCACCATTCAAGAGTGTGTTTGGAGCGCCATCTGCAGGGGATGCAAAGCCACCCGCTGAATCGCCATTCAAGAGTGTGTTTGGAGCGCCAGCTGCAGGGGATGCAAAGCCGCCCGCTGAATCACCGTCGGGGAGTGTTGTGACTGGTTCTGGTGATTGTGATAGAGTGTGGAAGTGTACAAAGTGCGGTAAGACGAAGGCGCTCTCTGGGGATCATTTGAAAGGTAAGAATGAGGTGAGGTCCGATTGCTGGCCATGTGCGAAGAAAACGACGTTTAAGTTCGGAGGATCATCTGCATTGGCAGTGCAGCCAGATAATGTTGGATGCGACAAGAAGAATGTCATGCCACTATCGCTGAACGCTGACAAGAATGCAAAGCCCGTAGTGGATTTTAAGGCCCCACGTGTCCCGTTGGAGGCTGACGAGTACCTCTGCCTTGTGAAAAGTCCGGAAACAGCGGGGCAGGAAGGTCGAAGGGATAACAATTTCCAGCCCGTATGGCGGTGTCGGGTCTGTGACAAGGTCAAGGCACTTGCTGGAGATCATCTCAAGGGGAAAACCGAGGTTCGAAGTGATTGCTGGCCTTGTGCTTGCAAGCGAACGTTTTACCTAACGTCATCGCAAGCAGCAGAGGACTTACGCATTACTCAGCAAGGCACAACGACCCAAACGATAGACAGCACTACTTCCAGTAAACCTGCTGCGAACAGCCTCCAGGACTCCTCGTGTGAAGTTCCACCAATGAAAAACGCTGAATCACCATTCAAGAGTGTGTTTGGAGCGCCGGCTGCAGGGGATGCAAAGCCGCCTGCTCAATCACCATTCAAGAGTGTGTTTGGAGCGCCATCTGCAGGGGATGCAAAGCCACCCGCTGAATCACCATTCAAGAGTGTGTTTGGAGCGCCGGCTGCAGGGGATGCAAAGCCACCCGCTGAATCACCATTCAAGAGTGTGTTTGGAGCGCCGGCTGCAGGGGATGCAAAGCCGCCTGCTCAATCACCATTCAAGAGTGTGTTTGGAGCGCCGGCTGCAGGGGATGCGAAGCCACCCGCTGAATCACCATTCAAGAGTGTGTTTGGAGCGCCAGCTGCAGGGGATGCAAAGCCACCCGCTGAATCACCATTCAAGAGTGTGTTTGGAGCGCCGGCTGCAGGGGATGCAAAGCCGCCTGCTCAATCACCATTCAAGAGTGTGTTTGGAGCGCCAGCTGCAGGGGATGCAAAGCCGCCTGCTCAATCACCATTCAAGAGTGTGTTTGGAGCGCCAGCTGCAGGGGATGCGAAACCGCCTGCTCAATCACCATTCAAGAGTGTGTTTGGAGCACCATCTGCAGGGGATGCAAAGCCACCCGCTGAATCACCATTCAAGAGCCTGTTTGGAGCGCCAGCTGCAGGGGATGCAAAGCCGCCTGCTCAATCACCATTCAAGAGTGTGTTTGGAGCGCCGGCTGCAGGGGATGCGAAGCCACCCGCTGAATCACCATTCAAGAGTGTGTTTGGAGCGCCAGCTGCAGGGGATGCAAAGCCGCCCGCTGAATCACCATTCAAGAGTGTGTTTGGAGCGCCGGCTGCAGGGGATGCGAAGCCACCCGCTGAATCACCATTCAAGAGTGTGTTTGGAGCGCCAGCTGCAGGGGATGCAAAGCCGCCCGCTGAATCACCATTCAAGAGTGTGTTTGTGTTGCCTATGATTCCTTCAGATGGTGAAAAGCCCCCTTTGGAGGAATGTAGTAAGAGTGCCTTTGGATCGCCTATTATTCCTTCGGAGGATGAATGTTCTTCTGTAGGTTCAGCGTTAAAGGGGAAGTGTGGGGACCCTGGTGCAAAGGATGGTAGAAACTCAGTGAATGTGCGTGGAAACACCGGGCCTGGTGTTTTCTTTTCGGGTGGGGCTTTGGAGTCTGAATCTGAAATTTCGCCTTTGATGTTTGATAGAAAGTCTAGCGTTGGAGCTGCCTTTGTGGTGCCTGGGATTCCTTCGGGGGATGGCGCTAATGGTTCCATAGATGTATGTGAGAAGGGAAAGGTGTTGCCTGCTTTTAAGGTTCCCACGATTCCTTTGGATGAGGATGAGGATGGCGCTGTGGTGGTGAGCGATTACAATGGAGAAGAGTATCAAATGGCGGTGAATGGAAGCGCCTGTATACAATGTGTTGGGGCGTCTGAGGTGATGGAAAGAGTGGAGAAAAGGTTGATGAAATTCAGGACCGAGTTGCTAGAAGAGGTTAGAAATGAAATGCGTAAGACATATAATTCTCTACAGAGAGAATGGGAAAATGATTATGTGATGCTGCCAATGACTAAGGGAGGTATTGTTATTTTGAAAAGTTGTCAAAAAAGTGGCTCCGCCGGTTTTTCTCAAACCGTTCGAGCCCATCTCTCCAATGCATTTCGCAAGTATTATTGATGTGCGGAATTGAACTCTAATAATATACGTGGAGGGAGGGGGAGAGGGCAAGCTTCTCACTGTGCATCAGAAACGCTGTAAGGAGTACTGCACTGAATGCTTCCATTTTATTTGGGTATGGTCTAAAGAAATTCTTGGGAAAGAAGGAGCCGTATGAGTTGAGCCGACTTCGATGTTAGGCTATCTTCCTTAATGATTTATTTTTCTTGTTTCATTCCTTTTCTGTTTTTTTCTACTTATATTCGATCATGATGGGATGATTCGTTAAGGGTGAAGCGACTTGAGAACTTTCATTCTCTGCTATTTCTGTTGTTGTTGAAGGTGTTTGAAGGTTTTGTTTGTTTGCCAACATGTCTTCACATCCCACTCGATTAGATGCCGTGTGCGAAGAAGTGCACGGAGACTTTGCGGCTTGTCGGCTTGGAAGTCTTCAAGAGCTTTGTCAACAGGTGCGAATGCTGCGCATCAACGTACAGCACTTGTCGTCTGAGCAGATACCATCTCTAGCGGTTGACATCACAGCATTCCAGGAGCCGCACTTGCGTGTGCCGTTGCGCACAAGCCTCTATCCAGACGTTGAGGAAAGGAAACTGACCCCGGGAAATGTTCTACTTGGCACAGATTCACTACTGTTGCAGTGCAAAAAACTCAACTCAGATGTAACTCGCACGGCACACAGGGCGCCAGCTAAACAACACCTACCAATGACTATGTACGCAATAGGATACACGCCTCACTACCACAACAAAAAGTTTCCATCATACAAAACAACACAAGCAGAGATGAACCTACAATCCCCAAACAGCGCAACAGACTATTCTCAAGTCGATAAACCCACACCGTTTGGCCAGACCACCGCAGCTGATAAACCCACACCGTTTGGCCAGACCACCGCAGCTGATAAACCCACACCGTTTGGCCAGACCACCGCAGCTGATAAACCCACACCGTTTGGCCAGGCCACCGCGGCTGATAAACCCACACCGTTTGGCCAGACCACCGCAGCTGATAAACCTACACCGTTTGGCCAGACCACCGCAGCTGATAAACCTACACCGTTTGGCCGGACCACCGCAGCTGATAAACCTACACCGTTTGGCCAGTTGGGCACAGCAGCTGATAAACCCACACCGTTTGGTCAGACCACCGCAGCTGATAAACCTACACCGTTTGGCCAGACCACCGCAGCTGATAAACCTACACCGTTTGGCAAGGCCACCGCAGCTGATAAACCCACACCGTTTGGCCAGACCACCGCAGCTGATAAACCTACACCGTTTGGCCAGACCACCGCAGCTGATAAACCTACACCGTTTGGCCAGTTGGGCACAGCAGCTGATAAACCCACACCGTTTGGTCAGACCACCGCAGCTGATAAACCTACACCGTTTGGCCAGACCACCGCAGCTGATAAACCTACACCGTTTGGCCAGGCCACCGCAGCTGACAAACCCACACCGTTTGGCCAGACCACCGCAGCTGATAAACCCACACCGTTTGGCCAGACCACCGCAGCTGATAAACCCACACCGTTTGGCCAGACCACCGCAGCTGATAAACCTACACCGTTTGGCCAGTTGGGCACAGCAGCTGATAAACCCACACCGTTTGGTCAGACCACCGCAGCTGATAAACCTACACCGTTTGGCCAGACCACCGCAGCTGATAAACCCACACCGTTTGGCCAGACCACCGCAGCTGATAAACCCACACCGTTTGGCCAGACCACCGCAGCTGACAAACCCACACCGTTTGGCCAGACCACCGCAGCTGATAAACCTACACCGTTTGGCCAGACCACCGCAGCTGACAAACCCACACCGTTTGGCCAGACCACCGCAGCTGATAAACCTACACCGTTTGGCCAGACCACCGCAGCTGATAAGCCCACACCGTTTGGCCAGTTGGGCACCGCAGCTGATAAACCTACACCGTTTGGCCAGACCACCGCAGCTGACAAACCCACACCGTTTGGCCAGACCACCGCAGCTGATAAACCTACACCGTTTGGCCAGACCACCGCAGCTGATAAACCCACACCGTTTGGCCAGACCACCGCAGCTGATAAACCCACACCGTTTGGCCAGACCACCGCAGCTGATAAACCTACACCGTTTGGCCAGACCACCGCAGCTGATAAACCTACACCGTTTGGCCAGACCACCGCAGCTGACAAACCCACACCGTTTGGCCAGACCACCGCAGCTGATAAACCCACACCGTTTGGCCAGACCACCGCAGCTGATAAACCTACACCGTTTGGCCAGTTGGGCACCGCAGCTGATAAACCCACACCGTTTGGCCAGTTGGGCACCGCAGCTGATAAACCCACACCGTTTGGCCAGACCACCGCAGCTGATAAACCTACACCGTTTGGCCAGACCACCGCAGCTGATAAACCCACACCGTTTGGCCAGACCACCGCAGCTGATAAACCTACACCGTTTGGCCAGACCACCGCAGCTGATAAACCTACACCGTTTGGCCAGACCACCGCAGCTGATAAACCTACACCGTTTGGCCAGACCACCGCAGCTGATAAACCTACACCGTTTGGCCAGACCACCGCAGCTGATAAACCCACACCGTTTGGTCAGACCACCGCAGCTGATAAACCTACACCGTTTGGCCAGACAACCGCAGCTGATAAACCTACACCGTTTGGTCAGACCACCGCAGCTGATAAACCTACACCGTTTGGCCAGACCACCGCAGCTGATAAACCTACACCGTTTGGTCAGACCACCGCAGCTGATAAACCCACACCGTTTGGTCAGACCACCGCAGCTGATAAACCTACACCGTTTGGCCAGACCACCGCAGCTGACAAACCCACACCGTTTGGTCAGACCACCGCAGCTGATAAACCTACACCGTTTGGCCAGACAACCGCAGCTGATAAACCTACACCGTTTGGTCAGACAACCGCAGCTGATAAACCTACACCGTTTGGCCAGACCACCGCAGCTGATAAACCTACACCGTTTGGTCAGACCACCGCAGCTGATAAACCTACACCGTTTGGCCAGACAACCGCAGCTGATAAACCTACACCGTTTGGCCAGTTGGGCACCGCAGCTGATAAACCTACACCGTTTGGCCAGACCACCGCAGCTGATAAACCCGCACCGTTTGGCCAGTTGGGCACCGCAGCTGATAAACCCACACCGTTTGGCCAGATCACCGGATCTAATGTTCCCACGCCTTTTGGTTCTGCGGGGGCAGGAGTGAGCGTGGCATCGGGTGGGGCATTTCCTACTATTGGTGCTCTCCCTTCTGTTGGCCATGTGGCGGTAGGTGTTTGGCCTGGAGGGGCGGCGAGCGAGTTCGGACATGCTAATGTTGGAGGACCAGCTCTACAGTCATGTGGAAGTGGCTCGCTTCCTTTTGGTTCAGGAGGTGGATTGGGTGCTAGAAGTGCATTCGGTGGCTCTGTAGCCAATGCGGGCAATGCCGCTGCGAGTGGGGTCGGGTTTGCACGGACCGCGAGTGCATTTGGTTCTTCTGTGAGTGCTCCTTCGGGTACGTTTGGTGGAGGGAGTGCGTTTGGTCAAGGGAGTACTGCCAGTGGGCCATCCACTGGAATGAGATCTGCGTTTGGACAAACTGTAAGTGCTTTTGGTAATCCGCCAGTGGCCGGAGGTGGTGCTTTTGGTCAACAGGGCGGTGGAAGCGTGTTTGGTGGTGCGGGAACCACTGGAAGTGCTTTTGCTGGTGCAGCTCCAAATACTGGTACCGCGTTTCAACCCTCTTCTTTTTCTAGTATCGCGGGTAACTACAAGGCTACTCCGCAATTTAAGAGCGTCTTTGGTCCCCATTAATTTTGACGTGAGCAGATGCAGATTCTGGGTTCTGTGCTATAAATCTTTCTCTCTCTCTCCTTCTCGTCCAAAAATAAAAGTGATTATTGTTGTCTATCACTCTGAAATACTTACTTGAAAAATGGCTAAATTATATATATATATATATATATATATATATATATATATATAATTTTTTTTTCTGAGTTGCTGTTTCTGGGACAAATAGTGGCTAGCTTTAAGGTATGGCAAATGATACTAGTGAAGTGCAATTAAAGGACGCTGATGATGAGGATTTACCCAGTCTTTTAGAACTCCTCAGGCATCTTACTGAGGCACCAGAACTAACGTTGGGTGTTTTGCGCGCAATAGCAGAGAAACGTCGTCAGTCCGGCATCGTGACGAGGGTGCTTGTTCATCGGTCAACTGGTCGTGTCGTTGGAACTGCCTCACTTTTTGTGGAACCCAAGTTTTTTCGTGGTGGAAAATCTGTTGGACACATTGAGGATGTCGTTGTGGATCCGTCATGTAGGGGAAAGAAACTTGGGCAGGTCCTCGTACGAGATCTTTGCGATATTGCCCGTTCACAAAGGTGCTATAAGGTTATTCTTGACAGTGCAGAAGCAAGCATTCAGTTTTACGAAAAACTAGGATTTCGGACTTGTCAGCAGCAAATGAGGCTCGATTTATAATGCGTAGTGTTCTGCTGCTTTTCTTTCCTTGGTTTTGGTTTTTTTGTATTTGCTGGAAAACTCAATTTTTTTTTCTCGTGTGTGTGCGTCTTTTTATTGTTTTTGTTTTTGTGCTACTGGTCGATTGTCGCGTGTGGTTCATGTCTTGTTTATCTCTGAGATTATAATTACGAATGCACGTATGTATATATATATATATATGGCAATCTGATTTTTTTGTGTTGTCATGAAGCATTCGACAGAAACGCATATCTAACTTGTGTGTTATTCGCGGTCTTTTTTCTATTCCTTTTTTCCTTGTTAAGGAGTTGGTGGAAAGGGAGAAAGAAAGCAACGCCCATGGATCGGCCGGAGCACCTTATCGATGGCCAATACCGTGCCATCAAGCTTCTGGGGAGTGGCTCATTTGGCGATGCCTTGCTTGTGAAGCGCATCCAAGATGGTTCTTTATTCGTCCTGAAGTACTCAAAAATTATGGGAAGAAATGATGTCGTTCTTCTTGAAGCGAAAAATATGTTGTTAACTACGAGTGACCACGTTGTTCGTTGTTATCGTGCATGGGTTGAGTCAGAGGACGGTCGATGTTACATGTTGCTGGAATATTGTGATGGAGGAGATTTAGAAAATTACCTTCATCTTGCCTATCCGTTTTCAGAGTCTCAACTAATTTCCATGTTTGCGCAGTTACTCATGGGACTTGATCATGTCCACATGAAGCATCTGATTCATCGGGACATCAAACTACAAAATTTACTGCTACAGCGTTCCACAGGCGTAGTAAAGATTGGTGATTTTGGACTGAGTAAGGCTCTTCAATTTACAGATGAAGCCTCTGGGACGCGTTTGGGAACGCCGCTATACTTTTCACCAGAAGTCGTCTCCGGATTGGACTATACGAGGAAGACAGATGTGTGGAGCATGGGTGTAGCTTTTTATCAGCTGATGACAAATGCGTTCCCATTCCCAGCCACGAGCGTAGATGAGATCTATGAATATCTTGGGAAGAAGAGAGCTGTGCACCCATGTCGACTGAGGGAAGGATACTACTCTGAGAGTCTTGGCGATTTGGTCATGAAGATGTTAACTAAAAGTCGAACCAAACGACCCACCGCCAGGGAATTACTGGCACTTCCCATCTTTGATGGAGTGCTTTCTTCTTGGCCGTGGCGTTCGCCTCGTCTTAAGGGAGCAAGTTGCCTCTTTGTCTGTCGGCCACGTTCAAGTGTCAATGTTCGATCTCAGCCATCATTAAAGGCTGAGCGAATCGGTGAATATGCATACGGTGATCATCTGTTTGTGAGCAGTGAACGCCTGGATAATGAGGGATTAACGTGGTACCATGTCCTGTATCCACTGGAGGGCTATTGTATCACGGCCACAATGAATGGCCAGCATTTATTTCAAATGGTCAATGATCCTACCAGGTGCTCTCCAATCGCTACACCAAGGTAATGCCTTTCTTGTTTTTTTTTTGCCCTCTTCTCCCATTCGTTTGGCTTTGCCTCTTGTTTTATTATTATTGAGTCTTCTCCAAGGAGAGAGGCGTCAGTATCCTCTCTTTACTCATTCTCTTGTTAAAATGAAAAAAAAAACAGATTGGGTTTGTCTTATTCACACTTCTTTTTTCATTGTTTCTCACAGTTCTGTGTGGGCTTGCACATATAAAGCCCCGTCTTTACTCACAGCGTCGAATTTGTGAATGTGCTTAAGTTGTTCAGGGGAATGTCACTTCACTGCTATTTTTTTTTCTTTTTTTTATTTTTGGGAGGAGTGGACTGGATATTTGTTTCTCATTCATTCTTGTCGCTACATCCAGTAATAGCTACGAGGGGTATTTCTTTTTTCTTTTTCATTTTTTTTCGTTATCTATCTATATCGCTGTGTATGCTACGGGGATTAGCCGTACGACCCTTTTTTTTTGGAGGGAGTTTTTTTTTCTGTTTTATTTCCTTCCCTTTTCTTTCCGGTTATTAGTATTCTTGTTGTTCTTTCTTCACCTTCACCTTCAAATTTCTTTTTCCTTCCTCGGTCATGCGTGCTGGCAGAGATGTATTGTCGGCGTTTTGGCTGTGCGCCGTTCAGGAGTGGGATTCGTTGCCTGTCAGACCTTGGCAGCGTCCTTGGAACGGGGACCTTGTCGCCCGAGCTCATGAGAACTCTTCAGGATGAGCTGAAGGAGGAGGAGCGTCAGAAAGACTGCGGCATCGGGGAGGCGCTGCGGGGCTGCATCGCCTCGGGGGACCTGGGCCACATGGAGTGCCCGGAGGCGGACGCCGCGCAGCTGCGGAAGGTGGACGCGATGGCGGACGGTCTCTTCAGCCGGATCCCGCTGCCGGTGGACCCGATGCGGGCCGCCCTCGCCCCGACGGAGGAGGAGCTCGCTGAGCGGCGGGAGTCCGAGGTGCTCAAGGAGGCGGTGCGGGAGCAGTACATGCGCCAGAGGGCGGCGAAGTCGGCGGAGGAGGCCAGAATAGCCACCGCAATGAAGCACTACGATGTAAGCGGGGACGAGGGAGTGGCCCACGACTCCGGGGGAGATACGTTGTCTTTGGATGAAAGGACGGAGGTACGTCAGCAGATTGACGCGATGAAGCTCCAGATTGCAAGGCTCGAAAAGTTCTTGAACTCCCAAGAGGGAGATTGATATATATGGTTATCTCCCCTCCTTCTCCTCACCCCTGTTACTATTCGTTTTGTTTTTTTTTCTTGAATCTGAGTCAGATTGTGTTGTTTTTCACCGTTGTCAATCTGGATGCTCATGTGTTTTAATATTGTTATTATGTTATTTTATTTATTTGGTCATGTATTTATTATTATTATCATTATTATTATTTCTCTCTTTTGGTTTGTAGTTTTTCCCCTCTTATTTGTAGTGCTTCTGGGGTGGGGGGCCGATGTTTTACAGGTTGTTTGTAAGCGGAGCAGACCTCCGCGGCGGTCACACAGCTCTTTCTAGCACACTCACACAGCGTAGGTTTTGGGTGAAGCCGAAGAAGCGGCCGAAGGTCGGCCCGGGGTTCCACGAAAAGGCACAAAAATGGCGTGACGAGTACCTCCTTGACAGACACCGCGTTCTCGCCGACAGTCTGCGGGCCTACGTGGAGTTCAGCGCGACAAAGCGCGCGGAGCCGTGGGACACGCGGTTTAGGCCGTTTGATCGTGTAGAGAAGGACGGTGTGTATGTCCTCATGCGGCACTTAATGGAGGACAAGCTTCAGCTCTGTAATTACCACCACCGCCCTGTGAAGCGCTTGTTCTGCAACGTTGGGCTGCTGGGGCCGCAGGTGACGACGAAAGCGAGGTGGAAGCCGTACCGCTACGCAACAAATCCAGCGAACACCACAAAGGCCGAGAGGATTTTTCAGAAGGACAAGTCTCTCTATACACATGGACACAATGATTAGGGGAGGAGAGATGTTGAGGGGGAAAATATGGGGGATCGACATGTCTTCTGATGAGATAAATGCAAGGAGAAATAATAGTGAGAGAAAGGATAAAGGCAGAAATTACCCAATTGTGGAAATAAAAAGAGAAACAGCAAAAAAAAAAAGAAAATGACGGAATTATCCCTCTCTTTTTCTTTCTTTGCTTTTGTCTTTGCTCTCTGATTTAGTGAAAAAAGTATTGTGTATACTTCAACGGAGAACCCCCCATATTAACCTCATTGCTCAGGCCGGGATTTTATTTATACTCTCCACAGCTTCTTATGTTTTTTTTTCCTTTTTTCTTTTTGTTTGCTTCCTTCCTAATAGCACTCTGATGGAAAGCCAGGTTCGAAAAAGACCACGGAAGGAGAAGACAGAAACTGTGAAAGAAGAAGATCGCGGTCTTGATAAGAAGACAGTGTCTAAGACTAGAGTAGATGATGCTACACCCATCATGCAGGAAGAGGCAGAAGGTCAAGGGGCCATTGAATGCCTCTCCAGCCCGTCATGCGCATCTGACGTGGAGGATAAGCTCTTGGCAGAAGGTGAAAAGCTGAGTGGCGACGCGCTGAAAGAGTTTTTGCAGCGCAAATTTATTGACTATGTAGATCAACAAACGTTGTGCTTTGCTGATTTAGAAGAAAAACATACCTAAGGCTTTTCTCACACAGATAAGAGGAAGGAGGAAGAACTTGACGAGCGGATGGGCGATGGGGTGGGGGAGGGAATAAATTATTTTGAAAAAAGATTGAATACATATTCAAATTTGTAGGTGCAGATGTAAGTGGAGAAAATGTGCCTACTTACTTCTTCTTGGTGTTGGTGCTGTTCTGCATATGCGAAATGATTTCACTCATGACAATGCGAATTAGTTCTTATTGTGATATATACTCTCTCTTTTCCCCTGCTCAAGAAATCCTTTTTTTTTTTCTTGTAAGGGTGTGTGCTGCCGAGGGATGGTGTCCACGGATTGCTACTTTGCCGCTTCAGATTCCTGCACTGCACTTCTGGGAGGCGTGAAGAATCTTCGGTACCATGGGGGAAATGAAGCTGTATTCTCCGGCATCAAAAAAGAGCGAGCGAGTAATACACTTGTGTTTGCAATGATGAATGACGCAAAACGTGATACGATGCTGGCAAAGGCGCTTTTTTCGCACTTTGTCGCGAGCTTTGAGGTTCCGAAGGGGGCCGCCCTCACTAAATTCAGCATCTCCTTTATTGATGAGGCTGCCGGTGACGTGTTAAACTACCGCTGCGAGCGAATGACGGATATTGCGGCTGTCATTGACGAGGAGGATGGGCAGCACCGATGTTGCTCCCTGCAAGTTTCCGTGATTGAACCTACCGGTCGTTCCTTTACATTTTCCGGAGCTCGTTTAACATTAATGATTTGGAGTAAAGCTGGGGATAATGGAACATTAGTTCATGCAGCAGAACATGTGGGACTGGTACTCAAAACTAGAATCACGTCGGTGTGTGTATATTTCGTTACTGGAGATCCTTCTTTTATAGAATCCTCGTTGAGTCTGGCGTATGATCTTTGTAAAGTATGTCGAACGACGGTATTTGGAGAGAATGAAAAAGTGAAGCCGCAGGCTCTCATAGAAGACATAAGGGCTTGGTCTTTGTACCTAAATGAGTTCTATCATTTTTCCCCTCATTCGGAGGGTCCTTATTTCATTAATCTGAATCCTCAGCTCACAGTAGGAGAGAAACTAGCTCATGCCATATCTAAAGGAGTTAGTTACATTCTTGCCGAACCAGAAAACGCAAGCTGTGTTGATATTATTGTATTTCCTTTACCGGAGTCAACAGAAGGAAATAATGATCATCGAAGTATTTATTCTCCCCATTGCCGTGTCAAATATGATGAGAATGGTGCTGTTTACATTCGCCCAGAGTGCGGCATGACTTATGTCAATGGTAAATTATTATCCACTGAAATTTTACTGAATCATAATGATCGTATCGTGCTGGGTAATGAAATTATGTTTCGGTTCGTTGTGGTGACGTCAACACCGCGAGTGACGACGGCAGCGACGGGATCTCAAATTTTGGATTGGGAGATGTCCTGCAGAGAGTTTGATTCCAAGACACTATGTACTATCCGACAGACCGAATGCAATCGACTGCAAGAGGAAGTAAACGAATTGAAAAAAGAATGTGAGCGACTTGAAGTGGAAATGCAGCTGGAGCGTGGCGTCAACGACAAAGCTTGGCTGGTCCTCAACAATCCTCCTGACGATTATACCGCAACATTTGTCTGGCATCTGGGCTGGATGAAGACGGGAGATTTCATCACACTTGGACCCGAAGGGGATATCGCACTCCCGTTTCTTTCTGACATCAGCGTCATCACTCGCACAGGGTCTGGGTTTACGTACCATAGTGATGATGCGGGAACTCTGAAACTCGCACACTCCCATCGTTTTGCCAATGGTAGTGGTATTTTTTCACTGTGTGTTAAAGCGGATGAAAACTCTGAGTCGAATTATTTTTATAAAAAAGAGACCGTTGCTGCGAAGGAGCTGCGACCGTGTACTGAAGGCGATCTACGTGGACTTCGCAACGCCCTTTTTGAGCTTCAGTGGTCTGTCGCCCTTTTATTTGATTTCGCATTCCCGTTAGAGAGGCGTGGTGCTGATGGTGATGGAGGAGACCCGCATAACGTTAGAAGGGCCCAATTGAGCGGCGACGCCATCTTAACAGAGATGGTGCTTGATCTCCGAGACGTCACGAACCTCACGGGGAATATGACGGAGGCCGTCCGCATGATTGCCTGCCAAATGGCGGATGTGGTGAGAAACGGGGCATCGGCAGCAGATACTGATACTGCTGGTGGCACTGTGGAGTTGATGGGGAGTGGGAGATGTGTTACTGTTTTGGACCTTTTAAATCGAATTAATAAAGAGACGCGTTTATCACACGAAGTGCTTCTCCAGGTGCAGCAATCCGTGGGAAGGGCTCTTATTGAGAGTGCTGAAAACGGGAAGCACAGTCGTGTCACTGGTTTCCCTCATACGTCGAGTAAGGACATGAACAGTTCTCTTTCTATTAAACTAAGGAATCACCTTGAGATGTTGAAGGCGAAATGCTTCATTGCTTCCCCATCTGCAGTGCGTCATATGCACAGTACAATGGAGTCAATTTCAGTTAGTTCCAGACCAAAGGCAGTTTTGGAGCGATACATTAAAGTGCTTAAGACTATGGCAAAACCGAACTTGGATCTTTCCACAGTTTCTGTTGTACAGAAACAGAACTTGGCGGGAGCTCTTTTGGATGTGATTATCGCATTAGACTACAACATAATGAAAGGCTGTCTTTCCCAAAAAGAAGAGGAAAGCATGGAAGAGCACTTGCCGCTATGGATGGCTGTTGGGGACACATGTTTGGAGGTGTTGAAACGTGTTGAAAGAAAAGGGCCGGTGGACTCTAGGAGTCGCAGTGCTGCTCTTCAACAGAAGACCACATCGACCAATCGACATTCCTCTCCTGCCACACGATCTGTGGCGAAGAAGCTGCTTTCCCGCCCAGGGACTCCGCACGGTGGTGGTGGTGGTGGTGTTAATACTACTGCGGCCTTCTCGAGTCCCAGGTTTAACCAAAAGGCTTCACCCTTAAATATGGATGCGAAGAAAAAGACAGTGCTACGTGGAAAATCACCGTTTGGACTAAGGGCTGCAACCCCCACCGGTCTCTCTACACGTTCGGCGGTTAAACCCATGAGTGCAAAGAGTAACCCTGTTGTATCCCCACGAGCAGGGGAACGTGGAAGAGTAATCTTAACGTCAGGTAGCACAACCAGCAGCAGCATTTCCCGTTTATTAAGGAAAACATCTGCCATTGATGCAGCTAGAACCACCCCATGCACTAAAACTGGGGCGATTTCTCCTAAATCCACCCGTTTGCGGAATAAATATTCCTCAACGATGGTCTTTAAAAAGTAGCTCTCAGATAGTGAAATTGGGGTTAAATAAATGTATGTGCGTGCTGCGGATTTGCGTCTTTTTTTCCCCATTTTTTTCTTTTTATTTCTTTTGTTAATTTTTGTTTTTCTTCCTAAAGCCAAGTATGGGTAAAGCGCGCGCGCGAGAGGGAGTTGGGGTCAGATATTGCCATTCATTAGTATTGTTCGGTGAGGGTGGGAAGCTTTGCCCCTTCCTTTGTCTATCCAATTTTTGTTGTTTTCGTTGATGTTGTTGCGTTTATTTTTTATTTTTTATTTTTTTTGTGTGTGTGTTTCTGTTTTATGTGGTACTCACTATTTGTTGATTTTTGTTGTCTCTTTTGCGTTTGCATGATGTTTGATCGTAACTGGATGTGTGTCTTTCTTTGTATGCCTCATAGCATGGCAATTACTATTTCTTCTTTGCTTCCCTTTTATATTCTTTATCTACGTACCCACGCACAAACAGCAAAAGAAAAAGGGTAAAACGGCCAATGTCTTTGGCGCTAGTAGAAGAGTCCGCTAGAAGCACCAATGGAGGGGGCGCTTGGTTCCTTTCGGGGCACAAAACTGACGTCTTGGGCGTTGCCACGGATGGTGGTGGTGTTTTTGCTACCTGCGACCAAGGGGGTGTTGGACTTTTATGGAGGCATGGTATTATATCTTCTTCGTCTTCCGATGGCGGCCCCAGTCATGTCAGTAGCATTTCTACCGAGGGCCCTGCGATTGTGGATGCATGTTTCTTGCGTCGCACGCATCTTTGTACGGCCCAGGGGGATGGCACTGTCGGCGTCTGGAATCTTGAGACGGCGCAGCGAGAGCACTCGTTTTGTCGACTGTCTGGTCGTGGGAGATCCACAAACTGGCCGGTCGTAAATGCCGTGACTCTGGTGAATGATTCTTCCATTGTTTTTGCCGGTGATGATGGATTTCTGGTCGTGGGCGATTGTAAGCAAAAAAAGACTCTTGCATCGATTAATCTGCGGGTTCCAATTGCATCGCTTGCCGCCTCAAATGACTCGATTTTCGTTGGAGATATTCTTGGAAATATTCGCTGCTTTGACACCCGCACGATGAGGAGTATCTACAGTTTTCGGGGCCATCGTGACGTCGTGACCTCCGTGGCCCTCAACGGGGACGCCACGAGCATGATTTCGTACGGCCTGGACGGCGCGCTGATTCTCTGGGACGTCATGCCGTTTGCGCTCAGCGCCAGCGACCGGCTGCTGCACCGCACGGAAGTCCTGCCGGGCGACGCGCGGACTCTTCTGCGCTGCGGCTGGTCGTGCGGTGGTGACACGGTGTTGGTGCCTTCCGGCGACGGGCACGTCGTCCGCATCGCCGCGGCCGCGTTCGAGGGCGCGAAAGGGACGCTGCCCGTGCGGCACCGCGAGGACGCCGCGCAGTGCGCTGAGTTCGTTGCGGACAACACCGCCGTAAGCTCCGCTGGAACGGAGGTGATAGTGCAGACAATATGAGGGAGAGGGAAAGGTGAGGTTCACCCCAAGCTCTGTCCCTCCTCCTCTCCCTCTCCCCCTGTTTAAACAAAAAAAAAACACACCCTGTCCATAAAATAAACACAGACATAAAGAGACCTTCACAGAATCTAACGAATGAACAACTTCTTTCTGCGTGGGTCTCTCTCCCTCTCTTTCTCTTTTGCATGCATATATTTTTTTCAATCTTTGTTGTATTTGATTCTTTTTTTTTCTCCTGCCCGTCTTTTGTTTTTGATCTTCTCTTGTAGAGAACATGAAAGGAAAGCATAGGGCTCCAAAGTACCTTCTTAGTGCGGAAGATGCTCCGCGGGGAACATTCGCAGTAATTGATCCGTTTAGTCGAATGCTCTTCATTCCACAGGCTTCCATGTTTGATACCCTTGCGATGCACCGACCAGGGGTGCCGTCCCTGTGCCGCCTGTACATGGCGGGCCGCTGCCGCCAGGGTAGTTCGTGCTACCAAGCGCACGCCGACATTGCCGTTGTTAAAATATTCCGCGAGGCTGCGCTGCAGGAGCCGGTGTGTTGCGCCAATCACGGCGCGAGAAGCGACACGGAGTCTATTTCAACGGACTTGACGATTGTTGTTCTGGAGAATGACGGCGGTGACGAAGTTGCCCAGACAACTCTGGCGAACGCGACTATGACCAAAGGGCTCCGGCAGCTGATGCAAAAGCAAAGTGTGGGCACCGGGGTGGCCAACCTCCCCAACGGCGTGGTGGTGACGCTTGCGTCTCTTTGCCGGCTTCATTTCTCGGGTCCCTGTTGTCGTTTTGAACAGGAATGCAACTACGTGCACTTGTGCCGTGAGCTGCTTGCGCAAATATATGAGAAGAAATATGAGAAAAAATCAGAGATGAGATTTGTTAATGAGGCTGCAGAGCCAGCCCAGTCACCTCTAATTGAAGACGGCAACGCGCCTTGCTCTTCCCCACAGTCGAATACCAAGATTGTTGGGATACCGTCTGAAGAGGATATTTCTGTGGGTGGAAGCCCAGTGAAGCTCCTCTCTGACAACGGTAGTTTCCACCTCCGGCCGACTGTTACTGGAGTAGTGTCTTTCTCAGGCACCCCAAAGATGAGCACGTCCCCCGCACTGTCCCGGTCATACAATTCAACCTCCTTTGGTATTGTATGGCGGCATAATCCCTACGGTGGAGGCTCGTCTACATCCTCAGCACTTGAAACATGAAACCCGTACTTTTTGGGGGTGTCATGAAGCGTGGAATACCCTCGTATTTTCTTGTTTTTGTTTTCCGTACTGGCTTCGGACTTCCTTCAAGCGATAAAATCCCTGCTGTGTCTCAATGGGAGGGAAATAAAAAGGCAATAAAAAAAAAGATAAGACAGTAAACCAAAGTATTATTATTATTATTATTATTATTATTATTATTATGTCTGGTTGGGGAGGGAGAAGAAGAGATAACGAGAGAAGGGAGGGATGCTCTTAAGCCATTTTTTTCCTTCTCTGAATTGGACATTGAAGGCTGTATTTTTTTCTTTATTGGTTTTCTTTTTTTTTATGAATTAGATTAATTCTGTATCGCATTCTGTCATTGAAAAGGAAAGCGTGTTGTGGTCCCCGCATCTTTTTTAAAAATCTGGTTGCTTCGTTGTTTGTTGTGTTTTTTCGTTCTCTGCATTTGAAGTATATTGTCATCTCCGTATTGCCATATGAGTCCCCCTGAATGTCTCTCTTACTCTGTGTGTCTCGTGTAAGAGGAAGAGGAGGATGGAGTTATTATTTTCCTCTCTGCTTTTTTTCCTTCCTTCTGTCTCATTACTAATATATATATACTCAAAAAAAAAAAAGTTCCTGCATTGTCTCACGTGGAACCACCCATAAATATAAATATTTACATATATACACGCAGTGAGAAGGAGGCACATATATATATATATATATATATATAGTCAGTAAAAAGAAAAAAATCCTACGAGATAGAAACAAATTATTAGACAACTCATTTCATAAATGAAGTTCGGTAAACGTCTTCAGGAGGAGATAGTGGAGCAGTGGAAGGACTCATATGTCAACTATAAGGCACTTAAGCAATTCATCTACCATTCTGATTTAACTGGAGTAGAATTCAGTCGTGTTTTTTTCAATATGGTGGCGGAGGAGCTGGAGAAGGCGGAGAGATTGTTTAAGGATCTGCTGGAGGAACTGCAGCAGACGCGCGACGAGCTGCTGGAGCAGGACCCAGACCTGCCGCTTGCCCACCCAAGACGCACTGGGCGTTTCTACCGGAAGCGCCTGCACCGGGAGTCAATCACGGCAATTGACAGTGGGGACTCGGACGCGTTTGAGAGCACTGGAAGTTCCACGGCGGAGCCGCCGGTGCCGAAGGGGGGATGCATTCCTCATGCCGTCAAAAACCTTTTCTTAATGATCATTGGGGATTCTCAAAAGCGGGCGTTTGATGAGCACACCCCACGATTCAAATTTGTAGAGTGGCATTCGAGCGCTCACAAGCTGCAGCACTTTGCGGAGTTGAACTTGGAGGCGGTGCGTAAGGCGGCGAAGAAACTCAAGAAACATCGTCGCCGTGAAGGTGACTTCACACTTGCCATTGAGGCGGAGATTGGTCGCTCTGGACTTGTGACGCTCATGCCACGACTACACGCATTAATGGCTGATGTAGACTCGGATTATGAACGCAAATACGGTGATTCACTGGATCAGTATAAAAATGTGGCGATGCAGCAGGCGTACCATGCGGAGTGGCGATATGTGTTTCTCTCTGCTGCGTTGTTTTCTCTTCTTATGTTTCTTCCGATCCTGCCAGAGCATCCACCAGCACATAACTGTGTGGCTCTTTTTGGACTCATTATATCCCTTTGGGTCACAGAGGCAATTCCATTCTTTTGCACGGCTATGCTTATCCCCATTGTGGCTGTGCCTCTCGGAATTATTTCTGACCCGCAGACACAAAAAGTGGCCACACCCCCAGTTGCTTCTGGTATCATTCTTGGGAAAGTAATGGACCACGTGCAGATTCTTGTGCTTGGTGGTCTAACGATCGGTAAGGCCTTGGCACGCACAAACTTGGAAGCATATGCGGCAACTGTGCTCTACCGTTTCACGGCACATAGACCTTCCTTTTATCTTTTGGGAGTAATGCTATGGAGTTGCATATTGTGTGCATTTGTTTCTAACGTTGCTGCACCATTGCTTGTCCTGGGGGTGATTCAGCGTACTTTGTGGGAATTTCCCGAAGACACAGAAGCTCCTCATGGCATTCTTCTTGGTTTGGCGTTTGCATGTAATATTGGCGGTATGTTGTCTCCCATTGCCTCCCCACAAAATGCTGTGGCTATGTCCGTGTTGAGCTTTCATGACATGTCCTTTGCCATGTGGATTGCGATTGCACTCCCTGTTGTTCTTTTCAGCACCGTTGCAGCATGGGGAATTATCCTCATTGTATGGAAACCATTCAAGGAGATAAACGGAATTCCACTTCAGGTGGTTGGCCTTGAGCACGGCAAGGAGGCAAGACTTACAGATCGCATTGTAGTTCTGGTTGTATCTCTTGTGACCGTCGCTCTGTGGATTCTGCCACCAAAAGCTCTTTTTGGGGATACAGGTGTTGTAGCACTGATCCCTATTGTTATTTTCTTTGGCACAGGTATTCTTGCAAAAGAAGATTTCAATACACTGTCATGGCATCTTATGTTTCTCCTCGCAGGTGGTAATATGTTGGGTTTGTGCGCCCATGACTCAAAGATGTTAGATATTATGGTAAGTAAAATGCATGGGGCCTTGATTACACAGCCGCCGTACTTGACGCTTGTACTCATTATTAGTGTAGTGGCTTTTGTGACCACATTTGTTTCTCATACAGTTTCTGCTATGATTCTCCTTCCCATTATTGCCAAGATTGGCTTTTTGTTACCAAAGCAGGAGGGTGTTTTTGCGGTATCACCTGCAACTCTTGTTATTCTTAGCGCCCTTATGTGCTCAGGTGCCATGGCGTTCCCCATTAGTTCCTTCCCGAATGTAAACTCACTCCTCGCGGAGGATTCATCGGGTAGGCCATACCTCAAAGCAAAAGATTTTCTTTTCTGTGGTACACTCATCACACTTCTGTTCCTCCTCTGTCTCGTGACTTGGATGGTCCCACTCGCCCACGCTGTTATGGATGGGATATACTGAGGGAGGGAAGCGCATTCTGTACAACAAATTATATACAGGTATACATACAAACATACGTGGTTTTTTATCTGGTGGTAATGTGGCAGCGAAGAAACTAAGTGAAATTATAACTGAATAGTTCACTTGATCTTTACCGTTTTTGTTTTTTTTTTTCGTTTTGTTTTTCTTTTTTTGGGGGGTTTGTTTGACTTTATTCCACGGTATAAGCAGCATATATATATATATATATATATATCCACGGACAAATATGTAATGCGACGTATTTATTTATTTATTTGAGAATGTGTCTCTTTGACGGAGGTATGAGCGAACTCCTGTTGAAAAATACACGAGCACTACAGGCGCAATCCAATCAAATGCAATACAATAAAACAAAAGAAGAGAATAGAGAGAGAGAGAGAGAGAGAGAGAGAAAGGGAGTTTAAAAAAAGGGATTTTTTTCTAGTCGAATAGTCACCTTCTAATATACAGAAACAAACAAAGAAAATAGAAGGAAGAGAGTAACAACAATAATAAGGAAACCATGAAAACTACGAAAAAAAAAAAGAATACTCTGGGTGATATGCTCACTGCTGAGGGGCGTTGTATTCATATGCTACATGGGCAATGTGCTCTTCTCTGTGTTCCATGGAGGCGCATTGAAGAAGAACAAAAGGAACGGTCAGGACGACGTCGTCATTCTTCGTTTTTGTAAACAACGTGGCCGTGTATTCGCAGGTATTTTGTGGTGTTTTTTGTTTTGTTTTTCTTCCTTCCTTTTCATTGCGGTTTTCCCTTCTCACCACCCTTCCCCTCAGTATATATACACGCTTTTCCCTTACCTTTAAAAAAAAAAAAGGAAAAAATTGTTGTTGTTGTTTTTGTTCTTTTTCTGTCTTTTCGTTTGGGTTTCAGCCACCAACACCACAGTTGCCATCCCTGTCTTTTTTTTCTCACTATTCTTCACCGAGCGTGCTACGGCGTCCTCTTGGTGTGGTGGGTAGAGAACAAGAATTAAAGCGAGGGGAGCGGGAGGGAAGGAAAGGTGTCTGTGGCTGCGGGCACAGAGATGAGCATGGAAATTTATATGACACTCGCAGAGCTGGCCAAGCTGCCGCGCGGCGTGCCACATGCCGAGAAGACTCTCATGTGCCGCGCAGAAAAGATCGTTCCACCGCGTCCTCGCGAGTTCCACTCAGGGCGTGTGTTTAACCTGAGCGGCCGGCTGCTCGACGGTGACCACAGCGAGCACTCCCAGACGGACTATGCACATCTCTACTTCCACGACGACTGGGCCTTCGCAGCCTCGTTTATTGAGGAGGGTGACATTGTCATCTTGAAGGGGTTTACTGTTCACAACACTCCGTGCATTGGGGATGAAGAAGTGAAAAACATCTTTTTTTTTCTTCTACCGATCACCAAGTCCTCAACGCTGCGTGTCTTACAAAGCGGAGTTCAAGATGATATCATGGAGGTAATGCTAAGGGCAGATAGTCTCGACGCGCCGTGTGTTCGTGTTCTACCCAAGACTTTGCGTGCTCCATTCATTGCTAGCGATGTAGATTGATCTTGTTATTGTGAAGCATTGCTTCCTTCCATTTTCCTTCTCCTCTACTGTCGGAGAATGTCAAATGTAATTCACTGTGAAAAAAAAAAATTGCATACATCGCACCAGATGATGAATTTCTTTCTTTTTTTTGTGTGTGTTTTCGTTTATTCCTTCTTCTGTATTTCCATGTGTATCTTCGCTGCGTATGTTTTTGTCCATGAGCCGTGCCCCCATCAAGCTATTCACACAACCATCTTGCTCGTTGTTTTCTTTGCCCTCTCTTTTTGTTGTCTTTGCCTGCAGGATGGTGACAGCTTGTCATGTCGCTGAAGGTTTGGGTGAAGCGGGGCGGGTCAGGGGACGAGGAGGCGTTGGGCATTCACGTTCCTGCGGACGGAACGGCGCAGAGTGTCGTGGAGGCGTGCCGCGGCGTGTTCCGCCACCTGCGGCCGTCGCACGTGGCGCTCCGCACGGAGGACGGAATCATCGTGGCGCGGGCGTCCCCCGCAGCGGCCCTCCGCAGCCACACGTTGGAGCTCATCGACGTGCAGCCGGCGGAACCCGCAAAGAGCCGCGCGGCCAACACGTCAACGACAATCACGACGACCGCAAATAACGCCGCCGCGGCGAGGGCGATGCCGTCAGCGTTCAAAAGTGAGTCGCCGCAGCGACACCGCTCAGCCGAGCGACGGCGGCGGAGTCCCGTGCGGAGGCCCGCCGCGCCACGGGCGCAATTGTCAGGCAGGGCGGGCGAAGTTGTCTCCACACAGAAGGGGAAAAGTAGCCGTGCTGTGGTGGAGACGGTGGAAAAGAGTGATGTCTCTCAACTCCTTGAACTTCTGTGGGATGGTTTGCCGTCGTTTACCTCCCCGTCGCTCGTCAGGAACGTGCCGGCTGTGACGGGGGTCGTACGAACTGCCCAACATTATCATACAGAAGTCGCAGGATCGATGATTGGAAGGAATAACAATAAGAACAACACGATGGGGATGGGGATGATTGGATGTGATCGCGTCGTGCCTAGTGGTGAAGCGGAGGGATACTTGAACGGAAAAAATAATGTGGTTACTGTATTGAAGAGGAGTAGCCCATCATTGTTACCCGAACGCGTGGAGGATTCAAAGGACATGAGGATGATGACGCTTGACGACATATTTGGGGATGGTGAGACCAAGGATGAAAATGCAGTATTGAATATGAAGAATAAGGAGCTGCTACAAAGTGCACCATCACCATGTGAATTGGTTGTGCTGGAGGTAACGAATGTAGATGAAGTGCCAACTTTGTCTTCGCCTTCATACCTCAATGAGTTCTTGGAAGAGAGGGGAGTTGTTACAGAAGCAGAAGATGTGGCATTGCCCTTAGTACCACCACCACCATCATCATTACTACCTGCGGGTCTGGAAGGAGAGGTAGAGAAAAGAATTGAAAAGGAAGCTGTAATTGGAGGAGTAGAACTACTGGGAGCAGCAGAAGATACACTGAAGAAGATCCTGGGTGCGGAGAACGAGCCATGTAAACCTCCTGATGGAGGCAGTGCTTCTGTTGCTATTTGTGGTGGCGGAGAAAATGCAGGCAGGGAGACCGCTGATACCAAAGATGCCGATGTTGGTTGCGTGAGTCCTGATGTGTTGTTGAACAAGGCGCCAGCGTACTTTCAGGAGTGGTGAAATTGGAAACTGAGACTCGTTTTATTTTTTTTCTTTTCTTCTTCCTCTTTGAATCTCGCCAGAATGCTGAGTCCTCTTGTTTCTTTGTGGGAGGAAAGAAAAAAAAACAATGATAAAGATAAACAACAAATTACGCAGAAGCACAGAAGCAAGAAAGAAACCAAAAAAAAAGAAAAGATAACACCTGTTGCTGTTTTCCCTTTCTTTTCTCCCTGTTGGTATCAAAAATTGTATTTGCCTGTTCCAGGTCTGTGTATTTTTTTATCGTCAAGTGTGGCTGCATGTGGATAAGTGTGTTGAGTAGATGCTTTACTACGTGACTGCGCATAGAACATCTTTTTTTTTTTTTCTAGTGTACCTTTTAAGGGAATTAATTAGTTGACATCACTTATGGAGGTTCGCATAACTGATGAGGAGCGTGTTCGTCGTGGTATTGTGGAGGCGATGGTGGAACACTACACTCTTCTTGCGGAGACCCAAGAAGTTAACGCCAAGGTAGTATCCTCCTCTGGGAATGCTCTCTTGCACGTGAAGCGGCTCAACGAGTCCCTCGGCAAACTGCAGACTCTTAGTCAGGCGATGGTAAGGGTGGGCCAGCGGTGGAGCAGGGAGAAAAAAATTGCGCTCAGTACAGTGGCCCAGCACCAGAAGCTGCTTGCCCTCTTGGAGGCCCCTGCTGTGCTCGATGACTGCATCCGGAATGAAATGTACCACGAGGCCCTCATGGTGCTGGAACACATAACACGGTCCGCACAGCTGATAACTAAAGTGGAGTTGTTTCGTCGTGTTGAGGGCGAAGTGCGCTGCAGGTTGGAGAAGGCGCTCACGGAGGTCATTCTCCCCCGATTGGCAGACCAGTTAACTGTTGCCTCCGCAGTGAAGATAGCAACATTTCTCTGTCGACTTGGTGTGGAGGAGGGTCAGATACGTCAGCTCTTTCTTTGGAAGCGGGCGGAGTATGTGGATGGACTACTGCGGGAGGCGGAGGAAAGTGGTGCGCCGTACTCCCGCATTTTTAGATACGTGACGACCTTCAAAGTTCATGTGAGTGAAGCGATCTTGCAGTACACCGCCTGCTTCTCCCCAGCAACAGAAAAAGGGTCGTGCAATGAACTTGTTGCTTGGTGCCATGAGCAAGCGTGTCTCTTCCTGGACGGCTTCCGCGCCTCGCTCGAGAAGATCACAAACGGCTCCGAGTTGGCTTCTGTTATTGAGGAATGCAACAGCTGCTCCGCCACCGCAACGCTGGTCCACATGGATGTGTCAGGTCTCGTCAATGAATCTCTGACAGCCCGCGTCAAGGCACTGTTTGCTGATCAGATTGCTTTCGCTATGCAATCGTACTCCGCCTCCATGATGGCATTCTCGTGGCGGCCACCAAACGGGTTGCAGTGGAATCCACCACCAAAGAGGACAAAGACAACAGCAGCACCAAATCCAAACGCTGCACCGCTTTCACCACCAGTAACACTCTTACAGTGGCTACCCCTAGCGTATGCCCTGAACGGTATATTGACGGCTTTTAATACGATTCGCAAGTGTGTTGTTCCTGGAGTGGAGCTTTTTTGCGTTGCCAAAGTGGAGGAACTCCTGCAAAAGATGGCGAAGGACCTCGCACACGACAAGGAGCTTTTAATGGCAATGGAGGGAGGCGAGAAACAGGTGTATCTCCTCTTTGTGGATGCTCTTGTTTATGATTTTTACCCACATGTATTGGCCTGTGTGCGAGAACTGCTTGGTGAGGACGCACAACATCTTTTAATGAATGGAATGTGCAAAAGCATTGAGAGTCTGCGGAGTATTCTTCCCATGGAAAAGAGCATGGCACTGGATGAAACCTCGCAGCAGGAACACAGCACTGAGGGACCTGACACGGAAGTGCCCACTGACTCGCAAGTTGTCACTATGAATTCAAATACTGCTGGTGTATGAAAAAAAGAAAAGAAAATGAAGTAGCGTACCAATAAAAAAAGGGTAGAGATCAACACTCCTGTTCCTTTTTTTTCTTTTGTACTGTACTGAGTGACGACTATGTCAGCTAACGAATAAGGAAATATCCTTTTCCTTTTCTTTTTTTTTCTCTATCTGTTTTGTTTCTGATGGGCGTGGTGGGAAAGACCTTGGGGTGTGATTCATTACTAATTCTTTGATTATTATTGTTTTTCTACTTTCAGGCGTAAGATACAATAAGAGTGTCTTTAGCAACCAAACAAGGAAAAAAGGGAAAATAAATTCGAAAAAAAAGGAAAGGAGATACGCAGACGCACAGAGACAGAGACAAGCAAAACAAACAAAAGAAGAAAATAAAACTGGATAATATAAGTTTCTTGCGGAGAAAATGCTAACAACTCGCTACTGCCAATTTTCTGTCATGAACACCGCCTCAAACGAGGTGGTGAACCGCGTCGCGATAAAGCGGGAGGAGGATACGCAGTCCGTGTACCATGTGGCGAAGTGTGACTACCAGCTGACGATGGACCGCGTCTCCCCGCGCCTGTCACCGACGCAGCGCCAGACCCCGATGATAGAAAGCGATGGTTTGAGCACGTACTCCAGCGTCAGCCGCAGCAGCCAGCGCATAAGTTTGAGGGGTCTGTGTGTGAAACGGGGAGTCGTTCCGGATGACTTAGACTGTAGGGAAATTGATGAAGCCCTTTCTGTCCTTGCCCGCAAGCACGAGGAGGAGGAGGAGAGGAAGGAGATCGCGTCGTGGAGGCGCGAGACAAGGCAGCCGGTAGACATTCTTGTGCAGCACGAGTCTCTTTACCGTATTGATGTTGAGGTGACGGAGCGGGAGTTCTTCCGCAAGATAACAAAGTTGTTCAGGAGCCATCCTTTTAACGAGGTTCTCGACTTTGTGTGGAAGGAGAGCCAGGCGCGGAAGGAGATCGAGGACGCCTGGATGAGTGCGTCGCTCCCATTTCTTGATATGTGCTCGATGTGGCAGGTGGAGAGCATCGAGGACTTGTGGCGCCGCGCCTTCGGCAAAGGCCGCCGTGCACACGCGGCGCGAGGTCGGGCGGCGGAGGCGGGGGCGAAGGCGGCCGTGCTGGACGTGCGGCACTACCAGCCGCTGCAGCACCGCTGCGACACAATACGGCGCGAGACGGAGGACGAGGAGGAAATCGCCTTCCGCTACTTGTGGCTCGGGGAGGCGGCGCAGCGCGACCTCGTCGCACGTGGTGTCATGCGGCGCAACAGAAGAAGCGGGCTGCTGGACTCCGTCGCCCACCCCATCGCGGTGCGGCACTACGACGAGGTTGACTTCGCCTTCGGAACAGAGTACCGCTACCTCGAGTCGCGCGAAGAGACGGAGCGCATGGCAATCATCGATGGATCGCTCGCCGAAATGGATGAAATATGTAAACAAGTGATATCAATGTAACTGGAATATGGGTTTTTGTTTTTTGTTTTTGTATTTGCGTGTGTATGTTTCCTGATGTTGATGTTTGTTTCTCTGATTTGTTTCGAAGAGTGAAGGAAAATGGTGAAGGTAGTGTCGACACAAAGGAGAATGAATGGAAAAGACAAGGAACAAACAAACAAACAAAAGAAACAAATACCTGGATTTGTATATAAATTTATGTCTGGCCTTTGAGAAACATGATATGTATACCATCACCCTCTCCCACTGTAGTATCACAGTGCAAACCTTTTTTGTTTGTTTGTGTTTCTGTATCCCTTCGTCCTTTCTTCCATTTTGCTGATGTTTCTTTCCTTTTCTTGTTGGTTGTATTTTGTCTGCTGGTTGGTTGGTTGGTTGGTTGGTTTTGAGACTTTGTCTCTTATGTGGATTCCTTACTGCTACCACTACCACCACGACGTTATGACCCTGACAAGAAGAAGGACATCGACACGTTCAGATGTTTTTTTTTATTTATTTCTGTTTCTGTCTGCTGTGTTGTGTTGTGTTCTGTCGTGTCGTCATCGTCCAGAGATGAATATGATGTTTCTTGCTCTCTCTTTCTTTCGTACCGGCCGCTGAAATTCATGTTTTATTTATTTCGAGATATATATTTCACTTTTCCCCCCTCTTCACGCATTGTTTTTCCCCGCTCCTGTGTCGGTCCCAAGTCAATTTGTACTCCCAGCAAAGCCACAAAAAAAGGAGATAGAGGAGGCGAAGATATAAGAAGAAGAAGCCAAGAAGGAAACAAGAGAGAAACAACCACAAATAAAGAAGGAAGAAGAGACATGAACATTGGGCCCGGGACTGGCCGGCCCGCACGCTACCAGCCGAGGCCGCAGCTGGAAAAGAAGGAGCTGGTGCACCGCAACCCGAACCACGTCGCGAAGGACGTCTACGACGCGCAGTGCGGCGAGAACCCGCTGCTGGAGCGGCTCTACGGCGACGGCGTCTCCAGCGGGCCGCGCCTCGGCGTGCCGAACCGCCTGGCGCAGGACGTGCCGTGGACGCCCGGCCTCGTGCGTGGCGGGCCGCGGGGGGAGACGTCGCCGTCACGGGGCGGGGCGGGGTCGGAGAAGACACGAGGTTGTCTGGCGCCGTCACCACCACAGACGCAGGCGCAAAGTACGTGCCCGCCCTCTTTGCTCGAGCAGCCCGTGTTGCCGTCGCCGACGCACCGCACACTCCAACTGTACAGGCAGCCCAACTACCGCGAGGAGGACCTCAAGCGCATGTTCACCTCCTGCTACGTGGAGAACAAGGCCATGACGCTGCCGCTGAAGCGAGGGCCACCATCCGCCGCCCCGCACTTGGAGCCACTCGCCGCAACCACAAAAACAAAAATGGAGCAGCAACCAGGCAACACAAAGGCAGAAGGTGAGAATGGTAGATTAACAATCACACCGGAGTGTCCTATCATCCCGCATTTTTCAAAGGTGCGGTCAAATGCACCAAATGAATTCACGTACCTTGTGATGCGACCGAGAGGGATCAGAGATCCGTACAACCCGTACGATCTTCAGGTTGTATCGCACAAAGATATTGACCCTAACAACTACTACACTGTTTCCGCGGCGGGTGTAACAAAATTCAATGGTCACGAAGCTGAGTTAATTGAGTTACGAACGTGGGAACGGGAGTGTCGTATTTTCAATCAATTGAGCCAATTGGAGGTTTTTCGAGACTACAAAAAATGGAAAAGTTTCCTCCTTTGGCGAGGACTTGTTCGTAACCACGCCATGTCGAACTGCAAAACATTCCTTACGAAGAATCTATTTCATGTTCACCCACATCTTTCTGCTGCGTTGCGGACGGTTTGGAGAATATGTTTGGAGTGTCTCAACACCAACAAGATGCATCTCCAAGCAATGGAAACCCGTACATTGGAGGCGTATTGTTCAGCCGCCGCCTCACACTTGAACTACCAGAGAAACCGCCTAGAAAAGATGATTAAATCCATTCGAGAAACAGTAGAACGGGCATGTAAAGCCGCCATGCTTGCTGCGCAGATGGAGAGAGAAAATGTCGATGCCATTCATGCTGAGGAAGATAAGAAAAAGAAGAAACTCATTGATGTCCGTGAGCTAGGAACCCAACAGAAGCCCACATACATTGAAATGTCACAAAAGAAGGCCGTTTGTGAGCGTCTTACATCATTTATTCGCTTGTGTGACTATATTATTATCAATTGTTTGACACGGTTAGCAGCAAAAGCCGTAGAAGACGTATATCATGACTTTCGTTACCCCAGACCTCAGATTCCAGCAGAACACGCAGCACTGATGCCTGCTCCTCAAGCAGAAAGGAGAGTTTCTCACTCTGGCGCCCGATCCAAACGACATGATGCCAAGGCGGACTCACAAAAACTGCCCACATATTTTAATGGGCCTGTTTTGAGTCTCAATATCTTGTACAATGACAATGACGAAACTATAGGGATTACACCCTCGTTCTCTCATATTGTGGAGTGTGTGGAGGATATTGTGAATGATTATATAAAAGCGTTGAGTGCCGTTCCACATTTGGTTCTGATGGATACATTTAAAGTCTTCACGGATTACGCTCCAGACGACCCACAGAAGGAACTTTCTTCAGGCCCTGCTGTGGCTGAAATGGTTGTCTCCGAGGAGGCGTATAAACAGCATATGATCTCTATTCGTGAGGATATTGAAAAGGCATATAATACTGTAGAGGATTATATGAATACTTTTCAGTGCTTCAGAGATATGTATGTGGAGAATATTCGCCTTGATACGGATGAGATACAAGAGAGAAATATGGGGTTGGAATTCTTTCGTGAGCGTCTTGCACTCTACAAGGCACAAAGTGAGGCCATTACAAGTAAGATACCAAATTCAAAGGATGTGGCTTTATTTTGTGTACATACCGAAGCCCTACGAGACTTCTTTAGTCCAAGTCCTTTGGATTGTCTGGAAGCATTTCATCAGTTACTTCCTGTTATTGCACATCAACAAAATGAGTTGTTGTTAGCAGACTTGCAAAGTTGTAATATGTATCTTTCCGCCACCCCAAAGACGGTGGAGCATTATGTAGAGTATCTTGCGTATTACAAGTCACTGGAGGCGCGTTTTGATAGCATTGCCGCCTCATATGATTTTATTCGAGAGTTGTTCAATTTGATTCAGGAGGAGAAGGTGCAACTGGATGAAGACGTGGAAGAGACATACAGAAGTGGAACACGACCTCAGTTTGAGAAGTTACGCACACTAATGCAGATCATTGAAGACGGCAGAGATGCACAGCAACGTCTCTTTATACGTAATGTGGACGACCAAATTGAGGAACTTCGCCATCGCATTGAAGACGTCTACGACAGAGCTGGCCAGCCAATTGTTGCGGATGACAAGGCCGATGTGAATACTGTCATTGAATTTATTACAAAACTTCAAAGTGAGGCAGAGGGCATTGCGTTGCGAGAAAAGGAGCTTCGGCAGTATCAAATTGCTATTGGTGGAGAGGAGACTGTGGTGGAGTCTATGACAGACATGCTCAACGATGTGAATATCAAGGCCCGCCTGTGGACTGGACTACGCGACTGGGATGTATTCACGGTGGAAGAGGCGGTTATTCCATTTGAGCAGCTGGACGTCGCGGCGGTGAATGAAACCATACAGAAGTACGTGACGACCGTCAAGCAGATGTCGTCCAAGCTGCCCGGCAACGCTGCTGTCTCCAAGCTGAAATCCAAAGTGGAAGAGTGGCGTGTACTCACACCCATTTTATCAGCCCTAACAAATCCAAAGATGAAACTTGAGCATATCACGAAGGTCTCAAATGTGGTTGGTCCTTTGCAGGATGAAAATGGAAACTCGAAATTTCTCGTTGACTGGAATAATCAGTTTACCCTCGGGATGCTTCTGAAGAATAATATTGTCCGGTACAAGGACGAGATTGTGGCTATCAGTGCGGCGGCAACAGAGGAGGATAAGTTGCAGCAGCAGATTGATAAGGTGAATGCACTATGGAACGGAGGAGGCCCAAAACCCCCAATGGAATTTCAGTTTCACAATCACAAAGATATCAAAGATCTCTATACACTTGTTGGATCCTCTGTGGAGGATGTCACCGCATTGCTAGACGACTCAGCCATTGCCATGTCTACAATTGGATCCAGTCGTTGCTGCCAAGGTGTATTACGTGCACAGGTAGATCGGTGGGAATTTCGTTTACGATACATGCAGGATACACTTGATCGTTGGGTGGAACTTCAGAGAAATTGGATTTATCTTGAGAATATTTTTTCTTCTGCAGAAATTCGCAGTCAGTGGAAAGATGACGCAAAACGGTTTGAAAAAGTGGATCGATTTTTCCGTGATTTAATGAGAAAAGCCCATGACATGCCCACAGCCTATCGAGGACTATTAATCAACGGCCCCATGGAGACCAGCGAGGGGACAAACACCAAGACTCTGAAAGTAGACCTTGAGAATAACATAAAAGAATTAGAAAAAGTACTGACAAGCTTGGAGCGTAAACTGGAAGAGAAACGATGTGCCTTTCCTCGCTTCTACTTTCTCAGCAATGATGACTTACTTGACATCCTTGCGAAGGTGAAGACCCCGGAACTTATTATGCCTCACATGCTGAAAATGTTTGATGGAATAAAGACACTCACATTTTCGGAGTCGTATGATATTACACATCTTGTATCCATGGAGGGGGAGCAGGTGGAGTTGGTGAACAAAAGTATAAAGGCAAGAGGCCCTGTGGAGGCGTGGATTGACATGCTGGAGCGAGAAATGTTTTCCTCCCTGCGCAAACACGCAAATGTCTGTCTTCAGGACTTTGAAGCAACGGGGGACCGCACGAAGTGGATGTTTGAACACCCAGTGCAGCTGATTCTCATCATGGAGCAGCTGTTCTGGACGCGTGGTGTGGAGGAGTCGCTGGATCAACCGGACTCCGACCGCCTAATGTCGGAGTTCAAGGAGAAAAACTACAAGAGCTTGGAAGAGCTCGCCTCTTTGACAGCACAGAAGTTGTCCAAAGTTCAACGTATTCTTCTCTCCACTTTAATCACAATTGATGTGCACGGTCGAGATTTGGTAGATGAGATGTATGAGAATGAGGTCGTGGAATCAAAAGAATTCGGTTGGACGAAGCAGTTGCGGGTATACTGGGAACAAGACAAGGACGGCTATGGAAATATATTTATTAGACAGAATAATTCTCGGTTTGTGTACGGCTATGAGTACTTGGGTGCACAAGGGCGTTTGGTGATCACGCCGCTGACAGATCGTATTTACATGACTGTGACAGGAGCACTGAAACTTTACCTCGGTGCGGCACCGGCAGGACCTGCGGGAACAGGGAAAACAGAAACAGTGAAGGATTTGGCTAAGAACTTGGCTAGACAATGTATTGTGTATAACTGCTCGGATGGTGTCACGTATAAAATGATGGAGAAATTTTTTTCTGGTTTAATTCAAACGGGCGCATGGACATGTCTGGACGAGTTTAATCGTATTAACATCGAAGTGCTCTCCGTCATTGCTTCGCAGTTACTTGAGATAAAGTTGGCGCTTCAAAATAATGTGGAAACGTTTACATTTCAAGGAACTCCAAATGTGCGAGTGAGACGCACATATGGTGCCTTCATCACGATGAATCCGGGTTATGCAGGCCGCACGGAATTACCCGATAATCTTAAAATTTTATTCCGCCCCGTTGCGGTCATGACACCCGACTTCCGTATGATTGCGGAGGTTATTCTATACTCTGAAGGGTTCAAGAACGCGAAGGATCTCTCCTTGAAAATTACACAATTATACAAACTCAGTTCTGAGCAGTTGTCTCCCCAAGATCATTATGACTTTGGCATGCGTGCTCTGAAGTCTATTCTTGTCATGGCGGGAGATTTGAAACGATCTCAGCCGAATGTGGAGGAAGATCTCACATTGATTGTCGCATGTAATGACTCCAATTTACCAAAGTTTGTTGCGGAAGATATCCCGCTTTTCCAAGGTATTATGCAGGATCTTTTTCCAGGCACATCTTTTCCAGAAAGGCAGTACGAGGAGCTGTTACCCGCCATGGAGGAAAGTATACATTCAAAGAATCTTCAAGCACTTGATACATGGGTTAAAAAAGGTATCCAGTTCTATGAGACGCTTATAGTTCGTCATGGTGTGATGCTGGTCGGTATAACAGGCACTGGCAAGACAGAAATAAGAAATTGTATCGCAGATGCACTCATTACAATGTCCAATGCACAGTCCACCAACCCAATGGCGCGTTATGTACATCAGTTTGTCATGAACCCAAAGTCTATTATGATGAATGAGCTGTATGGTCAATTGGACGTCAACACAAATGAATGGAAGGACGGCGTGCTGTCTGTGATCGCAAAGAATTGTGTGAGGGACTCTGAGATGAACAAAGAGCATCGCTGGATTGTGTTTGATGGCCCTGTAGACACACTGTGGGTCGAGTCCCTGAACTCTGTGCTGGATGACTCTAAATTATTGTGTCTGGACAGTGGAGAGCGTATCAAATTGCCAGAAACGATTCACATGTTGTTTGAGGTGCAAGACTTGGCCGTTGCCTCCCCTGCTACGGTGTCGCGCTGCGGTATGGTGTATCTTGACTCCACAGACCTTCACTGGAGTGCGGTTGTACACAAGTGGGCGTCCTCTCAGCTTATCAGTGTTGGCTGTCAACCACAGTGCTGTTCGTTTATTCTTTCCTTCTTTGAAGCATATGTACAAAAAGGACTGGATTGGCTCGCACAACAAAAAGTACTCATCAACGGAGGAGTCATAAACGTCGTACAGTCATTATGTGATTTGTTTACTGCATTGATTCATGCAAACAAAATAAAGATGATGCCTGATCCTGAAGGGGAGACAATATTGCCGTTTGACTCAAAGGTATTCAAGGAAAGAAATGAGATGTGTGGGTTACTTTTTGCATTTTCTTTCGTGTGGTCCATCGGAGGTAATGTGAACCCAACCTCCATGGATATCTTTGATACCTTTGTGAGAAACTTGTTGGAAAACATCGTGCGCTTTCCAAACCATGGGTCGGTGTATGACTACACAATAAATTACGAGACACGGTTGCTTGTTCCGTGGGAAGCACAAATCACAGAGTTCCACTACGACGTTGCAGTGCCATATTTTGATATCATCATTCCCACAATCGACACGGTACGATACAGCACGCTGGCGAAGACATTGATTGAGTACGGGAAGCCGCTTCTCTTCAACGGGCAGACGGGTGTGGGAAAGAGTATCATCATGATGGATTACTTGCGGAAAAACAAGGAGGAGCAACAACTTTCTGTGATCGTCTTTCAGTTCTCGGCTCAGACATCATCTGAGCGGACACAGGAACTGATAGAGTCGAAGCTGAAGCACAAGAGGAAGAACATCCTCGGAGCCCCGCCAGGGAAAAGAGTCGTACTTTTCATCGATGACTTGAATATGCCGGCGCTTGAGACATTTGGGGCCTCGCCGCCGATTGAACTGCTGCGGCAAATGATGGGGAATGGTGGATTTTACGATCGCAAGATTGCAGGATTTTGGAAGAACGTGCAGGACGTCACCGTTGTTGCCGCGTGTGGTCCACCGGAGGGAGGACGAAATCCAATAACAATGCGACTCACGCGTCTGTTCCACTTGTTGCACATCCCAACGTTGAATGACGATTCCATGAAACGTATCTTTTTTTCCATTCTGCATGGTTTCTTCCAGGCAAAAAGCTTCAGTGGAGAGGTACGAGACATGGCAAAACTCATTGTGAATGCAAGTGTTGAAATATTCAATAAAATCCGCGAGACCATGCGGCCGAAGCCAGCAACACCACACTACACATTTAATCTTCGAGACTTGGCAAAGGTATTTCAGGGTATGACGCAGGTCGCCCCGCGTGTATGTAAAGTACAACGGTCTGCGATACGTTTGTGGATACATGAGCTACTGAGATGTTTTTATGATCGTTTGGCTACAAAGGAAGATCGTCTCTTCTTCACAGAAGACATCATGATGGAGTGCCTGACGCGTATCATACCCGGTCAGCACTCTCATGAAGAGTATTTCGAAGGGGATCCTCTCGTGTGGGCAGATTTTCTCCGCATAGGTGCAGTCGACAGAGTGTATGAAGAGTTGACGGAGTTTAAAAAACTCCCTGCCCTATTTGGAGAATATCAGGACGATTATAATGCATACTTGAGTGGAGGAGTCGGTCAAGGTGCAAACGGAGAAGACGCCAGCGCCGGAGGTGGTGGGGGTGGAAGCACATTCTTGAATCTCGTCTTTTTCAAGGATCACTGTGAACATCTTGTGCGCATCATCCGTATATTGCGGCAGCCACGAGGTAATGCGCTTTTGGTGGGTGTTGGCGGTTCCGGCAAGCGATCACTAACACGTCTTGCGGCTTCTATAGCAGAGAGACAAACATTTGAGATTTCCGTAGGAAAAGGGTACTCCATGAATGAGTTCCATGAGTTCCTCCTGGAGCTGTATACGACCACGGGTGTACACTCTAAAGCATCGGTGTTCCTTATATCAGACAACCAGATTGTGCACGAGGGAATGTTAGAAGACATCAACAACATACTGAACTCTGGAGAGGTCCCATCGCTCTTCACACCAGATGAGAGAGAAAAGCGGGTAAACGCCTGTCTTGAGGCTGCACAGGAACGGGGACTAACAGATCGGGATGATGTGTACAACTTCTTTATTTCTCGGGTTCGGGATTACATGCATGTTGTTCTCTGTATGAGTCCTGTTGGTGATACATTTCGTACGCGATGCCGTCAATTCCCGTCGCTGACAAACTGCTGTGTGATTGATTGGTTTGATGAGTGGCCAAAAGAGGCTCTTCTCGGTGTGGCTCAGCGACTCTTTGAGGATCCCACAAACAATGTAAACAATCAACTTCTCCCTGTATTGGCTCCTCTTTGTGTGGACATCCATACAACGGTCATAGAGGTAACACACGAGTACTGGGAGGAGCTGAGAAGACGTTACTACATCACCCCAACGTCTTATTTGGAGTTTATTGAGTTATACAAATCTCTCTACAATGACAGACGATCGATACTTGAGGAACAATTATCTCGTGTTGTGAACGGGAAAGAGAAGATGAAGGAAACAGATGAGACGATTGCGAAGATGAAAAAGGAGATTGAGACAAAGCGTCCATTATTGGAAAAGGCATCGAAGGAAACGGAAGAAGTTGTCGCAGATCTCTCTGTAAGACAAGAAAAGGCAAGTGAGGTGCAAGTTCAAGTGCGGGCCCAACAGGAAAGTGCAGCGGAACAACAAAAACATGCCTCACGTATTGCGAATGAAGCAAATGCCCGTCTTGCTGAAGCCAAACCGATTATTGACAGGGCAAAGGCGGCACTTGATACCATCCAGGCTAGTGACCTGAATGAGCTGCGCTCCTTTGCAAATCCCCCTTCCGCCGTTCTCAAGACGACGCAGGCGTGTATGGTCATGTTTGATCCAAAGGACTTTGGAGGGGCATGGTCTGGAAATACAGACTGGAAGGGAGCACGTGAGTTTTTGTCCTACCGTCAGCTGCTGGACATGATTCGTGGGTACCCCACAGATAATGTGAAGCCGTCAATCCTGAACAAGATACAGAAGTATGTGAATGACGAAGAGTTCACAGTTGAGATTTGCTCTCAAAAAGGATCTCAGACATGTGGTAGCCTTTGCGCTTGGGTGCATGCAGTGAATGAGTATTCCAAAGTTGTAAAGGAGGTTGCACCTATGCGTGAGGCAGCAGCAGAGGCAGAAAAACATCTTGCGGAGACAAATGCAAAGTTACAAGCAGCACAAGAGCAACTTCGTGAGGTTGAGCAGGAGTTAAATGAATTGCAGAAGAATTATGAAACAAGTCTGAAACGGAAACAAGATCTAGAGGAAGGGCTGAAGATATGTATACGCCGTCTAGAAAATGCAGAAAGTCTGTCCAGTTCATTAAAAAGTGAAGGGGTGCGTTGGGAGGAAAATATCAAACAACTTCAAGAGCAAATTGAGTTGCTCCCACTTCAGTCTTTCATGGCCAGTGCATGCACGGCATATTTTGGTGCTTTTACTCCACGATTCCGCAAACATCTGGTTCATCTATGGTTGGTGAAGCTGAAGGAGCATGGATTAGACATGAATGAATTTAGTCTCTGTAAGACGCTTGGTGACCCTATGGATACACTCACATGGCAGATTAATGGGCTACCAACAGATGAGAGCTCTACAGAAAACGCCATCATTGCCTCCCTCTCTACCGCACCTCGTCGCTGGCCTCTTTTTATTGATCCGCAGGAACAGGGTGTAAAGTGGCTGCTGCAGCAGTATGCATGGGTAGGAGGAAATAGTGGTGGTGGTGGTGCTGTTAGTGGAACCTCGGGAACCGCGCCGGGAGCAACGGGAGCAACAGGAAAAGGAGGAGTAACAAGAGGCTACACAAAAGCAAATCCCGTCACCGCTGCTGTGAAGGTCATCAAACTCACAGAGCCGACGTGGATTCGAACGTTAGAAGCACAAATACGCCTTGGTGGTGTAGTCATATTAGACGATGTGGGGGAGACACTCGATCCCGCCTTGGAGCCACTTCTTTCGCGGCGTATTTTCGCCGCAGACGGTGGATCCCCGCAGATCAAGTTGACCCCGCAGTCTGGGCCCATCGACTACAACCCAAATTTCCGTTTCTTCATCTGCACAAAACTACCAAACCCATCTTACCTCCCAGACATCAGCACAAAGGTGACATTACTCAACTTCACTGTGACGCTTGACGGATTGGAGGAGCAGCTGCTTGGAGAAGTTGTCTCCATCGAGAAGCGGGAGTTGGAGGAGGAGAAAAATCGCATCATTCAAAGTATCTCACTTGGACAAAAGAAGCTCAAAGTCATTGAGGAGACAATCTTAAACAAACTCAAGAACACGAAGGGAAATATATTGGACGACGGCGACCTCATTGCGGAATTAAAGTCTGCCCAATCGAACGCGCAAGTTCTTGGTGAAAATCAAAAGGAGGCGAATGAGAAGATGATTATCATCACATCTACGCGTGATCGTTATAGAGACGTGGCAATCCGTGCATCGGTGATCTTTTTCGTTCTTGCGGATCTTTCTCGCATTGATCCCATGTACCAGTACTCACTGCAATTCTTTGTAAAACTGGTCCGACATGAAGTGTATACAACAGGGAAGCCAGAAAATTACTCAGAGGAGAATTCCACCATGTTGCAGGAACATCTTGAGAATATTATTTCCAAACTGACGCTGACGACGTATGAGCAAATTTGTCGTGGTCTTTTTAATAAGGACAAGACAATTCTTTCGCTTCTGATTTGTACGGCTATTGAACGTCATGAGCGACGATTGATGGAGGATGAATGGCAGTATTTTATTCGAGCCTCTGCATTTGTTCCAAATGACTTACCGGAGCTGCCAAAAAGTTTAAGGTTTCTCTCACGACAGCAATGGGAATTGGCAGTGGCACTGTTTCGTAATGTTCAGTATTTCCGTGACTTGGAGAAAAGCCTACTGGACGATGCGGATGCATGGAAGGAATTTATTCAGTCGGATGCACCTCAAGATGCCGACTTGCCCGGTACGTGGAATGATAAATTGAACCCCTTCCAACGTATTTTGTTGATTCGCTGCTTTCGTGAGGAGAAATTATTCTTCGCTCTCACCGATTATGTGAGTCAAACAATGGGACAGTCCTTCGTCGAGCCCCCACCGTTTAGTCTTGAGGTGGCATTGAATGATAGCTCCCCTACTGTGCCGATTGTGTTTATTCTTTCTCAGGGTGCCGATCCAATGGGAGCTCTACAGGCCTTTGCACAAGCTCAGGAGCGATCACTCCAGTATGTTTCGCTTGGTCAGGGACAAGGAGAAAATGCGAAACGTCTCATTGCAACGTGCCGGAAAAATGGCTCGTGGGCTTTATTGCAGAATTGTCACTTGTCAAAGACATTCATGCCGGAGTTGGAGATCCAGGTGGCTGCACTACAGCAGCCCAATGCTAGTATACATCCCGATTTCCGTCTTTGGCTGACATCCATGCCGACGGATTTCTTTCCCATCTTTGTCTTGCAGAATAGTATCAAATTGACAAACGAACCACCGACGGGTCTAAAGGCGAATATGATTCGTTGTTTTGGTGAGATCACTGAGGAGGAGTTTGAGGCGTTTCCAAGTGATCAGAGAATGGGTAATTACTCGAAGAATGCCGCTTTCAAAAAGTTGCTGTATGGTTTATGCTTTTTCCATTCTATTGTGCTCGAGAGAAAGAAATTTGGCCCTCTTGGATGGAATGTGCGGTATGAGTGGAACGACACGGATTTTTATGTATCGAAACAATGGCTACATCTCTTCTTTGAGGAACAAGATGTCATTCCATGGGAATCTCTGGAGTACATCATTGGTCAAATCAACTACGGTGGCCGTGTCACGGATCCTCAAGACCGCGGAACACTGCAAACCATTCTGCGCAACTACCTCTGTCCATCAATAATGAACAACGATTATAAGTTTAGTCCAAGCGGTAATTATTACGCTCCACAACCTGGAAGCCTGTCAAGTTTCATGGAGCATATTCAGCAGATGTCACTTGTGGATGACCCAGAAGTGTTTGGTATGCATTCAAATGCAAATTTGCGTTATCAATTGCAAGTTTCTCAGTATTTGATGACTACTGTTATTTCTATACAACCGCGTCTTGGAAGTGGTGGTGGTGGTGGTAGCAAGGGTGCAGATGGTGGTAAAGATGAGGGTAGTGTTAAAACACCTGAAGATGAGGTAAAGCGAAGGTGTGAGGAATTTGAGAGCACGTTACCCGAAGTTATTTCACGTGAGGAAGCCGGTCCAAAGAGTTTCACAACGTTGGAGAGTGGACTTCCCAACTCCATGTCTACTGTGCTAGCGCATGAAATGGTGAAGTATAATAAATTGATTATTGCGATGCGGAAATCGATTAGTGATCTTCAGAAGGCGCTGCAAGGCCTTACAGTCCTCTCGGAAGATTTAGACTCAATGTACGACTCCTTCCTGACGGATCAGGTTCCTCGTCTCTGGACTGCGGTAGCATACACGTCCTTGAAACCGCTGGGCTCGTGGTACCGCGACTTTATCCAGCGCGTGCAGTTCATCCGCACGTGGGTGCAAAAGGGGGAGCCGGCGTCCTTCTGGATTGGCGGCTTCTTCAACCCGAGCGCCTTCATGACGGGCGTCTTCCAGGCCTTCTCCCGCGCGGAGGGCGTCTCCGTCGACAAGCTCGGCTTCAGCTTCCGCATGGTCGACGAGGAGGAGCCGGTCCGCGCGGGCCCGGAGCGCGGCTGCTACGTCTACGGCATCTTCACCGACTCGTGGCGCTGGGACGGCAGGCGCGGCGTCATGGCGGACCCGCTGCCGGGCGAGCCGTACGCGTCGCTGCCGGTGATCCACTTCCTGCCGGAGCCGAACCACAAGATGGGCGCCGACTGGCACCGCGTGCCGCTCTACCGCACAGTCGTCCGCGCCGGTGTCATCTCGTCACTCGGCGCGAGCTCCAACTACGTCCTCTCCATCGAGATGCCAACAGACAAGGGGTCCGACTACTGGCAGCTCATGGGAGCCGCCTGCATCTGTGCCCTCTCCATATAGAAGGCCGTCGTGTATATATATATATATATATATATATATATGAGTGAGGAGGCTGCAATTGGATGTACATGAACGAACGCTGTGGAAAGTGGATTGTATAGATGACCAAGATGTATATATATAAACAATGGCGGATGGTGGGATAATAGAATAAACAGCGGTAATGGAGATATTGGTTTCATGATTTTGGTGCATTCCCCCAAAGTTTTACACAAAATATATACATCTGTGTATCTTTCTCTCTTTGTGTATGTATGTTATGATAGAAAACTAGATGGAGGAAGAAGGAGAGGGTAAGCAACGAGAAGAGAGCGAAAAAAAAAAAGAAATTGAAAATATCATGTAATGTATTTTTGAAGGCAATATATGTACCCTTCTTTTTTTCTTATAGGTACTATATTTTGCTCCATTGCTCCGTGTCGCTTCACCCGTTCATATTTATTTCTTCTGTCTCTCTTTCTCTATCCTCACATTTATGTATGTATATACACGTATGTATGTATACTTGAGCTGATTGCATTCATGGAATGAGAACAAAATATGCACAACAACAGCAAGAAAAGAATGGCAGTCCTTCTGAGGGTTTCTACCCTATATGTGTTCCCCCCTTCCCTGTTACTGATTAGGCTGCAAGAGGCAAGAGGACGAAAATGGTCAAGGCAAACTACATTCGTGCAGGACGTTTGGTGCGCATCATCCGTGGCCCCCGTCAGGATCGTGTTGGCATCGTTGTTGACATCGTTGACGCCAACCGCGTGCTTGTGGAGAACCCCAGCGACGAAAAGATGTGGCGCCACGTGCAGAACCTGAAGAACGTTGAGCCGCTTGACTTCTGTGTGCCGGTGAACCGCAACTGCAGCACGAAGGCCCTGAAGAAGGCGCTCGAGGAGAAGAAGACCCTCGAGAAGTACGCCGCCACGAAGTCCGCTGGACGCATTGCAGCGAAGAAGGCACTTGCCATGTCAACAGACTTCGAGCGCTACCAGCTGCGCGTGGCCAAGCGCTCCCGTGCCTTCTGGATGCGAAAAATCTTCGACGAGAAGGACAAGAAGAGCCCCGTCTCGTGGCACAAGGTAGCACTCAAGAAGCTGCAGAAGAATGCCAAGAAGGTTGACAGCAAGCCTGCTGCCAAGAGGCGCATTGAGAAGGCCCGCGCTGCTCGCAAGGCAAAGACAGTTACCAAGGCATAAAGCAGAGAAAAATGAAAACATCCACGTCCTTCTTTGCACTGCCAAATGAACTCCTTTGTCTTGTTGTTTTGTTTTGTTTTGTTTTTCTGTTTTACCCCATTTTCACTACTACTCAGTGAAAATGCAAAAATATGCGTGGAAGGAAAGAGGAGGAGGATGGGAGCTTCCACCACCTCCTATTTACCATCTGCTGTTTATTTAATGTGTCGTGCGTTTTTTTTTTCTTCCTCCTTTTGTTTATCCCTTTCTCTGACTGTCCGTGTCTGTTTGTCTACTTGTGCAAGCCGCTGCACGTAAGCTCTTCTTTTATCTTTTTTTTTTTTGTTCCCTTCTGGTGAAGTGAATGGAGCAGGCCGCAGTTGACGATATAGTGCTGCGGTGGCTTGGGATCCTTCAGGGTGTCCCGCGAGAGTCACGACGTCGTGTGCTGCAGCATGCATGCGATTCGCTCGCGTCATGTAAAGACGTCAATGCCCTTCGGACGGAGGCTGACGATCTGCTAGATGTCGTTGAGTCCTCTCCCGACCCCGCGGGGATGCGTCAGGCCGCTTTCTCGATTGTGCGGGAATGTTACGCAGCAACTATAGAGGAGCAGCTAACGCCGTGGTGTGCACTCATCCTGCGCTGCGTTAATAGTCCTGGTGCGGTTAGACGGCTATCGTCTGCGCAGAGTGTTGCTGCGGAGCTTGCGGCGCAGAATACATCGGCGGCGGAGCACTGGAGGAGTGTGGGGGATTTAGAGGCGTGGATGGTTCCGCACAACCCACGCAGCGTTGGGGTGCGCTCTGTCTTTGCGGCGAAGGAAAAGACGATTAAGATGTCGTTTCAAGACGAAGTGGATTTTGATGTCTGCGGACGAGTTGAGCGTGTCGTTCGAACGCTGCTCGTGGACCACCCGTGGAACGCCGATGAAGTACGTGCCATGTTGCATTTTGGTGATAGATCTGCATCGTAAAGGCTTCTTAGTACAATCTCTTATCAGTCTCTGAAGAAGCGTTGCTCATTGTTGCTGGAATGAGTGAAGGAAAGAAATATATATATATTTTTTTTATTATTTTCATGTTACTACGTAGACGCTTATCATACACTCTCTTCCTCTTTTTGGACGTTCTTACGTTTTTCTTTTGCCTGAATGTCACTCTTGCACTATGTACAACAACTCTAAAATATGTATATACATATATAGATATAGATAAAATTTAAACTCACAGAAAAATTTGCATTAAAAAAATGTTTGGGGCAAACACGTGTGCGAGAGTGGTTGTGACGGGCGCAGCTGGGCAAATTGGTTACTCCATTCTTCCACTCATTGCGGACGGTCGCATGTTGGGGCCCAAGCAACATGTACAGCTGAACCTTCTCGACATCGAGCCCACAATGGGGGTGCTTGAGGGAGTGCGTGCGGAGCTCATCGACTGCGCCTTCCCATTACTCGACTCTGTTGTTATCACGCACGACCCAGCCGTTGCCTTTGAGAAGGCGGACATTGCCATCTTCTGCGCCTCGTGCCCACTCAAGCCAGGGATGCAGCGGAAGGATCTGCTGCGTGGCAACGCAAAGACCCTTTCAGAACACGGCCGAATTTTGGGCGAGGTGGCCAATCCCGACTGCCGCGTCTGCATGGTTGCCAATCCTGTCAACACAAACGCCCTCATTGTGCTTAAGGCCTCAAATGGGAAACTCAAGCCGAAGAATGTGACGGCGCTCTCGCGGCTCGACCACAACCGTGCCACCTCCCTTGTGGCTGAACGAGCCAAAGCCTCGGTCAGCGACGTCAAGAACTGTATTGTGTGGGGAAACCACAGCGACTCGCAAGTGCCCGATGTCAACAGCGCTACCGTGAGGGGGATTCCCGTGCGGGAGGTGCTGCAAGACGACGCGTTCCTCGACGGGGAGTTCATGAAGATCGTGCAGAGGCGCGCCTTCGAGGTTCTTCGCATGCGAGGCCGCACCGCCGCCCTCTCCGCCGCCAGCGCCACAGTCGATCATGTGCGTGACTGGGTGCTCGGCACGCCGCAGGGGACGCATGTATCCATGGCCGTGCACTCTGACGGGAACCCCTACGGCGTCCCGCCCGGTATCTTCTTCTCATTCCCCGTCACGTGCAGCGCGGGGGAGTGGCAGTTCGTCGAGAATGCGAAGGTGACACCGAAAGTGGCGGAACTCCTACGCGCCTCCATCGCAGATTTGGAGGAGGAGCGGGCGGAGGCGGAACTTTTGTAAGGATCCAAAAAGAAGGGAAGGCTTTCAATGCTGACAGCCAGAAGAACAACGGAACAGGGTGGGGAAGGAACGTTGTAATAACTGTGTCTGTGAGAAATATGAAGCGAAGCTTGAAAGGAAGGAGAGAGAGAAATAAACTTCAAGGACAAAAAAGATGATTTTAACCGGTGTGTCTGGAAAAATATATATCCTCAATAATCAAAAATTAACGTGCATAAAAGCATGAGTATGCAGGAAACAAAGCCAAAACTGGAAGGAGAGAGAGAGAAATAAACTTCAAGGACAAAAAAGATGATTTTAACTGGCGGGTCTGGAAAATGTATATATAATATATCCTCGATAATCAAAAATTAACGTGCATAAAAGCATGAGTATGCAGGAAACAAAGCCAAAATTGGAAGGAGAGAGAGAAATAAACTTCAAGGACAAAAAAGATGATTTTAACTGGCGGGTCTGGAAAATGTATATATATATATCCTCGATAATCAAAAATTAACGTGAATAAAAGCATGAGTATGCAGGAAACAAAGCCATAATTGAAAGGGGAATGGAGGGGTGTCGTGGTGCATACATTATATTTTTAACTCTTTTTGATCGATTTATTTTCTGTTTGTTTGTTTTTTACTGCTATAAATGTTTTTGTTCTGTGTTTTTTCTTGAGCTTCGTCACTATCACCCTTTATTTTTCTGCTTTCTTTGGTTATTGTGGTGGTTGCCTTTACAGAGAAGGAGGAGGGGACTGTAGAGTATATATATATATATATATATATATATATATATATATATATATAACTTCTGCAAGAGAAACTTAGAGGAAGAAAAAGTAGGGGAGAAGAAGGATGGTGAAAACTCTAGAGAGGAATGTGGGGCGAGGGCATTTTAATCGTGCGGTTGCCTCAGTTACAGCTGTAGACGAGGCCCTTCGTGGGTCATCACTCCTGGCTGGTGGGTTGCTATCTTGCAGGCCACTGCATCTGAGAGAGATACCTGTTGTGCGCTACACGGACATGGAATCATTGATAAAAGAGCGGCTAAAGCCCGACCCGCATAAAGACACACGTGAGGCACTGCATGCGCTTCAAACAGCGCCGGTGCTTCGTGACGAATTTACGCTCATGAATGACGCCACCCTTCGTTGCATCTGTGCGTTTCTTGGGGACCGGTTGAGGGACTTGCTGCAGATTGGATCCGTATGTCGTCGCCTGCGCAGCATGGTGATTGCACTCACCCCCTCGAACGTTGTTCTTGTGCCCGAGATGATTCCGTTGGCGTCTCTCTCGAATCATGCCGTTGTAGACTCTCTTTGCGCCCTTTTCGCGCCGTACAAGCGGGGCCAATTCGTGCAGCGGCTGCATCTTGTGGACTCAAAGTACGCCTCGTCGCTGCCCGTTAGTACAACGCTGCCTGTGTGCAGCCGTCATGTGTATCCCTCGTTGGTGAAGATGCTGCCCTCGCTGATGTATCTTGACCTGCGCGGCGTCCGGTGGGACTGCCACTCCTGCCCGCAGCTCCCGCAGTACTTTTTTAGTGACCTCCACCTCGCCGCGCCGAGGCTGCAGACGCTCAAGATTGGCGTCGAGCTCTTCTCGCAGTGGTCCCCCGGCTGGTGGCAGTCGCTCCCGGCGCTGGAGCAAATCGTCGTGGGCTCCCGGCGCGATCAGGCGATTGTTCCCGGCGGGGCGGAGCCAGTCGCGCTGACTCTGCACGACGAGTTCTTCGACATGCTGCGCACCCCGCGGCGCGTCTGGCGCGTGAAGTTGTGGTGTCCGCTGCAGCGCGAGATGCTTGTCCGTCTCCTCGTGCCGTCGCAGCCCTTCCCCGAGCTGCGGGAGCTCACGCTGAACCTCTCCAACGCCGATGTGCTCGAAGAGTTCAAGCGGCCATCGGCGAAGTCGCCGCGCGAGGGCAAAGCACGCAAAGGCGGGGTGGGGCGGGCCACCGTGCAGAGCGTCGACGACGCAGACAAGCGGACAGTGTTCGCCGCGCTGGAGTCGCTGACGCTGGCAAACGTGGAGCAGTACCCGTCCCTGCCGGCGGAGCTAATCGAGCGCGTCGCCGCCCGGGCACCGCGGCTCAGGTTCTTCTCCGTGGTGAACACCACACGAGTTCCTCCGCCACCGCCAGCGTCAAAGTTGAGACGTCGCGGATGATTCGCCGCATTTGGGGGTGGCTTATCCCCCGATAAAGATGGGAAAAGAAAGAAGAGTGGACGGAGAAGAGAAGAATTTGAGAGAAATTTAACAAGAAAAAAACAAAACCATGTATAGTAAATGGCGTCTCACAAGAGCACCAAAGACGGAGGAAGAAAGAAAATAGAGGCGGCCTGTCCACAATATAATATGGACGTAGCGTTCCATGATTCCTCCTTTTCTTTTTCCCTTTTTCTTGCCCTCCTCCCTTCCGTTTGCTTAAGGGACCTTCAAGGAAAAGAGAAATGAAGTTTCCAGCGTGAGACTCTGTATGTATGTGTGCATGTGTGCCTACGTGTGGGTAAACTGTGAATGGTTGAATGCCAATTGGAAGATTTTGTATCATTTCTTGTAGTTCTCCCGCTTTTGGTTTGCCGTTGTTGGTGTAGTGATAGTAATTAGTGATCGCATAGTTGTTAGGCCGGTATGACATTGTCACAGTGCATTGCGTCGGCGATGTTTGCGGCCCCGGTGGAGTGCTGCGAGTGTGCGGCTCCCATCGGCGAGGAGGGTGCGCTGCGGGGTGTTCTTCTGTTCCCCTGCCAGCACCTCCTCCACTCGGGCTGTGTGGAGTACATCACCAAGCGCAAAAAACTCCAGCACCTGATCGCGAGAGGTGAAGGGAGTGGTGGAGTGGGCGCCATGTCCTCTCCCTCTTCTCATGAAGTGACTGGCGGAGCGATCGTTACGTGCGGCGAGAGCATGAGCTGCAGTGGTTCTAGTAGGCGTCTTGTTGTGTGTCCGGCGTGCATGTGTCCCATTCAGCGTCTTATTCCATTGTTTCCCAGTGGCGGAGATGCACATAGTGGGACGAGGATTAGCCCTGCTGAGGGTGCACTGCAGTTCAAGGAGACCCATCACGCTCAGAAGAGCAATATTGCTCAACTCCGCGCGCTTTACCAACAGCGAGAGCACGTGACGCAGCTGACACGCACGTGTGCTTTGATGCATGAGCGGCTTTCAGAGGTACAGTCGGAGGTGGATCGACTGTCAACAATTATCCCAGCGCCTGCGCTCGCCGCCCACGTGCCGGAGCTGGCCGGTGAGGACTTGCGCGTGGAGGGCATGACGGTAACGGAACTGGAGTTGTACATCGTGGAGTCCTCGGCGACACTCAAGTCACTAGAGCGGGATGTCTGCGAGAAGAGGCGGCAGGTAGAGAAGAGGAAGAAGAGGCTGAGCAATCTGCGCTTGCAGTATCAGCTGATTAAGGAGTCGCGAAGTAGAGGCGAAGAAACGGCTAAGCGGGATGATGAGGCGGGAGAGAGTGCTGACGGTGAGTTTACTTTTCATTCACTGAGGCGCAGTAAACGTTTACGTAGTGTGCCTGTTGTGGACCTGGTGGAACAGGAGTCCTCCGCGAAGGCCGAAGCTGTGGTTGTTTCGTCTGGAAACGCCAGTTGCGATGAAGCAGAGGAGAATCAACCCACACGGGAAGGAACACCGGAACGCAGGAGTGGACACACCACGTCAGCCAACCATAACAGCAGCGATGGCGACATTAATAATATTAATGATGACGACGATGATGTTGTGCTCATTGATCCGACGGACGCACATGCCACGCATCGTGGGAGCATCGGCGCTGGTGGTGTTGGCGCCAATGACACGAGAAACATGAACAGTCACAACAGTAGTAGCACTAGTGACGTAACTGCTACTGCCGACAGTGACGACACACTGATGCGTTACATGCCGCTGCGACGGCTAGTCTTGATGGAGTCGACCCAGATGCATGCACCAAACGCTACACGTCTTCTTCCAAGGCGTGAGGACCGTCTTTGGCAGCCTTCCTTGGAGGGAATGCTGTAAAAAAAACAAGTCTCGCCGAAGAGATGTATGAAAATAGAAAAGAAAAGAAGAAGTGGTTAATGGATGATACGGTTGCTCATCAACTTTGTGTTGCTTCTGCTATGACGGTTTCCGTCCACGTCTTTTCCACCTCTCCCTCTCTCTCTCTCTGTCTCCCTATGACTATATATCTATACTTCTACACTTGTAGCAGAATGCATATTATTACATTCCATACAGTATTGCTTTCTCTCCCACATATGTATTTACATGCACATGTATGCTTATTTATTCATTTTTGTTTTTGTTTTTGTTTTATTTTCATGTGAAGTCCGGAGGAAAGGGAATCATAATATATTTAAAGGCGTCTGGGGGGTGGGGATAAGTAATATATTTAGATAGTTACATAGCGAGGGCAGGAGGAATGTCAACGAAACCGTTCGTGTTGCCTCCTCTTCAGTCGTCCACGAAGGACCTCCAATGGTGCTCGCAGGTGGTATTGTCGCCATCACCACCGTCCGATCTCGTAACGACAGACCTGAAGACTTCATTCCCGTCAATTGAGAACTCAAAGAGGTGGCGGCAGGAGTTGAAGCGGATGGAAGCGGAGGAGGTATCACTTGACTTCGCGACGAAGAAGGAACGACTGGAGCAGTTGGAGATGCGACTCCGCAGCGTTGTGTGCGGGCGGAAGCACGAGAAGCACCACCAGCTGCTCTGGCACCACCAGAAGGAGAAAGCGAAGGTGGAGAGGGAGACGGCGGTGATGGTGGCGAAGGCGGTGGCGCTGCAGCGAGCGCAGTATATGGAGGCCGTGCGCACGTACCAGGCGCGCGGCCACGTGCAGCACCTTGAGAGAGTCACGCGAAAACACATGCTGACAGAGGAGGAGGACGCACGGCGGCATATAACATCGCTTCTTGAGTTCGCACTGCTGGAGGATGAGCGAAGGCAGAGGGAGCGAGAGGCAGCCACGGCCCAGGGCATCGCGGAAGATTTGAAGGGGATTCGTGATTGGGAAAGCGAGATTGCGGAAATGTCATTCCGCGGCACCAAGGCATTTTCACCTGAGACAGAGCTCATCTGCGAACGCAACGTTGGCACCGGTGGCTACCGCGGACGCAATGATCTGCTTATGGACTACAGTGTCTGCGAGGAGGAGAGGCATGCGAGAGTTCAAATCACGTCGGGGGAGCGCATAGCCCGCATGCCACTAGAGTGTGAGCTCAGTGCGGCTAAATTGTCTTTTATTGAAGAGTCAAATGAAAGGAGATCAATAGAAGAAATGTGTTTGTACGGCAGCTGCCAGGCACGACTGAGGGCTCTATTACGAATTCAGCGATGGTGGCGCATGCTGCGAGTTACCACGTGGAAAGAAAGGAAGTGGCGGGAACTCAAAAAATGTTTGGCTGAAAGGCGGAAGAAAATGACGTCTGCTGATTACAGGAATCTCCTGCACCGGATGAAGAGACAGATGAAGGATGATTCCACCCCAATGACTGCGGAGGAGGCACAGAGGGCGATGGCTGCTCTCGAGCGGGCGGCGGAGATGTCGTACCAGTATGTGTTTGATTATGCTGTGTACCGTCTAATGAATGATGCATTTAACCTGCAGGAAACAGAGGCGCAAAATCTCCGGAATTATCACTTTGAGAAGGATGACGGCACGGCAATTATCCCGCCCGTCTCTACACCACTCCGTGTGCCGTATCGTCTGTATGTACGGAAGCAACCACTGCAGCCATATCCTCTTTGGCGAGCTCTGCGTTGGATTGAGGGTTCTACCTCTTTCGTTGGACAGGTCAAATTTATTGAGGAGGAGGAAGCAAAGGTGAGGAATCAGTTTTGCCAACAGGAGACAAGCGAAGTTAACACGCTGCAGTTGTACCAAAGTGTGCTAAAGAAAGGTGCATGGACGTGGCGTTCGTTTTACACTTCCATTCTGTGTATTCTGGAGGAAGAAAATGTGTGCCGTGGTCTCCTGTCGGTGGAGGAGCAAGACACTCGTACTGTTATGAAGGTGGAGGCGGAAGCGTCCGTGTCAAACTGCATTCTGACGGAGGAGGGGAACTGGAAGCTGCTGCGCGACGAAGAGGAGAAGCGGTGTGCAATTGCTGCTAAGGAGTCCGATGCATTTCTTCATCTGACGGAGGGCGGATGGCGGTGGGCGAATCTCGCGAGGCTGAGGAGAAAGTTGCGCGATTCATGTGGCGGCAAAATGCGGTGGATCATCCAGCGGGATCACGGTTTCGGTCAGCAGTTTGTCTCACTCGACACAACGGCGTGTGTCATTCAGCGCTTCTTTCGCGTGTCGTTGTTCCGCAAATGTCTCGCAGAGGCGAAGGCCCGACGGTTGATGTGTCTGCTGCACGAGAAACGGCTGAAGGAGGCCGCCGACAGCATGGTGCGGATACTGGAGGAGCAGCACAACGAGAAGAATAGGGAAGAAATGATGGGGGCTGAATCGCACGCCGGCGACTGGAAGCTGGGCGACCTCGTAGAATCGTACATTGAGACAGCAGTTGTGTTGTTCAGTGAGTGGTTTGACGAGAGAGCCCATGAGCCGATGGAGAGACAGTACAAGGCGATTGTTGCGCGGTTCATGCAGGCAAACCGGGAACTGTACAAGCAAATGCATGTTCTCTTTGCGGTCGCGCGAAACAATTGGCAGCGGATCGAGGAAGAAGAGGCGAGGGAGCTGAGTATGTTGAAGTGCAGTAAACATTTTGTCGCCATTGCACTTGGGGCGCTCTGCAGAGAAGAGGCAACAACTCGTCAACAACTCGAGACTGACGCGGAACAGGAAAGAACCCAGTGGTACGAGCAGGCCGAATTTCTTGCTTCCCTGGCGCGGTGCGCTACCATGAGGAAAATGAATGACGATAGTAATCTTCATCAGCCTTCGCGACGCACGATGAATCACATGGAGAGGCTTGAAAGTCGTGAGGAAGTTGTTCGCACGCGCATTCTTGTAGAGGAACGGCGTGAGCGGAGTGCCTTTCTGCTCTCGCTTCACACCATTCTCCGCGATGCCACTGTGTGTGAGGAGCAAGAAGAAAGAGCGGCGGTGCATGCAGACATCGATGCGTGCTGGATGGCAAACTCCCCCGACTCTCTGCTGGTGAAAGCGGAGGAGGTCGGGCGGCGCGGGGTGGAGGCGGCGGCCCTCAGCGACTACGGCCCGCTGTTGCACAGGGCGGCGCTCATGTATGCACAGGACAGTCTGTTCGTGTGGTTCCTCCGCGGCCACATGAGTTTTGAGAGTGAGGCGAAGTACTTCGACAGGCGACTGACGAAGCTGCTGCTGCAACGCGTATCACATTTGGGGAGCAAGATGGATGAGCTGATCGCGGCAGAGACGTGTGCCCGTGCGCGGGTTGAGTACTTCGAGGAAACGAAACGCGGGTTGTTCTCTCTTAGCACGCGAATGAAATAACGTGTAATGACGTGATGTATCTTCGTATGTGTGTATGTATGTAAAAGCAAAAAAAAGCGAACCCCACCTCAACACACGATTGTATTCCGGGGACTGAGTTGTTCTTTTTGTTTTGTTTTGTTTATTGCTTTTTCCTTATCATCTTCGTGTATATACGTTACATTTCTCTCACAGACACAGGTTTTTTTTATTCTTCTTTTTTCACCGCTCAGACAAACGCAAGCAAAGAGAAAGAGATAGATAGAGGGAGAGGGGCATATCTCTCCTTATGTGAGGGTTGGATATTATTATGTTGCTGTTCTTTTTCCTTCCGTGTGTTTTTTGTTTTTGCTCGTTTGACTTTTTTGATATCTCTTGGATATCTTTTTTTCCCCCCTTTCAGTCTCATACACACTTCTGTATTGCTGACTGTCACTTTTTCTGATTTCTTGAATGCTTCTTTCCTCTCTCTCTCTCTCTCTCTATATATATATATATATATATATATATATATATATATATATATTTATTTATTTATTTATTTATTTATTTTCTTCTTCACATAAGTGGCTATTCCGCTTTGTGTTTCTGTTTCACCCCCCCCCCCCCGCTGAGCTGGAGAAAAAAAGAAAGGGAACAAAACAACAATATTCTTTATTATTTCTTTTTTTTTTCTTGCATTCCCTCACGGTCGGTGTACGCATATACATCCACGCGCACATATATACACGCATACATACATTCCCACACCTGAATGGAGGAGTTTGAGGGCGCCATTGGAATCGACCTCGGCACGACGTACTCATGCGTGGCGATATTTCGGAATGATAGTGTCGAGGTCATCCCGAACGACCAGGGCAACCGCACGACGCCATCGTGTGTGGCCTTCCACAATGGGGAGGTGTTGGTGGGCGACAGTGCAAAGCATTTGGCCTCGCGCGGCGTGAAGGGCATCGTGTACGACGCAAAGCGCATGATTGGCCGGAAGTTCAGCGAGAACGCAATCCGCGACGACGCGAAGCGGTGGCCCTTTGCGCTGGAGGAGGGGGAGAACGGCGGCATATGCATCACCGTGGAGCACAACGGGGAGGTCCTTCGACTGGAGCCGGAGCAGATCTCCGCGCGGGTGCTGGCGTACCTCAAGGGGTGCGCGGAGCAGTTCTTGGGCAAGCGGGTGAAGAAGGCTGTCATCACGGTGCCCGCGTACTTCAACGACGCGCAGCGGGAGCGCACGAAGGCCGCCGCCCGCATCGCCGGGTTGGAGGTGCAGCGCATCGTGAACGAGCCGACGGCCGCCGCGCTGTGCTACGGCCTCGGCGTCGGCAGCGGTGCGGGGGCGCAGGGGACGGACCGGCCGGTGAATGTTTTGGTGTTTGACTTTGGCGGTGGGACGTTCGACGTGTCGATCATCACCATCGACAGCGGCTCCTTCGCGGTGCGGGCGACGGCGGGTGACACGCACCTCGGCGGCCAGGACGTTGACGCGGAGCTGCTGCGGCACGTCGTCGATGACCTGAAGCGGCGTCACGGCGTGGACGCGGCGCAGCATCCGAGGTTGATGGCGAAGCTTCTGGCGCGCTGCGAGCAGGCGAAGCGCGTTCTCTCGCACGCGACGTCGGAGGAAATTGTGATGGACGGCATTCTAGCGAACGATGAGGAGTACTCGCTGACTGTCTCCCGGGCAAAGCTGGAGGAGCTCTGCGCTAAAGTTTTTGCCCGCTGCCTCGCCGTCGTGCAGAAGGCGATGAAGGATGCCGCGATGGCGCCGGAGGACATCGACGACGTCGTCCTTGTCGGCGGCTCCTCCCGCATCCCGGCGCTGCGGTCGCTGCTGCAGGAAACCTTCAAAGGAAAACGGCTCTGCGGCTCCGTCCACCCCGACGAGGCGGTCGCGGTCGGGGCGGCGGTGCAGGCGGGGATCCTCAGCGCGGCGGCGGAGCAGCAGTCGGAGCGGACGGCGAACGTCGTCTTGATGGATGTCGTCCCGCTCTCCATCGGCGTGGAGGTGGACGACGGCAAGTTCGACGTCATCATCCGCCGCAACACGACGATTCCGTACCGCGCGACGAAGGCGTACAGCACCGTCGACGACAACCAGGAGGAGGTGGAGGTGCAGGTCTTCGAAGGCGAGCGGCCGCTCACTCGCCACAACCACAAACTCGGCGAGTTCGTCCTCGACGGAATCACGCGCGCCAAAAAAGGGGAACCGACCATCACGGTGACGTTCAGCGTGGATGCAGACGGCATTCTCACCATCACCGCCTCCGAGGAGCTCGCAAAGGTGCACAAGACGCTGGTCGTGGAGAACAGCGAGCGCCTCAGCGACGCGGCGGTGGAGAAGATGATTGAGATGTCGCAGAAGTTTTCATCGAAAGATGCGCTGGCCATCTCCATCATGGAGGCCACGCAGCGCCTGAAGCGGGGCTTCGCAGAGCTGGAGGAGGCACTCGCCGCAACGTCCCTACCCTTCTCTGCCAAACTGCAACAGCGTGTGGCATTTGTTGAGCATGGCAAAGAGTGGCTTGAGAAGCAGCTGCCGAACTATACAGAGGCGCAGGATGTGAATGCCAAGACTGAGAAGATCATAAAACTCCTGCAGAAGGCTATGAAGACACTACGACGCGAGTCTCGTCAAGGGATGAACGGGCACAATTCTGGAGGCAATGATGATGATAATGATGCTGATGATGAGAGCCTGAAGGACGGAATAAACGACTCACAACGTCGCGAGGGCGGCCACGCCGGGAAGAAGCGTTCCCGTAGCGAGTCTATAAATAATAATAGTAATAGTAATACTGAGGCCTGACGCACTGTCTTTTTGGTTTTGTTGTTTTGTTTTATTACTATTATTATGTTTATTATATTTTGTTTTCTTTCATTCCATCCATATGTCTGTGTGGGCGATGTTTTTTTTTTTTTGGCTAGTTTCACCTTTACAAAATAAAATTAGAGAAATCTTCCGTACCGGTGTGACGTTTCTTTTTTTTTTCTTTGGGGAAACCCCCTTCAGTCTATTGTGCCCTTCTTATTTCTCCTTCCTTGCCATCCTCCTCCTCCTCACCATTCTGTTGCTGTTGCTGTTGTTGGTTTTTCCTCTCCCTTTGTGCGTGCGTGCGTGTGGAATTCTCGTCTTTCTTCTCTTATTTGTTTCGGCATGATGATCCTCCATGAATCCCCACTCCCTTCCTCCCCATCATTCTCTACAGAAGGAGTATCAGAAAGCGGGCGATATTTAAAAAAAAAAAACTGCTCACATACATACATACACAGACAGACAAATAAAGACGGAAGGACGGGAAGGACGGGAAGGCGATGAAGCTGGCCACGTCGAAGGCGGCTTTGGGGCGGCGGAGTGATGGTGGGAAAAAGAGCAAAAAAGAAACGGGCGTCAGTGTGAAGCTTCATCCCTCGGAGAAAACGAGGCCAGCGAAGAAAAAGATGGTAACCAACAAGAAAGAGGCGCTGCAGAGGGCGCTGGCTACTGCCCTCGCTGCACCGCAGGCCGATGCCAAGTCAAATGCTGCCGCGGATGTGGATGAATACGGCAAAGGCAGCCCGACGGACCGCCTGCAGTTCGGCTACGCTCCCTCCAACGCCGCGGAGGCCGTCGCGTTTCACTCTGGCATTTCAGCAACCAAATGGATTGAGGACCGGCGCCAGAATATCCGCACCGCAGTTGTCAAGAAACAAAAGTTGGCTCGGCCCAACTGCGAGCCCATGACATCATTGCTCAAGCTAAAGCAACACTGGAGGGACACGGCACAGTTTGTGGCGGAAGTGCGTGGTGGCGATGTCGGGCAGAGCTCGGCGGATGAGCTCCTAGAAACGTTTGTCTCACAGCAACGTGTAGCGTAATACTCCTTGTGGTGAGCTGGTGGTTTTGTTTTCCACTGTCCTTTTTTTCTTCTTGTTTCTGATGATTCTGCATCCACGTTTAATCCGTACGAAAAAAAAAGAAAATAATAATAATGAGTGATGGTCTCATGAATACATCTCACTATCCCCTCTTCTTTCTTTTCCTGTGTGGGTGTGTTTGTATGGTGAGGTGCTGTTTTGTATATATATATATATATATATATATATATATATATACGCGTGCCCATGGAGTTTTTTGGGGGCTGTGTCTCCATGTTATTTCTCTTCTACTTTGTGAGAGACCCCTTTCCATCTTCTTAAAAGATGTATATTCCCCCTTTCTGTGTACAATATATATTATGATTATTTTCATTTTTGTGTGATTGTTATATTGGCTTCCTTCTCAGTGGGTTGATGAGTGTGCTTTGCAAAGGAAGCACCTGACTCTGATAGAGTATTCACATGGAGACAAAAGAAGAAGAACGCCAACACCAACAAAAGGAAGGAAAACAGAAAAAGGAAGAAGCTGGAGAAAGGAAGAGCGAATATAATGGAGGAAAGGAGGGACGACGAATTGGAATGGAATTCCCTCCCGTGAAGAGCCGCGAGGACATTCTCAACTCACAACGGGCAGCGGTCACACAAGAAGAAATACGTCAGGGCATGCAGGACGACATTCCCCCTGTCGTGAGAAGTGTGCTGGAGCTCGCCCACCTCATGATGAGCGGCCACAGCCAGACGCTGCGTGGATCGCCCGGATATCAGGGCGGTCTGTTTTACAAAGGGAGCCCGTTCTGCTTCGCGAGTGGATACCGCGACGGCACGCGGCCACGTGACATGGACGACAAAGGGAATCACATGAAACTGAAAGACCCGCTCACGTACGGAGTTCTCTCTTTGCCAATAACGGCGGGGTATCTCTGCGAGCTGCATGGCAAAGGTGTGTTTGACCTTCATAGCCCTCTTGTTCGCTACTTGCCGGAACTTGAGCATGCACTCGACTCTAGTGTGACCGCGCGAAGTATTCTCGCCTTCAAAACTGTTCTTGACGACAAAAAGATAATGAGGGAAGCAAAGGTGCGTTGCCTCTCTCCCCCCTTCGCATGGAACATGTGCTCTGCAGCGCAGAAGTGTATTTATACACCAATAAATGAATTCTTCGCGGGTGGATCCACAAAGCAGCTTACGGGAAAACAGCAGCGGGAAAATTTCCTGCAGTACCTGCGCTCCTCGCCACATGCAAGAGTGCGATCATTATCATCATCATGGGGGAGGCGGTGGCTGCCCCGTCAAGGTGTGTCCCACTTCTCCGTTGCACTTCTCATCGCGGCGGTGGAGCGACAACTGCACGGCGAGAGCTTCGAGGAGTCCATCCGGAAGACTGTATTCGAGCCCGCGCAGAGCCACGGTGCGGGGTACGGCCCGCCGGCGCTGTGGCGCGACCCGAGTGAAGTTTTTTACCGCCCTAGTGGCCTTGCGCTGCAGCACCAGCGCTTCTTCCGCCCGGTCAAGACGGGTGCCGCGGAGAACTGCGGTCCGCCGCTGCTGAACGCCTCGATGAACCTTCACGCGCCTGTGGAGGACTACGGCAAACTTCTGCTGCTCTCGCTCGACGCCATTCGTCACGCACGGGCGGAGCTCGGGGCTGAAGGCGCTGCGAGCAGGGGGAGCACAGACTTTGATTTTGGCGTGGAGTGGCTGACCGGCGGCTCCGGGCGGCCTGAGCGCATACAGCTCACGCGGCGTGTTGCCGGGATAGACTGTCTGCCCGCGGCATCATCCTTTCGGTACAACTGTGAGTACGACTTGGGCTGCTTTGGCGTGACCAATTGCGGCACACGGAATGCGTGCGTTCTGGCGAACACACTTTCGCGCATGATCCAGCACCTCTTCGTCAAGCACGTCATCCAGAAGGGCGTGGACGTGGCGCAGGGGCCCAACCTGGACAACCCAGGGGAGCAGAAGCAGAGTGAGACAGAGACAAAGTTCAAGAAGATCATAAAGAAGCAGGAGTACACGAGTTACTTCACAAAACACGACGCACACAAGCGGTATTAGTGGGGGTGGGATATTTTTTTTCTACGTATAGAATGTCGGAAAGTCACAAAAGTAGAGAGAAAATGATGAAAGAGGAGCCTTTGAATACATTATTTTGGCTTGTCGTTTATATATATTACCCTGGCGAAGCCGGCCACCCCTACGTGGTGCCAGGGACCAGTACCCTCTCTGCGGGGAAGCCAGGAGCCTGCGACCGTGCCTTGGGTGCGGTTAGAGGCTCTTAGCGTCGGCAGGCAGGTCTGGGGTAGCGCTGTGTTTGGGAGGCCTGAAACAAAACGAAGGTTAGAACTGCCACACAGCTACACGTCCCTGCGCGTAGCGCCATCACTCTCACTGAGGGTTCACCTTTGGAAGCTTCTCCAACTGTGCGGTGATGTGGAACTGAATCCGGGACCGATTCTGCGGGGAGCCCAGTGGAATGTGGGTGGGCTCACGCAGGCGAAAAGGATCCCGTTGGAGAAGCACCCTTAAACGCTGCTCGGTGATGTGGTTCGACATCATCGTATAGAAAGAGAGGTTGAACAATAACAACCTTTGTAGTTTGGTGGCGCTACATGCGTAGCTCCAGAATGGATGCGTTTGAAATATATATACTACCTCACATGTGGACTTTATTCTCCATCCTCAGACACAACTCTCTTCGTCTTTTTCTTTGTTCGCTTGTTGTGCAAATGTGTATGCATTCACAGACGTGTATGCTTCTTCGGCTGTTAGGGAAGAGCACACTAAAGTATTTCTCGTGATTCTCCCCATACCACAGACAGGCACACAATAATAACAGTAATAGTAGTAGTCGCAGTAAAAGTGATGTATCAGAGTATTCTGGCAATATTTTCTCTGTTGCTTGCCACGATAGTTGCGGTACCGTGGCTGCAGGTGGACAAAGAGATCCCCCTCTACGCGGAACGGGAAGGTGTTCGCCCCCTTCTCACCACCCCTTCTGTGGCCCTCCAACATGCGACGTCATCGTACGACCCGGGAAGGGGGAATTACATTTGGGGACGCACACTGAGACCTTCCTACGCAATGCAGCTGCATCCGTTGAATACCGTGCAGACATACACGCAGAAGAAGGAGTTTCTGTGGCTGGGATTGACAGCAGGCCCCTGGTTTGTGGGACTTGCCATTCTTCAGTTCAACTACATCTCTATTTTGACTGTTAACCTCTACAACGTGGAGCTGGAGGAGAGCTGGAAGGCCATGGACAAAGTTCCATTTCTGGCGCCGTGGTTTGGTGGCAGGTGGGTTCCCAACGCAAAAGGCGACATGGGACCGACTGCTGCAGGGCACTGGGTGGAGTTCACCAGCCCGTTCTCCTCCCAGCGAGCCAACGTGTCCTTCGAGGAGCGCGGCATTCGGGTTGACATCACCGGTACCGTGTGGAGGCGGGTCGCAGTCAACAACTCGACGACGGTGTCGCGGCCGTACGACGTGCATGCAGTCGCCGCCCTCCCGGAGGAGTTTCTCGGCGTTGTGTTCCCGCTCGGTCCGCGACGGGCGGCGCTTGTGGCCAAAGTGGCGGCGGCCTCGTTGCGGGAGGAAGTCCGCCTGCGGGTGAACGGGCGTGAGTGGCGGGGGCGCGGACATTTCGCGATGGACTACACACGTGGTCTGCTGCGCCGCGAGACGCACTGGCACTGGGCGTGCGCCACCGCTCCCGCCGGTCATGGATTCCACCTCTCGGAGGGCACGTATGATGTAGACGGCAAAAGCGTGGAAAACACCTTTTTCGCGGGCGGAAGGGCCGTGCTGCTTGACGTGAGGGTGGAATTCCGCAGAGTCACGGCGGCCGCTAATGCGACCACGCACACGGCGGCAGAGGTGTGGACGATCACGGGTGATGGGATTCAACTTCGTTTCTACCGCGCTGACGCACATGATGGCACATTTCACTTCGGCATAGTGGACGGCAACTTGGACCACGCATGGGGTGTCATCGACGGAACGATGCTCGTGAATGGAACGACGTACAAATTTGATAAAGTGGCAGGAGTATTGGAGGATCACTACGCGTTGTGGTGAAGACGTTGTTCTTGTTTGTTCTCTCCCTGTGTGTTTGTGTGTGTGTGTGTGGGATGAGGTGCCTTGTTGGCTGCGAGGGATGTGTGGGGTTCCCCATTTCTCATTAGGGCTCTTTGGAAAACGCACTGCGTAGCAGATGCGTGGCTTCCATTCTGTGGAACCCCTTGGCCATTGTGGTTCTTTTTTTTTTATCTGCGATGTATGCTTCCTGTGCCTGTCATGTGCATTTATAGAGCATCGTGCTATAAATGTATGCCGTGACGGTGTGATGGTGAGGAAATGGGGGTGATAAAGGAAGCGGTGTATGACGGATTTATGGTGAGGAAAGCGAGGAAGAGGATCCACTCCATATGGCTCTGTCTGGTGGTGCTCGCTGTTGTTTTTCTCACCACCCGGAAGTATCCTTTTTTCGCCCTCAGTGTTCTGCGCACATTGTTTGCTCCCGTACAATTCGACCCGCCTCTCCCAAATGCACATAACACCTGAAGGGACACCACCGCAGTTGTGTTGGGTACGGATCCCGCTGTTGGTTGCAGTGAACTCCCCAGCGAAGGATAGCTTCCCGGGAGGACCGCTGAAGACAGTTGCTGTCAGTACAGAGGACACATGCCGTCATCACAGGACCAGCACACACTACCACGACCACTACTACTACTACTAAACCCTCTGGAACAAGAACCATGGCGTCCGGTCATTGTTGTTACCTGTGACATTGTCATTACTGCTGCTACTGTCGCCACTGTATGTACATGCATGTATGATGTCTGATTGATTAGATTGTTTTATGTTCTCTATTGCCGTGCTTTCTTTAGTTACCTTTTTTTGGGGGGAGGAGGGGGGAGGAGGGATATTAATTCTTATTCTTTTGGTTGCCGGGCGGTGCGTTGACTCTGTTCTTTATGTTAGAGCTACAGAATAGGAGAGACACACACAAAAAAAAAACTTAAAAGAAAAAGCAAAGAAGCGTGTGCGGTGGGAGGAACGAATGAATCCGTCCACATCTCCTCTGAATTACCTTCGAGTTGTGCAGCAGCTGCAGAAAAAGACGGAGGAGTTAGAGCGTGTAGCCAGCGAGGCGCAGGGCCTGCAGCGGGAGAAGGCGGTGCTTCTGGAGGAGAAGGCGGCGCTGCTGCGGGAGGTGGCGCGGCTGGAAGCGCAGAGCCGCGACTGGCGCGATGAGTTCTCCGTGCTGGAGAAGCGGGTGAGGCAGCACCAGCGGCACTTGCAGGAGCACATCAAGCGGGAGGCGCAGAAGAAAGGGAGAGAAGAGAAGGAAGAAGACGTGGCAGCGCAGTGCCGTCGTCTCAAGCGGGAGTTGAGGGCCGCACAAACCTGCACGGCGGCGGAGACCGCAGTCGTGGATCAGAGCGCGTGCGAGGCGCTGAACGAACTGAAGGGGGAGATCGCGTTGGTCGCCGCTGAGAACGACCGACTAATGAGTGAGTTGGAGGCGGAGCGGCAGGCGCGCGTGGTGGCGGAGAGCGGCGTGGTGAATCTGCAGCAGATCCTGCACAGACAGCGCGAGGTGAGTGAGCGGCAGCAGCAGCTGGCGAGGCAGGAGCTGCAGGCTGTGAATGTGCAGAACAGAGCTCTCTTGGAAGACGTCAAACGATTGACGGAGCACGACGTGGTGACGGTGAACAACGCCGCACCGCACCGTCGCGTCTCGACTGTGGACCGCGGCACAATGATGACGAATGTGGCGTACACCGCACTATGGCCACCGTCTGTGCACAGCGCGGCACAGGTTACGCCAGCAACACAAAGCTCCGATGTGGTATTTGATGACTTGCGTGGGAGAGGCATGGACACACACGTGCACAAGTTAGAGAAGAAGGTGCGCAGCCTGGAGAGCACAGCCGATGAGCAGGCGCTCCTCCTCCGCGAGGAGGTCAACGAACGTCTTCTCGAAGAACGTGCACAACTTCACGAAGAGGAATGCCGACGCCTTCGCACTCTTCTTAATGATGTAACAACGCGGGAGAGGACTATTACACATCACTCTAGCAATCATGATGCCTCTACTACCGCTGGCACAGAGCTCAGCGCCATACTTGAGGCGGTTGTAGAAGTACTGCGACTTTTTGTTCACTGCGCCACTCGCCTACGCACCCGCTTTTCACTTTCCGCATCGCCCACAGACCCCGCCGTGCTGCCCGTCATCCCGTGCCATGAGCACCGCAGCCCATACATCAACGCCATCTTCAGCCACCTTGGCGGACTTCGACACATCGCCGCCGTCATTGAAGAAATAGGGGAGACTGTGTTGAGCAGACAACAGAAACAGCAAAAAAAGCAGGAGATACAAGAAACCACAACTGCAGAAACCATACACTCCCAAACTCACCCTGCCATATCCTCCCCAGGCTGTGCGGCCACCAGTAAAACTCATATGTCTGACTCACCCAACGCCACATTCCGCACACAACAAACCGAAGTAACCAAACGTGACATAAACTCATGGCTGACAGTGAGGCAGAAGAGCCTCAAACGGCAAATACCCCACGCAAAACCCCGAGAATACAACCCACCATCAATACCATGAATAAAACTAGGGTGAAAAAAACAACACTCAAAAACAAAACAGTTCAGCCAAGAAAGCTATGACTACCTACACTACGTCTACGCAATTTTGTTTTAAACAGTCAACCAACGAGCAAAAAAAAAAAAACATGCACACAGTTCTACAACAGCAATACAAACGACCAACAAAGAAAGAACCTTCATCCAAATTACACCTGTTCCAAACATACGTTACACATAACTACTATTATCCATTTATTTTTCTCCACACGTACACCAATGTTCCGTGTTCCTCTTCCCTCTTCTCTCCTTCTTTTGTGCTGTGTGGCGCGTCTGTGTCAGCAAGAGCCAACAATCTTTTAAACACTAACAGAGAAAGAAAAAAGATATGACGTTCGAGGGAGCCATTGGAATCGATCTCGGCACGACGTACTCGTGCGTGGGCGTGTGGCAGAATGAGCGCGTGGAGATCATTGCCAACGATCAGGGCAACCGCACGACACCGTCGTACGTGGCCTTCACGGACACAGAGCGTCTGATCGGCGATGCCGCGAAGAACCAGGTGGCGATGAACCCCACCAACACCGTCTTCGACGCCAAGCGCCTCATTGGGCGGAAGTTTAGCGACCCCGTCGTGCAGGCGGACATGAAGCACTGGCCCTTCAAGGTCATCACGAAGGGCGACGACAAGCCGGTGATCCAGGTGCAGTTCCGCGGGGAGACGAAGATCTTCAACCCGGAGGAGGTGAGCTCGATGGTGCTGTCGAAGATGAAGGAGGTGGCCGAGTCGTACCTGGGCAAGCAGGTGAAGAAGGCGGTGGTGACGGTGCCCGCGTACTTCAACGACTCGCAGCGGCAGGCGACGAAGGACGCCGGTGCGATTGCGGGCATGGAGGTGCTGCGCATCATCAACGAGCCGACGGCCGCCGCCATTGCGTACGGCCTGGACAAGGTGGAGGAGGGGAAGGAGCGCAACGTGCTCATCTTCGATCTCGGTGGCGGCACGTTCGATGTCACCCTGCTGACGATCGACGGCGGCATCTTCGAGGTGAAGGCGACGAACGGCGACACGCATCTTGGCGGCGAGGACTTCGACAACCGCCTCGTGTCGCACTTCACCGATGAGTTCAAGCGCAAGAGCAAGGGCAAGGACCTGACAACGAGCCAGCGTGCGCTCCGTCGTCTCCGCACGGCCTGCGAGCGCGCCAAGCGCACACTCTCGTCTGCGGCGCAGGCGACGATTGAGATCGACGCGCTTTTCGACAACGTGGACTTCCAGGCGACCATCACCCGTGCCCGCTTCGAGGAGCTCTGCGGCGACCTCTTCCGCGGCACCCTGCAGCCGGTGGAGCGTGTGCTGCAGGACGCCAAGATGGACAAGCGCGCCGTGCACGACGTTGTGCTGGTCGGCGGTTCCACCCGCATCCCGAAGGTGATGCAGCTGGTGTCCGACTTCTTCGGCGGCAAGGAGCTGAACAAGAGCATCAACCCCGACGAGGCTGTGGCGTACGGCGCGGCCGTGCAGGCCTTCATCCTGACGGGCGGCAAGAGCAAGCAGACGGAGGGCCTGCTGCTGCTGGACGTGACGCCGCTGACGCTCGGCATTGAGACGGCGGGTGGCGTCATGACGGCGCTGATTAAGCGCAACACGACGATCCCAACCAAGAAGAGCCAGATCTTCTCGACGTACGCGGACAACCAGCCCGGCGTGCACATCCAGGTCTTCGAGGGCGAGCGTGCGATGACAAAGGACTGCCACCTGCTCGGCACATTCGACCTGTCCGGCATCCCGCCGGCACCCCGTGGCGTGCCCCAGATTGAGGTGACCTTCGACCTCGACGCCAACGGCATCCTGAACGTGTCTGCGGAGGAGAAGGGCACCGGCAAGCGCAACCAGATCGTCATCACGAACGACAAGGGCCGCCTGAGCAAGGCGGACATCGAGCGCATGGTGGCCGACGCCGCCAAGTACGAGGCTCAGGACAAGGAGCAGCGCGAGCGCATCGATGCGAAGAACGGCCTTGAGAACTACGCCTTCTCGATGAAGAACACCGTGAACGAGCCGAACGTCGCCGGCAAGCTGGACGAGAGCGACAAGACGACAATCACGAACGCCGTGGAGGAGGCCCTGCAGTGGCTCAACAACAACCAGGAGGCCAGCAAGGAGGAGTACGAGCACCGCCAGAAGGAGCTGGAGAACCTGTGCACGCCCATCATGACCAAGATGTACCAGAGCATGGGTGGTGGCGCCGGTGGCATGCCGGGTGGTATGGCCGGTGGCATGCCGGGTGGTATGGGTGGTGGCATGCCCAGCGGCAACCCGTCGTCGGGGCCGAAGGTGGAGGAGGTTGACTGAGAGCGCCGCCCCAAAGCCGTCACCATGGACGGTGATGTTGCCTAGAGCGGAATCATGGCCTCTTGCTCCCCCCCCCCCCGGTTCCTCTTCTTCTTTCCCACATCTCGTGGGATGTTGTGAGAGACCACAGAAGATCCCGCTTTTAATCAGCCCTACAATAAGAATGGGTGAGGACACAAAGTTCGTTTTTTGTTTTTTATTTTTGTTTTCTCCTGCTCGCTATTATTATTACTATTATTATTACTGTTATTATTATTACTATTATTATTACTATTATTGTCATAATTGGCCGGATTCAGTGTGGGATGCTGTTGACGCTGCTGAGGGGGCTGCGGCTGCTCTGATATCCTTGTACGAGGTGTGACTGTAGCCCATGATGTTTGTTTGCATGTGTATGTGCGTGTGCTCGCATGTTCCGTGTTCCTCTTCCCTCTTCTCTCCTTCTTTTGTGCTGTGTGGCGCGTCTGTGTCAGCAAGAGCCAACAATCTTTTAAACACTAACAGAGAAAGAAAAAAGATATGACGTTCGAGGGAGCCATTGGAATCGATCTCGGCACGACGTACTCGTGCGTGGGCGTGTGGCAGAATGAGCGCGTGGAGATCATTGCCAACGATCAGGGCAACCGCACGACACCGTCGTACGTGGCCTTCACGGACACAGAGCGTCTGATCGGCGATGCCGCGAAGAACCAGGTGGCGATGAACCCCACCAACACCGTCTTCGACGCCAAGCGCCTCATTGGGCGGAAGTTTAGCGACCCCGTCGTGCAGGCGGACATGAAGCACTGGCCCTTCAAGGTCATCACGAAGGGCGACGACAAGCCGGTGATCCAGGTGCAGTTCCGCGGGGAGACGAAGATCTTCAACCCGGAGGAGGTGAGCTCGATGGTGCTGTCGAAGATGAAGGAGGTGGCCGAGTCGTACCTGGGCAAGCAGGTGAAGAAGGCGGTGGTGACGGTGCCCGCGTACTTCAACGACTCGCAGCGGCAGGCGACGAAGGACGCCGGTGCGATTGCGGGCATGGAGGTGCTGCGCATCATCAACGAGCCGACGGCCGCCGCCATTGCGTACGGCCTGGACAAGGTGGAGGAGGGGAAGGAGCGCAACGTGCTCATCTTCGATCTCGGTGGCGGCACGTTCGATGTCACCCTGCTGACGATCGACGGCGGCATCTTCGAGGTGAAGGCGACGAACGGCGACACGCATCTTGGCGGCGAGGACTTCGACAACCGCCTCGTGTCGCACTTCACCGATGAGTTCAAGCGCAAGAGCAAGGGCAAGGACCTGACAACGAGCCAGCGTGCGCTCCGTCGTCTCCGCACGGCCTGCGAGCGCGCCAAGCGCACACTCTCGTCTGCGGCGCAGGCGACGATTGAGATCGACGCGCTTTTCGACAACGTGGACTTCCAGGCGACCATCACCCGTGCCCGCTTCGAGGAGCTCTGCGGCGACCTCTTCCGCGGCACCCTGCAGCCGGTGGAGCGTGTGCTGCAGGACGCCAAGATGGACAAGCGCGCCGTGCACGACGTTGTGCTGGTCGGCGGTTCCACCCGCATCCCGAAGGTGATGCAGCTGGTGTCCGACTTCTTCGGCGGCAAGGAGCTGAACAAGAGCATCAACCCCGACGAGGCTGTGGCGTACGGCGCGGCCGTGCAGGCCTTCATCCTGACGGGCGGCAAGAGCAAGCAGACGGAGGGCCTGCTGCTGCTGGACGTGACGCCGCTGACGCTCGGCATTGAGACGGCGGGTGGCGTCATGACGGCGCTGATTAAGCGCAACACGACGATCCCAACCAAGAAGAGCCAGATCTTCTCGACGTACGCGGACAACCAGCCCGGCGTGCACATCCAGGTCTTCGAGGGCGAGCGTGCGATGACAAAGGACTGCCACCTGCTCGGCACATTCGACCTGTCCGGCATCCCGCCGGCACCCCGTGGCGTGCCCCAGATTGAGGTGACCTTCGACCTCGACGCCAACGGCATCCTGAACGTGTCTGCGGAGGAGAAGGGCACCGGCAAGCGCAACCAGATCGTCATCACGAACGACAAGGGCCGCCTGAGCAAGGCGGACATCGAGCGCATGGTGGCCGACGCCGCCAAGTACGAGGCTCAGGACAAGGAGCAGCGCGAGCGCATCGATGCGAAGAACGGCCTTGAGAACTACGCCTTCTCGATGAAGAACACCGTGAACGAGCCGAACGTCGCCGGCAAGCTGGACGAGAGCGACAAGACGACAATCACGAACGCCGTGGAGGAGGCCCTGCAGTGGCTCAACAACAACCAGGAGGCCAGCAAGGAGGAGTACGAGCACCGCCAGAAGGAGCTGGAGAACCTGTGCACGCCCATCATGACCAAGATGTACCAGAGCATGGGTGGTGGCGCCGGTGGCATGCCGGGAGGTATGGCCGGTGGCATGCCGGGTGGTATGGGTGGTGGCATGCCCAGCGGCAACCCGTCGTCGGGGCCGAAGGTGGAGGAGGTTGACTGAGAGCGCCGCCCCAAAGCCGTCACCATGGACGGTGATGTTGCCTAGAGCGGAATCATGGCCTCTTGCTCCCCCCCCCCCGGTTCCTCTTCTTCTTTCCCACATCTCGTGGGATGTTGTGAGAGACCACAGAAGATCCCGCTTTTAATCAGCCCTACAATAAGAATGGGTGAGGACACAAAGTTCGTTTTTTGTTTTTTATTTTTGTTTTCTCCTGCTCGCTATTATTATTACTATTATTATTACTGTTATTATTATTACTATTATTATTACTATTATTGTCATAATTGGCCGGATTCAGTGTGGGATGCTGTTGACGCTGCTGAGGGGGCTGCGGCTGCTCTGATATCCTTGTACGAGGTGTGACTGTAGCCCATGATGTTTGTTTGCATGTGTATGTGCGTGTGCTCGCATGTTCCGTGTTCCTCTTCCCTCTTCTCTCCTTCTTTTGTGCTGTGTGGCGCGTCTGTGTCAGCAAGAGCCAACAATCTTTTAAACACTAACAGAGAAAGAAAAAAGATATGACGTTCGAGGGAGCCATTGGAATCGATCTCGGCACGACGTACTCGTGCGTGGGCGTGTGGCAGAATGAGCGCGTGGAGATCATTGCCAACGATCAGGGCAACCGCACGACACCGTCGTACGTGGCCTTCACGGACACAGAGCGTCTGATCGGCGATGCCGCGAAGAACCAGGTGGCGATGAACCCCACCAACACCGTCTTCGACGCCAAGCGCCTCATTGGGCGGAAGTTTAGCGACCCCGTCGTGCAGGCGGACATGAAGCACTGGCCCTTCAAGGTCATCACGAAGGGCGACGACAAGCCGGTGATCCAGGTGCAGTTCCGCGGGGAGACGAAGATCTTCAACCCGGAGGAGGTGAGCTCGATGGTGCTGTCGAAGATGAAGGAGGTGGCCGAGTCGTACCTGGGCAAGCAGGTGAAGAAGGCGGTGGTGACGGTGCCCGCGTACTTCAACGACTCGCAGCGGCAGGCGACGAAGGACGCCGGTGCGATTGCGGGCATGGAGGTGCTGCGCATCATCAACGAGCCGACGGCCGCCGCCATTGCGTACGGCCTGGACAAGGTGGAGGAGGGGAAGGAGCGCAACGTGCTCATCTTCGATCTCGGTGGCGGCACGTTCGATGTCACCCTGCTGACGATCGACGGCGGCATCTTCGAGGTGAAGGCGACGAACGGCGACACGCATCTTGGCGGCGAGGACTTCGACAACCGCCTCGTGTCGCACTTCACCGATGAGTTCAAGCGCAAGAGCAAGGGCAAGGACCTGACAACGAGCCAGCGTGCGCTCCGTCGTCTCCGCACGGCCTGCGAGCGCGCCAAGCGCACACTCTCGTCTGCGGCGCAGGCGACGATTGAGATCGACGCGCTTTTCGACAACGTGGACTTCCAGGCGACCATCACCCGTGCCCGCTTCGAGGAGCTCTGCGGCGACCTCTTCCGCGGCACCCTGCAGCCGGTGGAGCGTGTGCTGCAGGACGCCAAGATGGACAAGCGCGCCGTGCACGACGTTGTGCTGGTCGGCGGTTCCACCCGCATCCCGAAGGTGATGCAGCTGGTGTCCGACTTCTTCGGCGGCAAGGAGCTGAACAAGAGCATCAACCCCGACGAGGCTGTGGCGTACGGCGCGGCCGTGCAGGCCTTCATCCTGACGGGCGGCAAGAGCAAGCAGACGGAGGGCCTGCTGCTGCTGGACGTGACGCCGCTGACGCTCGGCATTGAGACGGCGGGTGGCGTCATGACGGCGCTGATTAAGCGCAACACGACGATCCCAACCAAGAAGAGCCAGATCTTCTCGACGTACGCGGACAACCAGCCCGGCGTGCACATCCAGGTCTTCGAGGGCGAGCGTGCGATGACAAAGGACTGCCACCTGCTCGGCACATTCGACCTGTCCGGCATCCCGCCGGCACCCCGTGGCGTGCCCCAGATTGAGGTGACCTTCGACCTCGACGCCAACGGCATCCTGAACGTGTCTGCGGAGGAGAAGGGCACCGGCAAGCGCAACCAGATCGTCATCACGAACGACAAGGGCCGCCTGAGCAAGGCGGACATCGAGCGCATGGTGGCCGACGCCGCCAAGTACGAGGCTCAGGACAAGGAGCAGCGCGAGCGCATCGATGCGAAGAACGGCCTTGAGAATACGCCTTCTCGATGAAGAACACCGTGAACGAGCCGAACGTCGCCGGCAAGCTGGACGAGAGCGACAAGACGACAATCACGAACGCCGTGGAGGAGGCCCTGCAGTGGCTCAACAACAACCAGGAGGCCAGCAAGGAGGAGTACGAGCACCGCCAGAAGGAGCTGGAGAACCTGTGCACGCCCATCATGACCAAGATGTACCAGGGCATGGGTGGTGGCGCCGGTGGCATGCCGGGAGGTATGGCCGGTGGTATGCCGGGTGGTATGGCCGGTGGTATGCCGGGTGGTATGGGTGGTGGCATGCCCAGCGGCAACCCGTCGTCGGGGCCGAAGGTGGAGGAGGTTGACTGAGAGCGCCGCCCCAAAGCCGTCACCATGGACGGTGTGATGTTGCCTAGAGCGGAATCATGGCCTCTTACTCCCCCCCCCCCGGTTCCTCTTCTTCTTTCCCACATCTCGTGGGGATGTAGTGTCCTAGCTATATATTTTTTTCTGTTTGAAAAGTTTTTGTCTGAATTTGTGGACCGGCTCTTTTATTTATGTGTCGTATTAGTGTTATTACGTTTTAGTTTTGGTATATATATGGTTTTGTCATCTATATTGCGTTTTGTGAAGGGTAGGCGTAGGAGCATATATATATATATATAGTTTTTATACAGAATCTATTATGAGTTTTAGTATTGTCGGCGTTTTTTTTTTGTTCAAAAATGTCCTTCTTTGTCGTGCAGTGTGCCGACTGAATAAAGGGAGTAGGTTTATTGCTTTGGTTTGCTGCTTTTCTTATGTGTTTATTTCGTGGGGTGAAGGGTGCTCTTTTTTTTTTGGTTTTCTTTGTTCCTTTTTGGTTGATGTTTTCGTGTACTAAGAATCTTGTTGTTGTGTCCTATGAAGTTTATGTTCCGTTGGGTTTGGTTGTTTTTCGTTGTCATGGTGAGTTTTATGTGTTTCTGTTTCCCGTGAGATTGGTTTTTTAGTTCCGTTTTTTTTTCTTTTTTACGTTCTCCGTCCGTCCCGTAGCATTGATTTCTCTGTATTATTGTTGCGCATGTCAGAGAGTGGTGGTGGTGTGAAGGGGACGATGTCTTCATCATACTTGCCGAAGACCGATGTTGGCAGTCCCTTGCTACGTGAGGGGAGCCCGCGCATTATTCCGTTTCGTTCCGCCACGCAGCTGCGCGGCGGGGGGAGTGCGGTCACCACTTCTGGCGGATCGCTGGCGACCGTTTCCCCGGCCACGTCTGCGGACGCGACTGCTAGGAGCACGTCGCATCGCGTGGAGGATGAGAGGCGCACGTCTGATGAGGGGCGGGGGAGCACAACTGCTGCTGCCGCAGCGGAGGATGTCAGGTGCGGCGGGTTTGAGTTGCCCGGACGTATTTTTGGCCGCCGTGATGTCACGTCGTCGTCGGTCTTTGCGGGGGCTGCGCGGGAGGCGCCGGTGCTGTCGTCGGGTGTAGTCGCGGCCGGTATGGCGCCGCGCTACAGGGACGCGAGGCAGCCGACCGCCGACGGCATGGAGGGCGTGGTGCACAACGGCGGGGACGCTGCAGCGGCTGCTGGGATGCATGCGGGTAGAGCGGTGGAGGAGAGTGAGTTTATCTCGGATGTTCTTTTCATGTGGATGGGGGTTGAGAAGACGAAATACTTTACGTATGACGAGGCGTCCCATAGATATACCGTGAATGCGGGGGTGGGCACAGTGCGCCAGCGGCAGGCCTCGTCTACTCTGCAGGAATGTGGCTGGTTGGCCCACGAGATCGACGAGGTTCTTAGAAGTGGCACAACCGAGCGGTCCTTTTTGCAGCAGAGCTTGCGAAGTGCCGTGCGCCGACAGCTCGTGCAGTATCATTGCCTAGTAGCCTCCTTTCGGGAGCGTCGATCGCCACCCATGACATTCAGTGATTTGGTTGTCGCCTTCAAGAGGGTGCAGCCAAAGCTACGCGTCCTCTTCACAATTCTGCGTGAGACGGAGTCTGTGAAGGGAGGAGAGCTTGCTTCAAAGCTACAGCGTCTTGTGCAACAGGGTTCAACCAGGCTTTCTGCGCTTCTCTCAGATGTATACATGGAAGCTGTGAGTCCGCTTCTCTATATGACGGTGTCAAGTATCACAAAAGGGGAGGTAGTCGACCCGTTCAATGAATTTTTTGTAAAGTCTAATCCACGCATTGAAAATACGTCCGATGGTTTTTGGTCTTCAAAGTTTGCACTTCTTTCGGAAATGCTTCCAACGACAATGTCACGGCCCTTGGCAGAACAGGTCCTACTGGTGACAAAGAATGTTAGTTTTATTAGGAATTGCTGTAGATGTAAACAGTGGTACATGGACCCTGCCATTGTGAGTGCAGCACAGAGCGCATCTGTGGATACAATTGCTTCGGTGGTTCGTGATGCCATGCGTTTTACAAACACGGCGGTGTTGAGACTAATTCGTGAAGAATTTCATCTTGACAATGTCCTTCGCATGGTGAACGCCTTCTTGCTTGTTGGCAATGGTGATTTCTATGAACTTCTTATTGAAAGACTAGACCCTGTGCTTAGCCGACTCAGTCATCTGGTGCAGACATCTATTGTCCGTGATCACATGCAAAGCGCCCTTCTTGATATTGTTCGGTACACTAAACACCTCGACACAGATTTTTTTTCCATGCTGCAGTGCGAGTTGGTAAAGGATGACAAGATTATTGGGTGGGATGCCTTTCTTGTGACAATGTCCGTTCCCTCCCCACTCAATAACATCTTTGATGTGACTGCGATGAAAGTATACCGCCGGCTCTTTCGCATTATGTTTAAGGTTAAGCGGGCTGAGGTCGCGCTGAAAAAATCGTGGAGACAGAGTGTTGTCTTGGATCGCATCATTGGGCGCCTGCACAATACAAACCGCGAGGCTACCGCTTGGCGCGAAGTCGCAGCGGACGCCCATCTTCTTGGGCTGCAGCTAAACCACTTTGTAAACAATCTCTGGTCTTACCTCGTCGCTGAGGTATCCACTGTCTCGTGGGACTTGCTGATGAGGGCGCTGCGGCAGTGCACCTCGCTGGATGACATTCGCGCCGCCCACATCGCGTACCTGCAGTATCTGACGCTCCACTCGCTCCTTCACGGGGACTGCGCCTCAATGCGGCAGAACATTGAGAGTGTTCTCAGCATTGTTCGGCAGTATGTTGGTGCCCAGGCGCTCCTCACTTCGTTGCTTGAGCGTGGGAATGGAGACGTGTTTTCTATTAAGAATGAGTACCAACGTCTGGCTGATGACTTTCAGCGAGAGATCTCTTCGCTTCTCACCACATTAGAGGAGCAACATCTGCAGTTTGACTTTCTCAACTTTCTTCTTCTGCGGCTTAACTTCAATCATTTCTACCACGATATGGTGTTGGGAAGTAACACGGAGTTTTAGACGAAGCGTATTTGGGGAGGAAAAGAGTGAGATGTTATTACTCTGTCTTTCGTGCGGTGTCATCACTTCCTTTTGTAGTTCCATGCGAATAGTGCACATGTGCCTTGGAGAGACTTGGGTGTGCCGCAAAAGAAGAGTGTAGAAGAAGGCGGTGGCGCCGGTGGTTGTGGGTAGAATCGGTTGATGATCCTCACGAAATTAGCGGAGAATGAAAAAGAAAATAATAAGGCGGATCTGCAAGAAAACATGAATATACATGTGGTGATTTCACGTCCTTATTTTTATACTATTTATTTATTTTTTGTTCTTGTTGTCTGTCTTCTTCCTTATTCTTGTTAGAGTTTTATTGATTTCCGTGTGTGAGACATAAAGAGAAAGAAATGGGGATGATATAATTCTCAATCTGTATCTATTTCTTGTTTGAGAAAAAAAAGGAGAAAAAATGAGACTTTCACACACCCCTTTATCTGTAGATGTGCAAGCATTTCCATATCTGATTAACTTCATGGACCCAGTGAGTAGTGGGGGAAAAAACGGTTTATATATTTGTTAATGATTCGCTGGATTTATTTCCTGCGTGTGTAAAAAGTACTTGATGTTCGAGTTGTCTAACTTCTCTGTTGCTAATATCGCCTAACGTGTAGCAAAAAAAAAAAACTAAGGGAAGGTAGAGAGTCTATCAAAATACATTTACGGGGGGAGAGAAAAGACTTAGTAGTGGTAGCTAATTTATGTATGCAGCTTTGCCTACCAAACCCTTAGGCAGAAGAGAGAGTGACAGTAATGGTCCCGCATTGACGGATTACAGTAAGGCTAATGTCTTTGCATCTCTTATTTCCCCTTACGAGGGACTTTTGCTGGATGAGTTATCCAGCCTATCACCTTCCTCTCTTGTAATGTTGGTTGTCATGTTGGCATTTCTCCTTGGTGCCTGCAGAGAACTTTGGGTGCTGGTAGGGAAAATGTGGGAGCAACGTCGGAAGGAGGAGGTGCGTGTGTGTGAAACAGTGCGCACAATTACAGGGAGATTTCACCGGAGCGACTCCAGACACCGCTGGAGCGAAGGGGAAGGAAGCGATCACAATGGCATTCTCTTCCATGCGGTGCTGCTGTACATCGCCAAGTGCCATGAAGCGACTCAAAATGGAGAAGAGTTGTGGTGTGAGACTGCTTGGAGAAACAAGCCGTCTGTGCTTTTTCTCTTCGATCCACTTAAGAGCGATACGCACTTGGTGATTGGTCCAACTTCATTTGAGTATGTCGGTGTGTATTACTCACGTGTGGAGCAGCGCGCCTTTTACGAGCGAAGACGGCTTCGCCGGTACGTAATCCTTCGGCTCCCAACATGCGGGCTGTGGATGCCAGTCGCTGACGGCATTCAGGTGACGTATCAGCGCAGGCGAGTGGATGGGGACGAAGTGCAGAGAGTCGAGCACGTGGTGCATTTGAGGGCGATGGGTGCGGACAGCTCCGAGCGATTGGATGAGTTTGTCTCTCTGTCATTGCAGTACTACGTAACATCGTTGCCGGATGCAGCCGAGGTAAAAAGATTTTACTTCCAGATGCAGAATAACGGCAATAAACTCTGCTTTAAGAGGACTCCGCTTTCGACCACGAAATCCTTTGAAGCCTTGTTCTTCCCACGCAAAAAAGAGGTATTGACAATGCTTGATCGCTTCATGCGTAGAGAGGGTCGCTTTGCTGTTGAGGGACTCCTGCATAAACTCGGATTTCTTCTCTCCGGACCGCCAGGCACTGGGAAAACATCATTTGCCGTGGCTTTGGCGGCGTATACCTCCCGACACGTGATTTCTCTGAGCCTCCCCATGATTTCCACGAATCGGCAACTGCACGATATTTTTTTGAACTGTCGGTTGGAGTGCGTTGGCGAAGAACAGCCCTTCACATTCACTCATCGTGACGTCATTTTTCTTTTTGATGACGTTAGCTCAGACGATGTGCTGGTACGGCGTCGCTTTCCCCCAGTCGGGGGAAAGACTGGAACAAAAGACAGCGACTTCCTTGCCGGCATGCGAAGGACTCAGTTGGGCGATGCGGTCTGTCTTTCCAGCCTTCTTAATGTCCTCGACGGCGTGGTGGACACACCCTCCCGCATTGTTGTGATGACAACGCGGGATTCCCCCAGCGGCATTGATCCCGCGTTGCTGCGTCCCGGTAGGATCAGCTACAAACTGCACATGGGCAACATGCGTCTGCCAGAATTGCTCGAGCTATTGAGTCTTCACTATGGCACAGTAGAGGATGTATGCAGAACAGAGGCTTCCTCGAATGCGATAAAACTCTGGAGTAAAACACAGGAAACTGAGGTTGGGAATATTCGTCAGCTGCGTCATGAAGAAATAAAGCTGGTGCGTAGTTGTGTGGCTGCGCTTGCACCGGATGACTTCAGCATCTCCGGCGCCTTGGCAGAGTCTATGTGTTTTGCTTCCCCCACTCTGGATGGATTTCTTGACGAACTACGTCGTCGCCACATTAGCAAGTGACGGATTAAAAACAAGCGTGATTGAACCATATATATATATATATATATATATATATATATATATCTTTTCCTTTTTTTTTCTGGACGTTAAGCGCGTGGAAAGAAGAGTGTACGTGATAGTTGTTATTCCAAATTCATTCTTGTGGATTGCGTATTCTTCCAAACACTCTTTTTTACTGTTTGTTGGTTGTTGATTTGCCGCTGATTCCCGGTTCTTCTTTTTCTCCTCGACTCGACTCTACCACCACCACTAGCAAGCTAAGCAACACACAAGCGTTCCGTGCTCAGTCCTCTTTTTTTCTTTGTCCGTATTCCGCTGCTGTAAGTCATGGCTGTCGCACACGAAGGACAACTCAATGGACACCGCGGCTGGGTGACGGCCCTTGCCTGCCCGCAGATCTCCGACCCGTACGTGAAGACGGTGTCGGCCTCCCGCGACAACACACTCATCGCGTGGGGCGACAACATGGCCCGCAACAGCGAGGAGTGCGAGTACGGCTTCCCGGAGCGCCGCCTGGAGGGCCACAGCGCCTTCGTGTCCGACGTCGCCCTGTCGAACAACGGTGACTTCGCCGTCTCCGCATCGTGGGACCGCTCGTTGCGCCTCTGGAACCTGCAGACCGGCCAGTGCGAGCACAAGTTCCTTGGCCACACCAAGGACGTGCTCTCCGTGGCGTTCTCGCCCGATAACCGCCAGATCGTCTCCGGCGGCCGCGACAACAGCCTGCGCGTGTGGAACGTCAAGGGCGAGTGCTTGCACACGCTTGGCCGCGGCGCGCACACCGACTGGGTCAGCTGCGTCCGTTTCTCACCCTCCCTCGATGCGCCCCGCATTGTGTCCGGCGGCTGGGACAACCTCGTTAAGGTGTGGGACATCTCCAACGGCAAGCACTTGATGGACCTGAAGGGCCACACGAACTACGTCACCTCCGTGGCCGTCTCCCCCGACGGCTCACTCTGCGCTTCCGCCGACAGGGACGGCGTTGCCCGCCTGTGGGACCTGTCGAAGGGCGAGGCCCTCTCCGAGATGGCCGCCGGCGCCCCCATCAGCCAGATCTGCTTCTCCCCCAACCGCTACTGGATGTGCGCCGCCACGGAAAAGGGCATCCGCATCTTCGATCTGGAGAACAAGGACGTCATCGTGGAGCTCACGCCGGGGCCCCAGCAGAACAGCAAGAAGGTACCCGAGTGCGTCTCCATTGCATGGTCCGCGGACGGCAGCATCCTGTACTCTGGATACACGGACAACGTGATCCGCGTCTGGAGCGTGTCCGAACAAGCGTAACGATGATGGTGGTGATGATCTGACGTCTCACAGTGGCAACAGATAAGCGTCGTGTTGCTCTGTCCGTCTATGTTACTACGTGTGTATGTCTCCTCTCGTGGGGCGCGCGTTCGGGTGCGTTTACCTAGAGTGTGAGATACTGCTTGCATTTCTTATTTTATCATAATCGGATTTGGTTTTTTGTCTATTTTGTTAACATCTTCACATAATTATCAATCCTTTTCTACTCATCACTTGTACCGAGTCTTCCATGTAGTGAAGGCTGCTGTATGTGGTCTCGCTTCCTATTTGTATTCCTGTATCTGTGTGTGTGCGTGTCTGTCTGTTTGCCGCTGATTCCCGGTTCTTCTTTTTCTCCTCGACTCGACTCTACCACCACCACTAGCAAGCTAAGCAACACACAAGCGTTCCGTGCTCAGTCCTCTTTTTTTCTTTGTCCGTATTCCGCTGCTGTAAGTCATGGCTGTCGCACACGAAGGACAACTCAATGGACACCGCGGCTGGGTGACGGCCCTTGCCTGCCCGCAGATCTCCGACCCGTACGTGAAGACGGTGTCGGCCTCCCGCGACAACACACTCATCGCGTGGGGCGACAACATGGCCCGCAACAGCGAGGAGTGCGAGTACGGCTTCCCGGAGCGCCGCCTGGAGGGCCACAGCGCCTTCGTGTCCGACGTCGCCCTGTCGAACAACGGTGACTTCGCCGTCTCCGCATCGTGGGACCGCTCGTTGCGCCTCTGGAACCTGCAGACCGGCCAGTGCGAGCACAAGTTCCTTGGCCACACCAAGGACGTGCTCTCCGTGGCGTTCTCGCCCGATAACCGCCAGATCGTCTCCGGCGGCCGCGACAACAGCCTGCGCGTGTGGAACGTCAAGGGCGAGTGCTTGCACACGCTTGGCCGCGGCGCGCACACCGACTGGGTCAGCTGCGTCCGTTTCTCACCCTCCCTCGATGCGCCCCGCATTGTGTCCGGCGGCTGGGACAACCTCGTTAAGGTGTGGGACATCTCCAACGGCAAGCACTTGATGAACCTGAAGGGCCACACGAACTACGTCACCTCCGTGGCCGTCTCCCCCGACGGCTCACTCTGCGCTTCCGCCGACAGGGACGGCGTTGCCCGCCTGTGGGACCTGTCGAAGGGCGAGGCCCTCTCCGAGATGGCCGCCGGCGCCCCCATCAGCCAGATCTGCTTCTCCCCCAACCGCTACTGGATGTGCGCCGCCACGGAAAAGGGCATCCGCATCTTCGATCTGGAGAACAAGGACGTCATCGTGGAGCTCACGCCGGGGCCCCAGCAGAACAGCAAGAAGGTACCCGAGTGCGTCTCCATTGCATGGTCCGCGGACGGCAGCATCCTGTACTCTGGATACACGGACAACGTGATCCGCGTCTGGAGCGTGTCCGAGCAAGCGTAACGATGATGGTGGTGATGATCTGACGTCTCACAGTGGCAACAGATAAGCGTCGTGTTGCTCTGTCCGTCTATGTTACTACGTGTGTATGTCTCCTCTCGTGGGGCGCGCGTTCGGGTGCGTTTACCTAGAGTGTGAGATACTGCTTGCATTTCTTATTTTATCATAATCGGATTTGGTTTTTTGTCTATTTTGTTAACATCTTCACATAATTATCAATCCTTTTCTACTCATCACTTGTACCGAGTCTTCCATGTAGTGAAGGCTGCTGTATGTGGTCTCGCTTCCTATTTGTATTCCTGTATCTGTGTGTGTGCGTCTGTCTGTTTGTCGATTGTTACCGGTTCTTCTTTTTCTCCTCGACTCGACTCTACCACCACCACTAGCAAGCTAAGCAACACACAAGAGTTCCGCGCTCAGTCCTATTTTTTTTTCTGTGCGTACGTGGGTGGGTATTTATTACTTTTATTTCCATTATTGTTGTTATTATTTTGGGTATGATGCGGCGAGGCATGGTGTGGCTGACCACGGCGGAGTCCAATAAGCCGCCAGTGACGAATTCTCCAGTTGTTGCTCCTGGTGTTTTGCGGTCCCTGTACCGTATGCTTCTACGTGAGGTTGTGAAGCTAGACAATTCTGCAGTGTCAAAAACGTTGTTTCCTCTCACAAAAGATCTTCAGAGGATGACGAAAAGTCATGGGCCGCTTTATGTTCCCAATGGTGTGAAGTATTTGAGTGTCCTGCGTGATGTCTTTCGTGATTCAACGAAACCGGCGAATGTGAATTTGGCCTTCGATACCCTGACGCGTATTAGGGCACACAATGAAAGAATCACAGCCAAAGTTCCCTTGATTATGAAGGACCATATCCCTTTACTCAGCACAATGCAAGCATCGAGGCCAAAAACTAACCTTTACCGGGCAGAACCAGCAACGTGTACCGTGAACAGCGGTCCAAAGTATGCACCTTTAGGAGGATCTGCCTTTTCTGTGCCCACGAAAGTTGTACTGCGACAGACACAGACTGTTGACCTTGCAGAGGGTGTTGCTTTGGTGGCCCATCCCCTTTCCTCCACACACGTGGATCGTCGTGTGTTATTGATTACTGAACGAAACCCGCATCTTACCAGTGCTCTTGTTCTAGACATGTTGTTTACATACCCCTTGTCCCGTGGAAATCCAATGTTTCCTGAGGTCTTTTGGGGACATGAAGTGCATGACGGTGGATTTTCACAAATAGGTTTTACTATGCCACCCACTGCACAGATTAGTATTCTGCATACAACGGAACCACCGACAGAGCCCGAGTCTCCCCAATATCTTGACTGGCTTAAATGGAAAGAACGAAAACACAAATCTAAAGGCACATATAATGTGTCAGAACATCATTCTCTTCTTTGTAAACCTCTGATCCGTGCTGAGGCATTAGAGGATGGGACAGTGGAGCCCACCTTGTACCTTTCCAAGGTGGAGGCATTACCCTACTTGGCCCAGCTTATACCAGGAAAGCCACGATCTTCCCTTCGGGTGTACTGGGGTAGTATGCGGTGGCCAACGCAGCAGCTGGAGACTGAAGTGGCCAATGGGCATTGGATTCCAGTGAAAATTTCTCCTCAGTTTTTTAGTCCTTATCCATTGATGCCGGAGGTTGGAAAAGCCGTAGAGAGGTTCCCAACAAGAGAAGAATTGGAGGAGGCGCGAATGATGCGAGAGCGACGCCAAGGGGTGGATGTGTCGATGCCGCAAGCCTTTCCCCCAGATCAGATTCTGCGACGTCGCGAGTGCCTCTGGGATCAAATCATGTATTCTCTTGGCGGGGAGTTCAGCGCGCTGGTGGGGTGCGTGAACCCGTTTTCAGGGACGGCGCGGGGAGTGCTGCCGCTGGAGGTGACGGGGCCGTCTGTCATGAGCGGCGCTTTGCCTGCGGAGGACGTGGAGGGTCTCGTCGCGGAAGACGACGGCATGGGGGAGGAGGAGTATGACGAGGAGGAAGAAGAGCATGAGGGTGTCTTGAAAGAACAACATGATTTCATAGTGGGTAGTGAAGTGGAAGCGAGGGACAAGACAATGTTGAAGAAAAAGAAAAAGGGGAATGATGATGTTTCCTCATCCACGGCGGAAAAGCCCGAAGACTTTGAAGATAAAGACAAGGAAAAAAAATAATGATGGAAGTCATGGCATCCGATCCCATATTTTATCAGAAAAGAGATATATTCATTTATTTATCCGGTTTTATTTGGATAAAATGAGAGGAGGAAATACTTCAATACGCTATTATTAGGTTTGACACAAAGAAGAGGAAGAAGAAAAGAAATATAGTAATGAGAGAGAGAAATTCAGTTTATATATTTTCTGTTACCTATACTGGATTTGCATCATGGGCTATATATCTTCACGTATACATACATGATGTCTGGTTTGCTCGCCGTTTCCTTATCCCTTCCCTCCTGCTCTTCTTTAAGGGTGGAGGGAGTGAGAGAATTTGATTGGACACGCGAGATGCACTTGTGCTTGAATTTTGTTGTGTTTCTTGTTTAATTTTTTTCCTTCCTTCATGGTTTTGTTACTGTTGTTGTTTTCACATCACTCTCCCCCACCGACAGGCCTGGGGATGCCGAAGAGAAGTGATCAGCTCCTCCTGAACAATCCCATGCTGTTTACTAAACTGAAGCCGCCTTATTCCCTTTCCTTCTTTCTTCTTTTTCTTCTTTCATTCTCTTAGCCATGACTGATGGTGCGGCGGTGAACAAGGTTACCCTGCGCCTCACGCCGAAGACAGGAATAACGGAGACGCTTCCCAACATGAACTGCGACCCCGGCGAGACGATGGGCCAGGTGCAGGCCCGCATCAAGAAGAAGCTACGGCGCCCCGTCCTGCACCTCTTCGTCATGCGGGGGGCGGAGGGATTTATACCGACACCCGACCAGACACTGGAGTCGCTGCTGCACGCGTACGCGGAGTGCGAAGGGCAAAGGGAACTGTCCATTGCCGTCTCCACGGGAATTTTTCACGGCTGAGGGTGATATCTCGCTTCTTCCCCTCTTTTTGTGTGTAGTTAAAAAAAAAAAAAAAAGTGAATTAGAGTCAAATGGAAGGGGAAAGGTAGAGCAATACATGAAGAGGAGAAAAAAAGTATATGATGGGTCTTCTTTTCGCTTTGCAAGTCTGCTTGGTTTTTCATTGTATCTTGGCAATGATGGGTTCTCCCGGGTTTTTTTGGTTTTCGTGTTTCTTTTTCTTTTTGATTTGAGGTGTGTCTGTGTGCTCATCCATGTGGTGAAAAAGAAATGGCAGAAAACTAGAGAATATATATGTATATACAAAAAAAGAAAAAAGGAAAAAACTGAGTGAAAAGTGCATTGTAAATCATCAGAAAGGAAGAATACAAACAACGTAAGCAAAAAAAGAAAAGAAGACGCAAATACACCGCGGTGATCATGATGAGAACAACGGGAGCCTTGCGGGAAAAAATCTGTAACTATGTGTCTCTTCGATATGCCCCATCATTTCGTCAACCGCAGCCCCGTGAAGTGATTGGGGTGGCGACCAAACTTATTCCTCCTGACTGCGTACCTGCATTTGTTATCCCCGAGGCTGTTACAGAGGAGGAAGAGAAGGCCCTTCTTGCTTTCTGCGAACCGTGGTTTTCCCGCATTCCATTCAACGACGGTCACGTGGACTCTTTAATTCATCACTTTAAGGAGTTTTATCGCCCTTATAGAGAAATGATTGGAGATGCCCCGGCAAACGGAATCCATAATGTCTCCGAACACTGTAATGATGAAGAAAAAGGAACCATCACCCTTGCACGTGCGGCGCTGAAGCGATGCCACAAACTAGCGTGCGAGCAGCTTGTGAATATACCCCTGGATGACCGTGTTCATTTCTTGCGGTTGAAGAGTAACGGTTTTATTCGGGCACATGTGGATGATACTCGCAATTCAAGCGGCATTATCGCAGGGCTTTCTCTTGGCACCGCACGCGTGATGTTACTAACACACCCGAAACACCCCGGAGAAAGAGTAGAGCTTTTATTGGCGCCACGTGCGTTTTACATTCTTATTGGAACTGCAAGGTACGAGTGGGAGCACAGCACGGATTGGATGGAGGATGACCAGGAGCATCTTCAACGGGTGCGGGGTTCGTTGCTTGCGAAGGATACTCCAATCGTCTTTGATGGAAAGGAAACGCAGTACAAACGAGATGAACGAACGGCGATTATATTCCGTGGAGTTTCCCCAATGGAATTGCTTTTATCGAAAATGCAAAAGAAAGGTGGGGTTACATGAGATTCCTTTTGTTGCTATTTTCTTTTTTTTTTTAGAACTCTGTGGGAAAGAAACATGCTTCCATCGCGAGCAGTGCCCACAGTGTCTGTGCATTGGTTCACCTGGAGCGTTAGCAGCATTGGTTTTCTCTTTTTTTTTCTTCTGATACTTCGAGATCTCGTAGCAAAAATATTTCGTAAAGCAGAATTTCTTGGAAGTTTTCTCTTCTAATAGATTTCCATGTTTTTGTAAGTGTGGCTTTGACTCCTCCCACGCCACGAGCAAGTGGATGGAGCCGGATAGACATTCACATGAAGAAGAAAAGCAGCCGCATCTTCGAGTTCCTCCAACAACAAGAATCGGCAATGCTCACCGAATTCGCCACGGAATCGGAGCGCAAATATGTATATATATATAAAGAGAGAGAAAGCAGTGAGAAGGCCGCGTGTTGGAGTCTGGAGATAAAACTGTTGTTGTCTAACTTCCTCAGCCCCCGTATGATGTCATCCACTTCTTCGTAGTAGTACTGAAAGGTCTAGTGCACCCATATTGTTGGAGGGAAGCTGTATAGAAGACAATAGGGGATATATATATTTATATTTATATTTATTTATTTATATAGATAGCTAGATAGATGCATTTGTGGGGGATATATTACTAAAGAAAGAAAATACAGACGTACATACACAAGCAAGCCATTCATCATGCCTGAGGATCTTACTGGGTGCATTTTGTGAATTCTGTGTTTGTTCTCGTTTTTTTTGTGTGTGTTCATGAGTAGTTGTTGGTAGGTATGAACTCTGTTTGATATCATACCCACATTTGTGTGCACCGAAGTAGTTCAACACTGTTTATTACGGGTTTTTCTTTTTATCTCAAATCATATCTCTTTGTCGTAATCACTTTTATCCCTTCGGTTGAAGATGAGAATCATCCTTCTTTTCTCTGCTTTTTGGATTGTTTGTTTGAATGTTTTGTCTTGCATTGACGCAACCCTTGGAGAGTCGTCCGTGCGTAACGTGGTGGTGATCAATGTCAATATCTCCACAGCAACTGTGCGTGCGATGTGCATTTCCTCTTATTCTGATGCTTTTTCTTTTTTTGTTGTTGCTTTCTGCGTATCTGTGTGTGAGGAACTTGTTTGGATCTCTCATTGCTTACAGTCGAAGAGGTCACTCCCAGTGTGATCTTAACTGTTTCTTTGTTTACCGCGCGCGTGTACGACGACTGAAAGAAAGAGAAGGAAGAAAAAGAATTGATCGGTGCATGCACCGCGGGCTGATGGTGATGATGATTGTGTGGCCGGGTTATTATTATTATTATTTTACTCCTCATCTCTATATAATGTTCCTTTTCTCTGTATCTATCCCACACACAGAAAGAAAGACTGACAAGTGCTTCTCTACAGTGACAGTGAGTGAGCAGCAAGTATTCCAAGCATGCCCAGAGATTTGATGTTTTCGTCTTTGCCAGTCCAGTTGCTCCTTTTTGTGCTGTTGACGTGCTCTAACAGTTTCACTGTGCATGCCAAGGAGCGTGAATCGCCGAAGAAGGACTCTATTATTTTTGAAGGCGGTAAAACAGAAATGACGGGTGTTTCTGGAAAGGATCAGGACAAAAAGGTATTTGATTCTTTCCTTGCTCCCTCCCTTGTTGAAAAGAATGGTGTGGTTGTGGCCTTTGCCGAGGCTTCTTACAAGGCCGCCAATGATACTCTCTACACTGGCCTTGCGACAAGGTCTACGAAGGACGGTGGAAAGACGTGGTCAGACGGGAATGCAATGATAAAGAACGCCCATGACTTCAAGACTTTTCGCATGGTCTACCCAACACCCATTGTGGATGATGATGGTGTTACTCTGATTATGGGTGGTTATGGTGACTGGGGAGTTCCTCTGACAAGGCCAGCCGGCTGCTGCCACTGGAGGCTCTGGTCAGGATGGGGGAAATTTAAGTCAACAGGAGCCAATAATGGAATGTTTCTATTGAAGAATGATTTAACTAATATGATCCAACAACATTACAAGCTTCTTGAGAAGACTCCTTATCTGCAGTTCATTGGTGGCGGAAGTCCCGGCATGAAGATGAAGAACGGAAAGTACGTGTTTCCCTTCCAGGCCTTGAAGAGAAATACTGAAAGGAATGTGTCTTTGGTTATGTATTCCGGTAATACGCAGTATGGCTTTGCGCTTTCAACCTATACAACTGATGAGGACTGCAGCACTCCCGCCATCGCTGAGTATGAGGGGAAAAGACTTTTCATGATGACATCATGTGGGGGTGGTTACCGCAAAGTGTACGAGGCGTATTTTCAAGAGAAGTGGAAGGACGGCGTCGGCACACTTTCGGGTGTGTGGGGCAACTCGCTGAAGCGCCAGTGGTACGGCGGAAGACAATGATGGAAAAGAAAAGGGCCGGCTGCACTTATGGCTAAGTGACCTCGATCGTGTTTTGGACCTCGGGCCGATTTCAAAGGAAGCAGAGAACGCCGCGGCCAGCTCCCTGCTGTACACACCGCGGGCAAGTGGAAATGATGGGGAGGGGAAACTTTACTGCTCGTACGCGGCCGCTCCTAATGTTTCCTCCGACAAGTACAACGTTGTGTTTGTGGATCTGGCTGACAAGCTGGAGAAGATCAAGAAGGTGCTGAAGATTTGGGAGAAAAGGGACAAGTACGTCTTGGGGACTCAAGAGGGTGGTAGCGTTACAGGGCTGCCATCAAGTGATGCGGAGTACAATTCCAACAATCGTACGCATGGACCGATTGGCTTTTTGTCCAATCGATTTGCCGATGGCCAGTGGAAGGACGAGTACCTCTGCGTGAATGCGACTGTGAAGGGTCACCCGGAAAAGAATAATGATGGTTTGGAGTTCAAGGGGCCTGACGGAGGTGCGGTGTGGCCTGTGGGCAGATTGGGGCAGAATCAACCGTACTACTTTGCAAAGCACGGCTTCACACTCCTCGCAACAGTGACCATCAAGGCAGTCCCCGGAGGAAAGAGCATTCCTTTGATGGGTGTCAAGGCGAACAATCAAGAGAAGAGTCTGCCCTTTGGTCTGTCGTACAAAAAGGACAACAAGTGGGCGTTACTACTCAACAACGGCTCTGAGACTCCCGTGGATAAAGTCTGGTCGAAAGACACCCAGCACCACGTCGCGTTGCAAATGAAATCGAATCAGTTGACCCTGTGCATTGATGGGCAAGAAGCACGCAAACAAACTTTGGATGACAGGACCGTTGGTCTTCGCGGGGTTCATGGGCTCTCGCACTTCTACATTGGTGCCGACGATGAAAATACAAAGGGAGAGAATAACAGCCATCTGGCGGTGAAGAACGTTCTTCTGTACAAGCGCCAATTGACTTCAGAGGAGATCCAGAGGATAAAAGAAAACACAGACAAGCCGGCTCCTCAGCTGGAAAACGAGGAAGCAAAGGAAGAAGAAGTGAAGGGGCCGTACACAAAAGACCCCGTGCATGACACTGACCGGACGGAACATCCTGGGAACGATCAATCCCCCCGAGGCCCTAACCCTAAAGAAGAACTGGTAGCATCTAAAGATGATGCCTCCACCTCTCCACGAGAAGCTGGTGTGGAGCACATGGCGGAAGAGAAGAAAGGGAGCGGTGTGACCCCAGACACCGGTGGAATACTAACAGAACCCGAAGGGGACCCACAAGCCACGGTGGATACTCAAAACATCTCCCTCTTGATACCCGAGATGGGATTGAAGCTCAACAAGACACCTGGTGACAGCACTGCGTATGGATTTTTCTCTTGGATACTCGCCTCTTTTGCCGTGGGAGCCATTATGCCTGTTTACTGAGGAGGCAACGAGAGAGAGAGAGAGGACGTGTGTATGTGCTTGACTTCCATGCTTCCCCAGTCGGTCCCTTTCTTTCTGAATGGGTTGGTTTTGGCTTTTAAATTTTTTCTACCATAATTTTTTGTTTGTTCGCACCCTTCGCCGCTGGCGATATTCTCGATGTTTAAGTATCTTTCGCCAAGGCATCTTTTGATATATATATTTGCTGTTTTTTCTTTTTTCTTTTCTTTGTACTATGCACCGTGCTGCGTTTCCCGTCCTCCTCTAAGATCCGTAAGGGTTGTGAGGTATTCAACTGAACAAGCCGGGTGCGTTTCCGGTGACATCTCTTCCTGTGGGCAATGCGGGCGCACTTGTACACTTTAATCTTTATACGCGCTGTTGCTCGTGCGCTACGGGCAGGGTTTGCCTTCGCGATGGCGTATCTTTGATGCTCTGCCCAGTTCGCCCGTTTCCAGGAGCAGGGGCGCTTGGATCCTTTGAAGGTGATGGGGCGGTCTTGGGATTCTCCCACTTGCACCTCAAAGGTGATACGCGCGTGGTCACTGTCGGAGACGAATCGCGCGTTCCAGTCAGTCACCGTGGCGTCATGCGATAATGTGATGTCGGGCGCGGATTGCGCCAGCCCCTCAGCGGCCTTCCTCCACGTGAGGGGGCCGGTGTTGTGGCATATGATGCCGTGCTCAAGGCACCAGTCCACGATGCGCTCACCTCCCGCATCCGCAGGCCTCGAAGGGCCCCACCGCGGGTGATGAGAGTTCACGCCTAAGCACGCAACCGTCGGTATTCCGTCTGCGAGGTCATGGCTCGGGAGCGCGAGGGTCTCGGCTGAGACCTTCTTCCCGTTTGGAAAGTGCCCAGCAATAATCCGTAGCTGGGACGCGTCGGGAAGCTGAAGCGTGAGCGAGGCCATCTCTGAACCACCCTCCGCCCTACGCGGACCAGCGATAATGCCGATCCCATCCTGAACAAGAATCGAGGCCCCTCCCCCTTCCGACGACCTATCCGAACCAAAGTGAGATTAGGAGGAAAGCTTAAATGTCTCGCATTCCGGCGCGCAACAGTGCGTTTCAACCAGGACAGGCCACGCAGCACGCTCCTCTTTCAGCCACTTCTCTAACGGGATCCTTTTCGCCTGCGTGAGCCACCCCCCATTCCACTGGGCTCCCCGCAGGATCGGTCCCGGATTCAATTCCACATCACCGCAAAGTTGGACAAGCTTCCAATAGTGAACCCTCAGTTCGAGTGACGGCGCTACGCGAAGGTACGCATAGCTGTGGAGCAGTTCGCGAACCACCGCGATTGGCTGCGACTCACTCTCCTTTATTACCTTGTCCACCATGCACCAGGGCTGCGGGGCGGCATCGGCATCGGCATCGGCAATACACCCGCTGGGACAACAAGCAATTAGGAGCAACAGCACCGACAGAATGAGGAACGGCACAGCCTGGTGCGGTATGGCCGGCATCGGTCTTGGTTTCCTTCCTTGAAGTGCAGTGCGTGTGGTTGTCTGAAGGCTCGTTTGTTTACCTGCGGATAAGCAGGCAGTATTTACAGCTAGAAGCAGAGCGAAGGGGAGAATCAATGGGGAGAAAGAGAGAGAGAGAAAAAAAGATAAGGAGAGCAAAGGGAAGCAGAAAGGGGAAACAAGAAACCGAAAAACATGAAGTTGGAGCCTCTAGCCAGCCACCCCATTCCAAAAAGGCTACAAAAGACAGGAGAGAGTACCATATCCAAAGGGTGCGCAAGAAGCCCAGGGCGCAACCGAGATCAAGAAACAAGCAAATTATTCACGCACAAACAGAAAAGGAAAAATACAGTGAAATAGGAACCACCAGCCAAAAGCCTCCGCTCAACAAACATTAAAAAACAGAAGGGAGCATCTATACACAAACCGAATATAACATCAAAAACGAAGGGATAAAATATATATATATATATATATATTTTTCGACCATTCTTTATAAGCAAGTCAAAAAAAAAACAGGCACATAAAGATGGGCGAAGGAAGCACAGAATACGACTGGTGGCGTTATTCGTCTTAACTTCGACACTTGTCATTGGACGACCAGCTGGGGCTCCGTCCTGAAAACTGTAGACATGAACTACTTGCTCATCCACCGCCGCTGTCGTTGTTCAAAAGGACGCCCCTGTCGCTGCGGCGATGGCCACGACAAGAAGCAGTAAAAGGTGCGAATAAAGAACAGCACATGCGCAACCATCGTGACTACCCCTAGAAACGCCCATCCCACCCACACTCATCGTACCTTCGAAAGCCCTCTCAGTGGTGTTCCCCTCGCCTCCCCCCACTTCGTCCTTCGCCCCCACACTGGCCAATGAATTTTCTTTATTCACGTCTCCGGCACTTCCCTCCGCCGGGGCATCTGTCGCGAATTGAGAGTCCCAGGTCGCAGGCGGCAAATCGGCATCGAATTGGGCGCTATTCTCCACAACGTTGCCGTCGGTGTCGGGAGACTGTGTGCCTTCTGGCTCCTTCACGAGGGGCGGCTCAACCACTGGAATTGGGTAACTGCTGACGTTTGGGAAAACGGTGCACACATCGTCGTACTTGGGACACAGAATACGGCCCCTCCAATCCTTGTCCTTTGGTGCATCAACACTTGTTCCTTCCGCACACTCGTGCCAAGCACTGTCGCCCACAAACTGCACACTCAGCTTGCCCGCCTCGCATTTGGTGTTCACGCACACATCGCCCAGCTCCTTGCTTCCCATGCGCAGCTCATTTCCTTTCACGCACCGTGAGTTGGGACCAACGAAACTTCCCAGGCTTTCCATAGCAGCTCCGTTCGTGCATCCTCTAAATTTGAAAGGCTCAACGAACGGGCAGTTGTCCATGTAGGATATTCCGCTTCCCAATTTAGCATGCGGAAAGCACTGATACTCCGGTGGAACGGGTGCCTTATAAACACCCAAGCTGCAGCGTCCCAAGGAAAGACGGTCGTGTGTGCAGAGGAGCTTTGGGTCATTCGAAAGTTGTTTGCAGAACATATCAGTGTAGTTGGTGGTGCCATTGATCATGCACCGATTTTCCAGGAAGTCACAGCCGGAGTTGTTGCCCCATCTCATCGGCTCCGCCATGCTGAAGTTCGCCCGATACACCTTCATGTCATGAAAAACGGCAAGTGTCATCGTGGAGTAAAAACATACTTCCCCAGTAGATGTCATCAGGTCCTCCTTCATGTTGCGCCTCTCCCAGTGACCCATTGAAGATATGAAAAAATCCGTCTCCAGCTCCACACCTTCAAGGCTCGAACAGTTGTAGTACTTCTGCGCCATCTTCTTCACCGTCGGCGATGATACCACTGTTACAGACTTCTTCCCACGTACATTGTAGACGGTCTTCGTCAATCCGAAATGCACAAGTTCCCTGGGCATGAATCCAAGAGTGTGTCCGATTTCGTGAGCCACAGAACGAACAAATGAAGTTGTAGCCCTTATGTACCGAGGGTCAAACGCCATATTGCCAGCAACCGGGCGTCCATCAGCCAAACTAGTGCAGGGACCCGCCCACGCAATAGCACCGCCAAGTGCAGCGGCCTTGACGTAAAGAATCATGTCGGCGTCCCTCACACCCACAGTGCTGTGCCAGGAAGGGATTTTGTATCCACGGCACGCCCACGTTGGTACAATGATAACGCCCGTCACAGGCTTCACAGAGAGACGCTCGGCGTGCAGTTTAATTGCAGCGGGGAGTGCTTGGTTCAAGAGAACGTTCTTGTTCTTCTCAGACAGGAGACCAGACGCCACGTCGTCGAGGACGTCCTTCGCGGACGCGAGGATGCGGATCGGCGCCCACCCTCTGCCGTCATCACCGCCATCGCCCGCAGAGGCAGTGTACGCCTGCACTGCACCCTGTCCCTTGCGGGGCAGTTCGCGAACCACCGCGATTGGCTGCGACTCACTCTCCTTTATTACCTTGTCCACCATGCACCAGGGCTGCGGGGCGGCATCGGCATCGGCATCGGCAATACACCCGCTGGGACAACAAGCAATTAGGAGCAACAGCACCGACAGAATGAGGAACGGCACAGCCTGGTGCGGTATGGCCGGCATCGGTCTTGGTTTCCTTCCTTGAAGTGCAGTGCGTGTGGTTGTCTGAAGGCTCGTTTGTTTACCTGCGGATAAGCAGGCAGTATTTACAGCTAGAAGCAGAGCGAAGGGGAGAATCAATGGGGAGAAAGAGAGAGAGAGAGAAAAAAAGATAAGGAGAGCAAAGGGAAGCAGAAAGGGGAAACAAGAAACCGAAAAACATGAAGTTGGAGCCTCTAGCCAGCCACCCCATTCCAAAAAGGCTACAAAAGACAGGAGAAAGTACCATATCCAAAGGGTGCGCAAGAAGCCCAGGGCGCAACCGAGATCAAGAAACAAGCAAATTATTCACGCACAAACAGAAAAGGAAAAATACAGTGAAATAGGAACCACCAGCCAAAAGCCTCCGCTCAACAAACATTAAAAAACAGAAGGGAGCATCTATACACAAACCGAATATAACATCAAAAACGAAGGGATAAAATATATATATATATATATATTTTTCGACCATTCTTTATAAGCAAGTCAAAAAAAAAAACAGGCACATAAAGATGGGCGAAGGAAGCACAGAATACGACTGGTGGCGTTATTCGTCTTAACTTCGACACTTGTCATTGGACGACCAGCTGGGGCTCCGTCCTGAAAACTGTAGACATGAACTACTTGCTCATCCACCGCCGCTGTCGTTGTTCAAAAGGACGCCCCTGTCGCTGCGGCGATGGCCACGACAAGAAGCAGTAAAAGGTGCGAATAAAGAACAGCACATGCGCAACCATCGTGACTACCCCTAGAAACGCCCATCCCACCCACACTCATCGTACCTTCGAAAGCCCTCTCAGTGGTGTTCCCCTCGCCTCCCCCCACTTCGTCCTTCGCCCCCACACTGGCCAATGAATTTTCTTTATTCACGTCTCCGGCACTTCCCTCCGCCGGGGCATCTGTCGCGAATTGAGAGTCCCAGGTCGCAGGCGGCAAATCGGCATCGAATTGGGCGCTATTCTCCACAACGTTGCCGTCGGTGTCGGGAGACTGTGTGCCTTCTGGCTCCTTCACGAGGGGCGGCTCAACCACTGGAATTGGGTAACTGCTGACGTTTGGGAAAACGGTGCACACATCGTCGTACTTGGGACACAGAATACGGCCCCTCCAATCCTTGTCCTTTGGTGCATCAACACTTGTTCCTTCCGCACACTCGTGCCAAGCACTGTCGCCCACAAACTGCACACTCAGCTTGCCCGCCTCGCATTTGGTGTTCACGCACACATCGCCCAGCTCCTTGCTTCCCATGCGCAGCTCATTTCCTTTCACGCACCGTGAGTTGGGACCAACGAAACTTCCCAGGCTTTCCATAGCAGCTCCGTTCGTGCATCCTCTAAATTTGAAAGGCTCAACGAACGGGCAGTTGTCCATGTAGGATATTCCGCTTCCCAATTTAGCATGCGGAAAGCACTGATACTCCGGTGGAACGGGTGCCTTATAAACACCCAAGCTGCAGCGTCCCAAGGAAAGACGGTCGTGTGTGCAGAGGAGCTTTGGGTCATTCGAAAGTTGTTTGCAGAACATATCAGTGTAGTTGGTGGTGCCATTGATCATGCACCGATTTTCCAGGAAGTCACAGCCGGAGTTGTTGCCCCATCTCATCGGCTCCGCCATGCTGAAGTTCGCCCGATACACCTTCATGTCATGAAAAACGGCAAGTGTCATCGTGGAGTAAAAACATACTTCCCCAGTAGATGTCATCAGGTCCTCCTTCATGTTGCGCCTCTCCCAGTGACCCATTGAAGATATGAAAAAATCCGTCTCCAGCTCCACACCTTCAAGGCTCGAACAGTTGTAGTACTTCTGCGCCATCTTCTTCACCGTCGGCGATGATACCACTGTTACAGACTTCTTCCCACGTACATTGTAGACGGTCTTCGTCAATCCGAAATGCACAAGTTCCCTGGGCATGAATCCAAGAGTGTGTCCGATTTCGTGAGCCACAGAACGAACAAATGAAGTTGTAGCCCTTATGTACCGAGGGTCAAACGCCATATTGCCAGCAACCGGGCGTCCATCAGCCAAACTAGTGCAGGGACCCGCCCACGCAATAGCACCGCCAAGTGCAGCGGCCTTGACGTAAAGAATCATGTCGGCGTCCCTCACACCCACAGTGCTGTGCCAGGAAGGGATTTTGTATCCACGGCACGCCCACGTTGGTACAATGATAACGCCCGTCACAGGCTTCACAGAGAGACGCTCGGCGTGCAGTTTAATTGCAGCGGGGAGTGCTTGGTTCAAGAGAACGTTCTTGTTCTTCTCAGACAGGAGACCAGACGCCACGTCGTCGAGGACGTCCTTCGCGGACGCGAGGATGCGGATCGGCGCCCACCCTCTGCCGTCATCACCGCCATCGCCCGCAGAGGCAGTGTACGCCTGCACTGCACCCTGTCCCTTGCGGGGCAGTTCGCGAACCACCGCGATTGGCTGCGACTCACTCTCCTTTATTACCTTGTCCACCATGCACCAGGGCTGCGGGGCGGCATCGGCATCGGCATCGGCAATACACCCGCTGGGACAACAAGCAATTAGGAGCAACAGCACCGACAGAATGAGGAACGGCACAGCCTGGTGCGGTATGGCCGGCATCGGTCTTGGTTTCCTTCCTTGAAGTGCAGTGCGTGTGGTTGTCTGAAGGCTCGTTTGTTTACCTGCGGATAAGCAGGCAGTATTTACAGCTAGAAGCAGAGCGAAGGGGAGAATCAATGGGGAGAAAGAGAGAGAGAGAGAAAAAAAGATAAGGAGAGCAAAGGGAAGCAGAAAGGGGAAACAAGAAACCGAAAAACATGAAGTTGGAGCCTCTAGCCAGCCACCCCATTCCAAAAAGGCTACAAAAGACAGGAGAAAGTACCATATCCAAAGGGTGCGCAAGAAGCCCAGGGCGCAACCGAGATCAAGAAACAAGCAAATTATTCACGCACAAACAGAAAAGGAAAAATACAGTGAAATAGGAACCACCAGCCAAAAGCCTCCGCTCAACAAACATTAAAAAACAGAAGGGAGCATCTATACACAAACCGAATATAACATCAAAAACGAAGGGATAAAATATATATATATATATATATTTTTCGACCATTCTTTATAAGCAAGTCAAAAAAAAAAACAGGCACATAAAGATGGGCGAAGGAAGCACAGAATACGACTGGTGGCGTTATTCGTCTTAACTTCGACACTTGTCATTGGACGACCAGCTGGGGCTCCGTCCTGAAAACTGTAGACATGAACTACTTGCTCATCCACCGCCGCTGTCGTTGTTCAAAAGGACGCCCCTGTCGCTGCGGCGATGGCCACGACAAGAAGCAGTAAAAGGTGCGAATAAAGAACAGCACATGCGCAACCATCGTGACTACCCCTAGAAACGCCCATCCCACCCACACTCATCGTACCTTCGAAAGCCCTCTCAGTGGTGTTCCCTCGCCTCCCCCCACTTCGTCCTTCGCCCCCACACTGGCCAATGAATTTTCTTTATTCACGTCTCCGGCACTTCCCTCCGCCGGGGCATCTGTCGCGAATTGAGAGTCCCAGGTCGCAGGCGGCAAATCGGCATCGAATTGGGCGCTATTCTCCACAACGTTGCCGTCGGTGTCGGGAGACTGTGTGCCTTCTGGCTCCTTCACGAGGGGCGGCTCAACCACTGGAATTGGGTAACTGCTGACGTTTGGGAAAACGGTGCACACATCGTCGTACTTGGGACACAGAATACGGCCCCTCCAATCCTTGTCCTTTGGTGCATCAACACTTGTTCCTTCCGCACACTCGTGCCAAGCACTGTCGCCCACAAACTGCACACTCAGCTTGCCCGCCTCGCATTTGGTGTTCACGCACACATCGCCCAGCTCCTTGCTTCCCATGCGCAGCTCATTTCATTTCCTTTCACGCACCGTGAGTTGGGACCAACGAAACTTCCCAGGCTTTCCATAGCAGCTCCGTTCGTGCATCCTCTAAATTTGAAAGGCTCAACGAACGGGCAGTTGTCCATGTAGGATATTCCGCTTCCCAATTTAGCATGCGGAAAGCACTGATACTCCGGTGGAACGGGTGCCTTATAAACACCCAAGCTGCAGCGTCCCAAGGAAAGACGGTCGTGTGTGCAGAGGAGCTTTGGGTCATTCGAAAGTTGTTTGCAGAACATATCAGTGTAGTTGGTGGTGCCATTGATCATGCACCGATTTTCCAGGAAGTCACAGCCGGAGTTGTTGCCCCATCTCATCGGCTCCGCCATGCTGAAGTTCGCCCGATACACCTTCATGTCATGAAAAACGGCAAGTGTCATCGTGGAGTAAAAACATACTTCCCCAGTAGATGTCATCAGGTCCTCCTTCATGTTGCGCCTCTCCCAGTGACCCATTGAAGATATGAAAAAATCCGTCTCTCCCAGCTCCACACCTTCAAGGCTCGAACAGTTGTAGTACTTCTGCGCCATCTTCTTCACCGTCGGCGATGATACCACTGTTACAGACTTCTTCCCACGTACATTGTAGACGGTCTTCGTCAATCCGAAATGCACAAGTTCCCTGGGCATGAATCCAAGAGTGTGTCCGATTTCGTGAGCCACAGAACGAACAAATGAAGTTGTAGCCCTTATGTACCGAGGGTCAAACGCCATATTGCCAGCAACCGGGCGTCCATCAGCCAAACTAGTGCAGGGACCCGCCCACGCAATAGCACCGCCAAGTGCAGCGGCCTTGACGTAAAGAATCATGTCGGCGTCCCTCACACCCACAGTGCTGTGCCAGGAAGGGATTTTGTATCCACGGCACGCCCACGTTGGTACAATGATAACGCCCGTCACAGGCTTCACAGAGAGACGCTCGGCGTGCAGTTTAATTGCAGCGGGGAGTGCTTGGTTCAAGAGAACGTTCTTGTTCTTCTCAGACAGGAGACCAGACGCCACGTCGTCGAGGACGTCCTTCGCGGACGCGAGGATGCGGATCGGCGCCCACCCTCTGCCGTCATCACCGCCATCGCCCGCAGAGGCAGTGTACGCCTGCACTGCACCCTGTCCCTTGCGGGGCAGTTCGCGAACCACCGCGATTGGCTGCGACTCACTCTCCTTTATTACCTTGTCCACCATGCACCAGGGCTGCGGGGCGGCATCGGCATCGGCAATACACCCGCTGGGACAACAAGCAATTAGGAGCAACAGCACCGACAGAATGAGGAACGGCACAGCCTGGTGCGGTATGGCCGGCATCGGTCTTGGTTAGAGAGATCAGATACGGTGGAAAATGTTCACATGGTGAGTGAAGAGAAGACATCTACGTGAGGAGGGGGAAGAAAGCAAACTGCAGGTTTGATAAGAAGGGAAACCGAGGGGAGAATGGGGAAGAAAAATTGCACACGTACCATTCTTGCAGCATAACAGACCTTCTCGCACTCCTTGTTCCTTTGCTTCTCACACATGAACATGCATAGTCTCTCTCTCTCTCTCTCACTCACCCGCAGGCGCTGCTGAGAGACTGTTGGTACTAGTATGCAGGTGGTCCACGCTGTGGTGGCTGCGTCTCGCAGTTATTGACAAAGCAACGACTCTGTGTCGGTCGCTTTGGAATGTACTTTGAGTGGAACAGTCCCCGCTGATGCCGGCGGGCCACCTGCACTGCGGAGAGCCCCGTCTTTCGGAGTGCGGTTGACTTGAAACTACTGTCCGACTCAAACTCCCCACGGAAGAGCCCAAACACAACGAAGAGAAAGAGCACTGCCATGTTCGGCAGAACCATCGTCCACGTGCTGCCGATGGATGAGAGAATTGTCTGGATGACGGGCCTCGGGCGGGTGCATTCGCCCTTGCCGGGATCGTACGCGGGGTCGCAGGTGTCGCACGACGGGCCTGTCCAGTGCCCCTGCACGGAGTTGTCGAAGCAAACACACACCGATGTATCCGGCGCCTTACCCGGTTTGCGGCAGCAGCCGTGGCCGCTGCATGTAGTCGCAGGATCGCACTCCGGTTTATCGCTGCTGTACTCCTGCCTGCACGACGTGGCATCACCTACAATGGAAAACGTCTGCCCAGCACATGTTGTGCAGTTAAAACTAAATCCATCCTTCTCATCAAAGCACTGACTGTCGGAGTAGCAGTTGACAGTCCAGGGCTCAATCTCGCTGCAGTCCTTCGGGCACAACGCCGTGTGCGGAAAGCAGTACGCTCCATTGGGGTCCGCCTTGTTAAAAGAACCATCCCACGTGCAGACGCCGTTGGTGGAGTTAACGATGATTCCAGAGACATCATTGCAAGTGCACTCAAAGGCAAGATCCTCACATTCACCTGAAGAGATATTGCCGCCCTTACCAAACACCTCTGAGCACCACTCAGTGGCAGAATCACAGTTCACTGGGCATTTTTTTTCGTTGAAGCTCACTCCATTCTCACACAAGGAAGGTATACAAAATACAGTGACAAAAAATATGAAGATTGACAGAAGCACCATATCATTACTCTTATAAATTGATTAACTATACCTTCTTGGTAGCTACACTACAGAATCAAAGTCTGGGGCACAAAGAAAGAAAGCAGGGCAATAATAATACTAATGGTAGCAGTAGTAATAACGAAGAGTAGTGAAAACCAAGAAGTGAGCAGATTCGGTAGAATAAAAATCAAAGAAAAAAAAACATTTTGTATATGTATGGTGGAAAAAAAATAACATCGTGTATAAGTACAGCCCTCAGAGCCCTCCGTTTTCTTTTTTGGTTTGGTTTTCGTTATCATTATTACTATTTCCTCGTCTTCTTCATTCTCTCACCGGGCAACAACAGCAACGACAGGGGGAACAAAAAACAAAAACAAAAATAACAGTCCTCATGGTAATACCATACCCCGTGACCCAAGGACCGCACAAAGACGGATAATAGTTGTCAAAAGGAGCAATGAGCCCAGTTGGTGCGCCGTTGCAATGGGAATATCCACGTATGAGATAAGAGTCCACATACCGAGGGTGACCTGCAGGGCCAGAACCCCGTTGACAGCCATCACGCTGCGTCTGAGCATCTTTGACAGCACCACATCGCGGCGAAAACAGGCCGCGTTCAGTCCGATGATAGAGAGGGTGCTAACGCCGGCCATCAGGCGATGCCATGTCTGTGCGGCCGCAGGGTTTTCAAAGGGATTGCGCCACCACGGCTTCGCTTCGACGAGATGATCGCGCGGGGGAATAATGCCGCCGCCCATCCACGGGAACTCATCATTGTACATTAGGCCCGCGTCCAGCCCGGCAACGAAAGCCCCGGAGACAACCGTGCAGAAGACAACGCAGAAGGAGAGCCGCGCCAGCGACTGTATTGCCTGCTTGCCGTGAAAGTCGCCTAGCCGCGGGAGCTTCAGCTCGAATCCGATGCGCATCATGCAGGCGTATATCGTGAAGGCAAGCACGAGGTGCGAGGCGAGGCGGTAGGCGGAGACGGTCGCCTTCCTCCTCTCCTCGAGCAGCCGCGGGTCAAGGCCGCTGCGGACCATGTACCACCCCAGCGCCCCCTGCGCCCCGCCGAGCACGAGGATGGCGACGGCGGCCGCCGCGAGGGCCCGGTGGCGGGCGAAGCGGCCGGTGCAGAAGAAGTAGAGCAGCGGGACGCCGTAGATGACGCCGACGCTGCGGGCCAGGATGCGGTGCGCCCACTCCCAGAAGAAGATGAACTTGAACTCCTCCAGCGTCATTGTGTGCTTCTGCTTAAACTCCGGGAAGTTCTGGTACTTGGCGAACTCCGCCTCCCACTCCTCCTGCGTCAGCGGGGGCCTCACGCCGGTCACGGGTCTCCAGTCGACGATGCTCAGCCCGCTCTCAGTGAGGCGCGTGATGCCGCCAATGAAAATAACACCACCCACTACCGCTGCGGAGCAGTACAGCCAATTGGCCACAGATCTATTCGCGGCGGGGGCTCGCCAGACTGCCTCCTCCTTGGAGGATGCAGCGGTGGACAGAAGTCGAGATATAAAGGAATGTGTCCACGGTGGACGGGCAGTCGTGGTCATCCGAAACATTCGCGCTCGAAGCCCCAGCATCCTGCCTTTTTTTGTATCTTTGTTTTGTCCGGTTTCCTCCCAATATATATATATATATATATATATATATAAAGATTTTGTTCCAAAAGCCTAGGGATGTATGCAGGTATGTATGTTTGTTTGTGCGTGTGTAAGAGAAAGAAAGAGGAAGAGAAAGGAGGTCTGTAGTCTACTCAGGACAACAGCAACAGTCTGAGGTACATCCATCACACAGAAACAAACACAGAGAAAGAAAGAGAGAGGCCGGGAGGAAAATAGAGAAATCGGGAAAGAAAGGAATCTTCCTCTCTCTGTTTCACTCGCAGACGCACAAAAACACAAACAAATACATATGTATGTGTGCGGCATTAAGAGTGCCCTTACAAAAAATACTCAGGTGGGGGTTGTTTTGTTAAATGCCCGCGGTCCTCAGCGGAGGCGGCACCAAATGTTATGAAGCTGCGGTCTGTTCGTGATTTCTCCCCTATTTTCATAATGGAGGCGACATTGCCGCAGCGGTAGCAGTAGTTCGGTGCAGACCACACGGTGCAACAGTTATCGTCAAACATGGACTTGTAGCCCTCAAACACAAGCTGATGGGCACGTGCAATGAGAGAGATGCCGTTCTTGTGGTTGAATGCCTTTGTCGGGTTTGCGCCAAAAAGAAATCCCGCACCGCGTGGACTGATAGCCCAGTCGTTGATGTCATCGGGATCGGACCAGAGAAGATCTGTCATCGGCCCTTCGTGTGGAACTTCTTGCTTGCGGTCCAGGACGCGGATTTCATCCAGCGTGTTTATCTCCGGACTCAGACCGCCATGTACGCACAATACATCATCTTCTACCAACGCCATCAGCGGCATGTAATCAAACACATCTGTGCAGAAGCGCCAGACATTTGCGCTGCCGTATTTTCTATAACATTCATCATAAAATCCATACACCTGCGTGATCTGGCGTGACTCGTGATTCCCGCGCAGCAGCGTGATGCGGTCTGGGTAGCGCGCCTTTAGCAGAAGCAGCAGCAGCAGTGTCTCCACGCTGTGGTAGCCGCGGTCAACGAAGTCTCCCATGAAGACATAGCTAGTATCGGGCATTCTACCACCATGACGGAAAAGCTCCAACATATCAAAGAACTGACCGTGGATGTCGCCACAAAGCGTGACGGGAGCGTAGACAACTTCAATATTTCCTTCTTCGAGGAAAAGATCTTTGCAGCGATCACACAACGACGCCACCTGCTGCTCTGTGATGAGTTTGCCGGCATACAGCGTCTCTATCATTTCATTCATGTCGGACATGGGTAAAAAATAGAAGAAAAGAAGAAAAAAAAGGAACAGAGAAATCCCTCTTCCTCGCCTCTGTTCTCGCGGAGGTGTCCTTTTTTTTTCTTCTATTCCTTCTTCGTTCTTTTTCCCGCGTGTTGTATCCTCACCTCCCACTTGCGCCACGTCACACCGATTCTTCTAGCATGAGAACATTATCCCCGAAACCAAGAAAGGAAAAAGGACACAGACATACTTGCACAGACAGAAAGAATTCATACAATGAGGGGAAACATACACACACACACACACACAGACACAATGTAGGAAGCAAACATATCAAGAATAAAATAAAAAATTAAGAGAAAAAAATGGTTCATGTGTATTCGCTATTAAAAGAATAAAAATCGATTCTTCCCCGCCCACTCTACTTCGGCCGAAAATTGATGGAAGTGTTATTCACACAGTGGCGCTCGTTTGGCGGAGGGTTGCTGAACCCCTCACCGCGGAAAACATGTCCCAGATGACTGTTGCATGCGTTGCACAGAATCTCTCTGCGTCGTCCATCCTTGTCGGGCTCCTCTCGCACCGCCCCCGGGATGCAGTCCCAAAACGCAGGCCAGCCGCAGGTGCAGTGGAATTTCATTTCAGATGTATACAGCACTGCACCGCAGGCGGCGCACAGGTAATCGCCGGGAGCAAAGTGATTGTCGTACAACCCGAAGCGCTCGTCGGTGCCCTTTTCCCGCAGAACGTGAAACTGTTCTGAACTCAACTTCTCTCGCCACGCGTCATCACCAATGTCCTTCGACCCGTCAGCTTCCGCCGGAGAAACACAGTGTGTCATTTGATGCTTTTTGCAAGAGAATAAGAAACTACGGGAGAAAGAAGTTGCAGACAAGAGAAGACTAGGCAAACGAAGTGGCAGCAGTACAGCGGGGGGTCTGCGCATACACCAATAGTTAGTGTGTCTGTGTGTGTGTGTGTGTGTGTGTGTGTGTGTGTTGATTCTTCCTCAACCAGAGCAAGAACAAGCAGAACGACACACGCGGTAAATAAAAATAAAAACCCGGTGCGTGTGGTTTTGCTTCGCTGTGTCCCCTCACAACTCAAGATCCAAAAAGAAAAAAAAGAAAAAAAAGGAGGACGAAAGAGGGGTAGAAAAGGGGAATATAAAAAAAAGTACATATAAAACAAAAAGAGGACGAAAAACCAATAATACGGAGAATAGGAAAAAACAAATAAACAAACAAACCAAAAAAATATATACGTTTGATGGTGGTGACAAGAGAAACACGTCACTTCACAGACACCTCTTTTTTTTTGTGTGTGTGTGTGTTTTGATTGCTCCCCTCTTAGGTGCTCCCCGTATATGTATTTCACTCCCTCCATGCGTTAGGCCTTATCATTCATCTATGATGTTACCCCTATTACTATCAGCACTGGGGTCTATATGTATGGATGTATCTTCACTCGGTATTAACGCCGCGCCGCGTGTCGCTGCTGGCTGCCTGTCTTCGCGGCATTTTTATTTCTATGCGGTGGTGGTGGCGGCAGCTCCTCTTCTTCCTCGAGGTAGTCGAGCGCCTCGGTGTCGTCCTGGTCGAAGTCGCTCTCAATCTCCGTCTCGTTGTCCCAGCTGTCATGCTCCACCGGCATGATGAGCTCACGTCTTTTTTCGCGTCGCCGTGATGTAGGTGGTGGTGGTGGTGATACTTTTTGTGTCTTCTTTTTCTTGCTGTGCTTCACCACCCTCTGTCGCGGTGCGGGAGGCTCCTCCTCTTCTTCCTCCTCGTAAATGTTGTTATTATTATTATTAGTGCCACTATCCACATTTGCAGCTCCATCATCATCATCACCCTCATCCTCGTCGTCGCTCTCCACGTGTTTATTCACTCTGGCTCTTCGCCCCACTTGTTTCTTCTCGTGTCGCGTTGGGGGTGCCTTTTCAACGACTTGTTCCTCCTCCTCTTCTTCCTCCTCCTCTTCTTCCTCCTCCTTTTCTTCCTCCTCCTTTTCGTTGTCTTCTTCCCCACTGGCATCAGCCTCATCATAATCGTCATGTGCATTGACTCGGGAGGATTTTTTCTTCGAGGAAGAAGATGTATGTTTATTGATGTCTCCAGCTGAGCGCCTACTCTTCTTTTTTGCACTCACTACATCCTCCTCCTCTTCTTCCTCCTCGTCTTCGTTGTTCTCTTCTTCATCTGCTTCGCGAAGAGTTGAATGATCATTGTTGTCCTCCTCCTCCTCTTCGTCATTATCGTTATCATCCTCCTCGTTCTCCTCATCGTCATTGTAATTAAGTCCACTGCTTTCCACATGACGCTTTGCAGTTGCCGGCGGAGTCAACCGCTTCGTCTGGGCCTTCGCTACTTTTGTGTTCACCTTGAGCTGTTGCTTCTTTTTGCCGTCCTTGATATCCTTTGATACGGCCGCTTTTGTTTGCTGCAGCTTACGTGACACCTGTCCAGCCGCCGTTGTTGTTGCTGTTGCCGCTGTTTTTGTTGTTGTCTTCTTCTTTACATGTGGCGGCTCTTCTCTCTCATGCGTCTCGTATCTTCTACGCGGGAAGCTCTGCTGCAGTCGTCTTTCCCGTGAGCTAGACTTCCACCAGGCGCCCTTTTCTCCAACATCATCTTCAGGTGTTTTTCGAAAACTTGCACCGACCTCCTTTACCTTTACCTTTACCTCTGCCTCGCCCTCATCATCATCATCATCATCTTCAGCTTGTTCCCTTTCTTCTCCATCTTCCTTTCTTTTTCCCTCCTGCAGCTGCTCACGGTCCTTGCTGATGCTGTTACTCACGTTACTGTTGCTGTTCGCCACTGCAGTAGCAGCAGCGTCACTGATACTACTACCACTCTTCTTGTTGTTGTTATCATCAACGTCACTTCTATTTCTAACTTCTGCGTGTGGGGCCGGCGGTGCAGAGGTGTGTGTCTTCCCTCCCTCCGTAAGCATCCCCGCCACTTTGCCCCGCTCTCTTTCCTCTTCGTGCGATGATGATGAAGATGACTGTGGGACATCCTGCACAGTTTCCAACTCCGACATCAGCAACTTTGTGAAGTCACTCCTCCCCCCGCGCTTCGCAAGCACGAATGACTCCCCGATGCTCAGTCCGTCCTCCTGCGCCCCGGGCAAACTTCTCAGCATGTCGTAGAGAGTTAAACTCGCAACTGTTGCTCCCGTTAATGCCTCCATCTCCACGCCTGCCTTGCTGTCCTCCGTGGCAACGGTGCAGAAGCAATACAAAACGCTGCAGTCCCCGCGGGCACGACTCGGCGGCGGAGGCGGGCTCACACGTTTGCGCAGCACAACTCGGTGCGGAAGCGCGGAGGTGCGGCTGAGGCCGGAGACAACACGCCGCCGAAACGTGAAGGAACATTTTTGAATCCGCACCGGGTGGCAGAAGGGAATCATCTGGCTCGCCTGCTTCACCGCATTTGTTCCCGCAATCACCGCCGTGGCAAACAAGGGGCCTTTTTTGGCGGTGTAGAACTCCTCCATCTGCGATACGGGGGAACGGTTTTCATCCGAGTGCGTGTTGCTTGCGCCACCGTCGTTCGATTTCCGCACAGAGGGCGAAAGTATCTGCCGCATTCCCTCAAGCAGAAAATTGGATGCGGGCGGAACGACAAGCGTCGATACAGCAGTCGCAAGAGAGTACGGGGGCTTCTTCTCACTTGACTCTACCAAAGATGCTTCTCCCGTCGCTGGTTGAACCGCAGTGGTGGTGTTGTTACTAGTACTAGTACTCGTACCACTACTGCCACTACCACTACCCCCGTAGTTACTGCTACTATCACTGCTGTCTTTATTTTTTATAATGCCGTTGCTGCTGGTTGTGATAACTGACGGCGTCCCTCTTGGAATTTTTCTGCGCACCACGGGCGGCCGTGTCTGCGTTAAAGGACGTTTCTTTTGGGGTGGTTTTGATTTTCGTCCTGCTGTTGCGGCTGTTGCCGCTGGTGCGGCTGCTCGCCCTTGCCTTGGCGGTGGCCTTGGCAGCTTTTTACCTGCAAAAAACGTCAGCGCGAGCCTAAACATATATGGATTTATATGGGTGCCTATATATATATATATATATATATATACTCGCACAGTTAACTCTTTCCAGCCCCACCTCCCCCTGTCACCCTCTTTCTCTCCTGTTTTCCCCTTTAAAAAAGGGGGAAACGATGCATGTTGCAGGAATAAGTATTGTGAAAATACGTTCAAGTAAAGAAGAGAGCAAATGGAAATAAGAAACAGAAATACAGCAGAGTAGAATTCAAATACATCCAAAGTGAGAGTATATATGTATGTACATGCGCAGAAGAAGGAGAAGCGGGGAATTGTAGTGAAGGAAGCATCTACTCCGCTTATCACATTTCTTTTTTTTTTTCCGGTGATGATGTGGTAAGTACTTTTGTCTCATTCAGAGTTCTCTGATCATTTATAATTCTATACATCTATAACAGGTGTGCAGCTATCTATGTATTCGCATGTGTATTTATATTTGTTGTGAAGAATGTAATTAATCTGAACCCTACAATGTCTGAGGAATATCAAACAGCAACGGTAGCACTGGAGGAGCAGGAGGAGGCAGAAGATTATCCGTCACTCCTGAAGGCAATAATAATGATAAAGGAGATGTGTGCACATTGTCACTCGTGCAGCGCAGCTCATCCATGACTGTTGCCGCAGACTGTTCCACTGCGCCCAACATCTCCATGCATACAGCAGAAAGCCCCTGCACGGTCTCCAGGTCCTCGTCAAAGCACCGCTCGATGCTACCAACACTGTCTGATGTGCTGCGGGCGGGACTACCGCTTCTCTTCCCTTTATCTTTCCCTTCAGTATTTTGAATTCCGGCACTTCGGGGCGTTTCCTCCACGCATTGCCTCTTCAAAGTACCAACAGCGACGATGTTGTTGTCAGCGTCACGATCATTGCGCTTGCGGTGGGGCGTCGTCGTGCGGCCAATGTCTTCGCTCCTCGGCGATGTTTTGTTTACATGCGGCGGTGGCAAAAACGATGATTTTCCCGCAGGCGCATTTGTGACATTACGCCCAAACTCCCTTTCTACATGATTGTTCATCCCTACCTTCACTAACAATCCCTTATTATATAATATATTCGCTGTAAGGGAGAAAGAGAGGAAAAGAAAAAAGGAGAAGACAGTCGCCAGCACACAGTCGGCAGCAGAAGGGAAATATATAAACGGTATAAATGTGTATATATGCGTGTTGATGAAATAGAGAAAGAGAAAGAGAGCAAGAAATAATGTAAGGACGAGTAAATTAAAGTGAGACAAGCGAATGCACCCGTCACGCAGCCGTATCCACCCACCCTTTTCACACACACACACACACAGTCCCAAACCTCCTTTCCTGCGATAGTTTTTCTTTTCCCTTCTGTTGTTGTTATTTTCCCCCAATACTGATTCATAGCATGCAACGGAAGAAAGAGAGAAGAGAAAGAAAACCACAAAACAATAAAGAAAGAAAGAACTCACGTATGATTTAATAATTCTTTATTTTTGTTCCATCTCTCTCTCTCTCCCTCCCTCTCTCCTCGTTCTTTCCTTTTCTCTCCTTTTTTTTTTCGTTGCTATTTCTTTGCTTCTTTTGGTTCTTTCTTTCTGCTCCCACACATCCACCACCCCTCCCCCGTTCCTCACTCCTTTTTTCAGTCGACGTTTCTCATAAACTCAGACGACAGCGTGTGGTGGCGTGCACACCTCAATATGAATAAATAAACTCCATGAGGTAAGTGAATATATATATATATATATATATATATATACAGAGAGTTTTTTTTTATTTTATTTTTTTTATGCAAGCAGAGCGGCTGATAAATATTCCCGCAGCCCTGCCGTTGCCCCCCTTAGCGTGAGCTGCAGCGCCACGGCCTTGTCGTTTGCAATAAAAAGTCTTGCATTGATGAGCAGCAGCGACCTGGCGCGGTTCACCATGCTACCAGACATCTGCAGCGTGTGCGACAACGTCGTTATCTTCTCCGGCTTGCCCCCCTCGACGTACATCCCGAAGAACTCGACGAGCTCCCGCGCCGCCACGGTCAAGTTCCGCATCGAGCTCAGCGAGTACGTCCCGGTCGTCTCGTCGCCGGCCATCGCCTCCCACTGCGCCGCGAACCCCCCGCCGAGGTTCACCGGTGTAATAAAGTCGCTAACGTTGATGTCGAAGGGCTCCAGCGGGTACTCCTCCTCGTCCTCCGCGGCGCCACTGTCCTCCTCCTGCATGGAGAACTTGAAGTGGCAGTCGACAGTCCCGCTCGGGTACACCTCCTCCTCGTAGCGCAGCACAATGTACGCATACTCGGTGGCGCCAGGCACAACCTCCTCAATGGGAATGGCATACTGCGGCTCAACATCCATTTCATCGGTGTCTACATCAATGGAAATGTTTTTAAATGTAATTTTATCCATTGTGTTCTTCACCTTAAATTGCAGAACAATGTGAGAAATGTAGGAGTGCTTCATCACCGTGACGACGTACTCACTGTCTGGGTCTGTCAATGGAACCTGCTCACTACTAACACAGGGCTCGCCAAGTTCCAAGAGTTGCTTGATTTTCCGCATGTTATCTCGGCCCTGTAAGATAGTATGGCTAAGTAACGATGTCTGCTCGGTCTCCCCTTCCTCAATGGTGCTGGCAGCGGTATTCTTTTGTCGCATGAGGTCCTCCGAAGTTGTGTTCAAGACAGCAGTTCTTGCCGCAATTCGTGCTTGACGACCTAAGGCAACAGTGTGAGCAACATCACATATCATCGAACGAATAATATCTTCATTGTTGTGCAGGAAAAGACATGTATAAAAAACGGCCCGATCACGCACCTCATCGTCACTGTCATTGCATGTGCGTTTTAATAAACCAACGATAGAGCGACGCAAAGACGGAACCTTTGCTGCCAACTTCGCCAGTGTGCAGACTGCCACAGCTCGGATCTCTGGGCGTTCTAGCGTCGCATGATTGTATACATACCGCACAAATGACTTTGGATTCTCTGTCAATGGAACTTCCTCTCCAAGATACATCAACACCCGCCGCACAATCTGCGGGTAGTTGCAGTCATCGATGAACTCTGCCAAATGTTTCAATACAGATTCCTTTGAGTCGGGGTTTGATTTTGCAATCTCAATCGTCACATCCACCACATTCTCCTTCAACTGACTACCTCCCTCTTCCGTCAGTACTTTGGAGAGAAAACCAAGAAATACATTATATTTCGCTGGGAACTTCACACTGAGCACACGCATGGCATCAATAATGACCATCTTGAACTCATCTCCTAATTCTCTCAAGTAACCAACTGTAGAAAGCTGCGTGATCAGCCTCTCAATCGTGTACTCTGTTCCTGTCTTGAGCAGCGTCGTGATGGCAAGCGTGGCGATGATGCGGTTCGGGTCGGAGACAAGATTCTCAATCTCTGTATTTATAGGAGACACCGCGGACGGGTGTACGGTGGCCACCTCATTCAGCAGACGGATTGCGGAGAAGCGCAGTACGGCGTTATGTGCGTTGAGGTACAGGTGAACCACCATGACAGCGGGCGTGACCTCCTTCGCCGTGATGTTGCGGAGGGAACATATCGACTTCACAGACTCAAAGACCACCATGTCGTTGTTGTTGTGCATCATCGACGTGACGAATTTGTAAATGTCCAGCGACCCCTCGAAGTCCTCCCGCATCAGCTCTGTGCATATCTTTATCAGCAGGCAGAGCGCCATCGGGGAGCGGATCACGCCGTTCTTCGCCTGATCAATCAGCCGCGCCACCGAAAGCCGGTCGTTCTTCCGCATCTTGTGCAGCAGCGCGATTGCCGCGTACTGCGCCTTCCCGCAGCTGCGGATTACCTCCGTCAGTTGCGTTCCCCACTTTCTCGCCATCTCCGGGTGCACCTGCGCGATGTGCAGCCCGGTCACGAGGGCGGCGCAGACGACGTTGCTGCTCTGCGAGGTGAGGGCCTCGACAATCGTGCGGTCTATCGAGGCGTAGAGGGAACTGTTCATCACCTTGAAGAGCGTGCGGATGCCGTTGCACTTGCTCGCGTCGTTGTTGCTCTTGATGTCGATCATGAGGGAGTTTGAGGCGATGAAGCTCTGCTCTACGAGGGGGCCCAACTCTTTCATCAAGACATAGTGAAGCCGGCGGAGTTTTGGGTTCGTCGACTGGAGAAGTTTTGTGGACATGAAGAAAAGATCCGTTGCCTCCGTCTCCGTGAAGGTGGTGCCGGTGCATATGAGGTAGAGGCACTGCGTTATGGAGCGCAGGCAGGCAGAGATGTCAAGACGCACATCATTGAAGACTCGGCATTGCTGCAGCGCGGAGGTCTTCTCAAGTCCATCAAATGGAAAAATGTCCTCCTCGTCCTCTTCATCGTAATGATACCGATCCCGATCTAACAACAATCCTTGCATAATATTTTATTTATTTGCCTCTTGTTTTTTTTTCCTTTTTTAGTTATTTCCTGTCCCCTTCTTTCTTCGTTCTTCTACCGCAGATGGTAATTGCTATGTGTATACGTGATGTATTCTTCCTATGATTTTATTCTTGGGTTAGTGTCCGTTTACGGTATCCCCACAATCTCTAGTCGTTTCTTTGGTGGTAATTACTTTCTCTCACACTCACCCTTTCTTTTTTTTTCCTGCTTCCTTTTTTATCCTTCCTTGCAACCTAGAGGATACAAGCACAAAGAGAGAGAGAGAGAGAGAGAGAGAGAAAATGCACACATGTTGCACACATGTATGTTTTTTATATGTATGGGTATTGATGGATACAGTGAATGAATCGGCTTAATATTATTCTTCCCAAAAATGTCACTTCTCTCTGCGTCTCCCACATTCGTTTCCCACACACTGCCCTCGATCCAAGGCGTGCATGTAGATACTTGCCTAATTCGGCCTGTATACATCTGCATCACATAAAAAGTCCACAAAAACATGGACAGAATAACAAAACAAAAGCAAGGAATGTGTGTGTGTGTGTGTGTGTGTGTATGTGTGGAATGACACACGTTGTACATTCAGGTCAATCCTCTGCATACAAACATCAAAAGAGAGAAAGGAGGAAACAAGGAAATAAAGGGTGGTATGCACAAAAGTGGGGCATCAAGCACCGTTATCCGTATTGGTTGTGCGTCACATTCAGTAGTCCTCACTTGCATCTGTCCCATTTTGTGTGTCGTCGTCGTCCTCCTCATCTCCCTCCATCCTCTCCACCTCCTCCATGTAAAACTCATAGTAGATCTCCACAAGTTGTCGTGAACTGTAACCACGCCAAATACGTTGAATCTCCACAGCCGCCTTCCACCGCGGGTGCTCTTTAAGTATTTCAAACAGTCTCCGCCGTTCCATTCCACCACGGCAGTAGCGCTGCAGCAGAAGTGCACACTCCTCAAGCGACATTTTCCTACCGCCATCGGCGGGCTCCTCAAGTTCAGTCATGTCTAAAGGGGGAACAGGAGAGCACTCCTCTGTTGCCAGATATCTTGGCAAGCTTAGTGCACATTCCTCTGTTGCCAGATATCTTGGCAAGCTTGGTGCACATTCCTCTGTTGCCAGATATCTTGGCAAGCTTAGTGCACATTCCTCTGTTGCCAGATATCTTGGCAAGCTTGGTGCACATTCCTCTGTTGCCAGATATCTTGGCAAGCTTAGTGCACATTCCTCTGTTGCCAGATATCTTGGCAAGCTTGGTGCACATTCCTCTGTTGCCAGATATCTTGGCAAGCTTAGTGCACATTCCTCTGTTGCCAGATATCTTGGCAAGCTTGGTGCACATTCCTCTGTTGCCAGATATCTTGGCAAGCTTAGTGCACATTCCTCTGTTGCCAGATATCTTGGCAAGCTTGGTGCACATTCCTCTGTTGCCAGATATCTTGGCAAGCTTGGTGCACATTCCTCTGTTGCCAGATATCTTGGCAAGCTTGGTGCACATTCCTCTGTTGCCAGATATCTTGGCAAGCTTGGTGCACATTCCTCCGCCGCCACAAGCCTTGTCACTATTAGCGTGGATGATTTCCTCGTGCGTTTTTTGGTTCGGCGCATCTGTCTCTGCTTTGCGATGGCAACGTCGTATACTTCATATGCCTTCTCTCGTTTCTTCTTGAGTTCTGGGTCCTCATGCTCCACTTCAATGAGACGGGCTTCAACAAGACGCGGATTGAAAATTTTGGCCCGCGCGAGAGACTGAATCATGGCTGCATACGTGTGCAGGGCCTCCTCATTTATCTTCTGCTGGTCATAGTACGCCCTTGAAAAGCGGAGTTGCTGCACATATTCATACGCCGCGTAACGCCGCCATGCGCATTGGATGCGCCGTGCACAGTAGTGCAGCCATGTCGGCGTGGGCCGTAGCTTCACATTATTACGCAGAAGCCTTTGCCGTTCCAGAAACATGCGCACGGTGGACTGAATCCGGATTGCCGCCATGAGCAGATAATGTTTCTTCTGAAGACGTCGCTGCGCCCCGCTGCGGTTAGACCGCATCCACTGAACCTCACACCGCGCCCTGTATGTCTGCCACGCCCTTTGAATACGGGCTGAGTATACATGTCGGTCCCAGCGAAGGAACTGCAGGTAGTCTGCCTGCGCCCGCCTCTCAGTGTACATGCGCCATGTGGCTTGTATCTTGGCTGCGCTGTAGTGCATCTGCTGCGCCATCATTCTCCGCTCCTCCTTCCGCCTTCTCTCCTCCCTCGCAGCGTGCAGCAGCCGCCGGCCGACGTGGCGTCTGTATGCATGCTGAATGAGGCGGGCGTGGTGGTGGAGGCGCTGCAGCCGCAGCCACAACACATCGCGGTGCCTGCACGCAAGCCAGCGGCGAACGGCGCACTGAATGCGGAGAGCGGCATCCATCACATCTTCCCGGCGACGCCGCAGAAGGCGAAGTCGCCCCCGCTCCTCTCGCAGAGATTGTAGACGCAGCTGCTCTCGTTTTTTCCATATAACGCAAAGAAGGAAGCGGCGAACTGTACTCACACATTTGTATTTGTATCCAAGTTCCACACGGGAATGATACCCTCGGAGAACGGAGAAGATTTTCATTACACATAGCTCAACATTGGGAATGTGCTTAAAACGTTCCCACTCCGCGTTGAATTTCCCCTCTTGCTCTCCCAAGTATGCTGCGACATCCCGTTGTTTGCTCGCTAAAAGAGATTTGCAAGAACGAAGCAGCAATATATCTTTCCACCATAATTGAATGGGCCGAATATGTAAAGTCTGCCAGGCTATCCGCTCCTGTTCCGCAAGACGAACACTCACGCGTCTCTCTCTCGCCCGCATGCGTCCCCAGTGTCCTCTTAGCACGCGCTGAATTGTACAAGCTGCGGCCACGCAGCGGTTCATGTGGATCCATACACTGCACATGCGCCAGAATGACTGCAAACGAATGGCAGATTTGTTTCTCCGGATTGCCTCTAATAACTCTGCTAGGCGTCGTTTGAGTGCCAAAACAGTTTTTCTCCCACTCTCCTCCACACTTTGCTTCTCATAAAGATAGCTCTGAACAAGTGTTACAAGCTGGACAACAAAACGATGGGCTCGAAGTTCCTTCTTCTTCGCTATGTCTTCACGTGTAGCAGAATGATTGCGAAATGCACGCTGAATAATCTCCGCGGCTTCGCGTCTAAAGAGAGTTTCCCTAAGCTCAGATAGCAATCGGCGATATTCACGACGCACCACAACCCCTCGCCAGAAGCTCTGTATGACGACAACGGCAAACTCTTTCTTTTCAAATTCCTCATCTGGTATTAGCTTAGATAAAACACGAAGTTTCTTATCCATAATCAGCATGTACGTTTTGGGAGGTGGTGAATTCACCCGCGTTTCAGAGAGAATACTTTCATGTGCAAGTACCTTTTGCTGTGAATCTTGAGATGTCATCATGTCTGTACTACCAGTCAATGCATAACTCTGATTGCTCCCGATTTCACTCATTAAATGACGCATTTCCCTTCGCAGGTGTTTATAACAATGAAATGCCGGTTTAGGCATAAAGGTAATTAGGTGTGGCTCTTCAGGGTGTGAGAGGAAATCCAAAGAGAAGACAGGCCCATCCTTCGTGGCCGTAGTACTAGCCGCACGCTCGCTCTTAAACGTTTCTATCAAGGAACGTGTGATGTCAGAGGGTCCAGCTTTCGACGCCCTCCTTGATCCTCTTTGATCTCCAGCAACAGACATCCGCGCCGATGATGGCCGGGATGCTCTCTTGCGGTCTGGCGTTTGTTTTCTCGTGGGGGAAAGAGAAGGAGATGCTTGTTTCCGCCCTAAAGAGCTGCGGGTTTTCCTTTTGATGGGTGGCAGGTGTCCATTGGCGTGATGCAAATCAGGAGATCGACCACGCACCGCCAGTTTTGCGACGCAGTTTGCAAATCGCGACGGCGCCTTCGCCTTCTCCGCGCGCTCCAAAAAAAGAATAAAGAGCGGGTCTGTCACGAGGGACAAATCATCTGTAAGCATCGACAACCGCGGGGGCGTCTCCGCGCTCATCATCAGCGCGCTAGTTCCGTCCCTGCACGCCACCAGCCGTTGCTTGCAGCGAGTTGCGAGGACACCCTTTGGGTCGAGAAATCGCTGGGCGCAGCAGACGGCGAGCTGGCAGTGGTACAGCTCCACATCCCGCAGCCTGCACCACGCCGCGAGCGCCGCAACGAGGTGGTGACACATAATGGCGTGTTTGGCAATGTTTTTGCGGTACTCCTCGAATATGGGCATGACCCCACTGCAGCCAGACATGTCTAGGCGCAGGCATACCTCCACCAACTCACTGCAGCAAGCAATGAATTCACTGACGAGATCAAAACGTTGCACGGAAACCATGAGAACAGCTAAATTGTACACTGTCACGGTGGAAAATGCAACGCCTACTTCGTGCAGGGCACTCAAAAGTGTTTGTGCAACAGCATACACTGAGTCCCCTGATGTATGCTGCATGAATGCCTTGTTGTTGAGAGTGGCTCCAATGAGGTATTTGCGAAGTGATGGAAATGTGGCAAACTCATCCAGTGGCTTGCGAAGAGCCTTTTTTTTCGGGATCTCCAGCATACGCAGCGACTGATCAAAAAAAAAACTTACGCTTTCACTCGGAATTGCGGCGTACATGCGACGAATTCCTTCCTGATTTGCAATTACCACGATGGCCTGCACGCGCTGCCACAACGGCTTACCCTTTTTTGGTGTCTGTACTCCACCCCGACGTATGGCGACAATACTCACTAATTTTTTCATCGTGTCCTCCGCATTCTCGCCACACAAATGCCACAGACATTCCTCCAAGATGAGTTCCGCGTCACGCTGCACCCGCCGCTGCGGTGTCGCCCCTTTGAGCGAGGAGGAGCGTGAGACAATGCTGCGGCGGGGTGCATTCTGAATGCTGGGAAGTCGCACGGAGCGGTTCGACCTCTTGCCGCTCGGCGTCCTTGCTGGCTGACGTGTTGGTGAGCTCTGCATGCTAACCACAGAATGCGGAGTCGTTGCACTTATCTCCCTCTTTCCCCCTTTCTTTGGCACAATCTAGTTATCTATATATGCCCACTTCTCTCTCTCTCGCTCTGGGTGTGTCTTTATGTTGATTTGTCTCTCTTCTCCAAGAAGTCCTATGGAGGAAACACACCTTTTTGTTTGTTTCTTGAGTCGGTGTTGTTATCAAATAAAAAGAAAAAAAGAAAAGAAAAAAAAGGTAAAAAAGACATGCCATTTTTGTTGAGGTTCTCCTTCTCTTCCCTCTCTCACACACACACATGTAGATTAGACGATTAAAGCAATGACTGACCTCCTTTCTTTCTCTCTTAGTGGTGCGGTGGGTTCCAACTCCACTGCGCCACCTCAATCGCCATGGTGGCAAGCGGACTGTGATCGTGCGTCGCGCTGATCCAAGTCGGCGGAATGCGGCGCACTCCCATCCGCGCGCCCAGAAGCGCACCGACGATAATACTGCGCTGGGATACAGGGCCGCCCATACGAATTGCCGCCTTGACGCCATCGGCGAAAGACCGCGCCCGCCGCGCCACGACGAGCCCCTCGCGAACTGTGCGGATGTCATGAGAAAGAGGGCGAGATGGAAAGAGCAACGGGGCGGCAGCAGGGACCTCAGCAGAAGGAAGATTGCTAATATTGCTACCACCACTAATATAATTACTAGTAGTAGTTCCGCGAGGAAAAGGGGGAGGTTCTAGTCCAGCCGTCGCAGAGCTCATTGCGCTGGCACCAATCGACAACTGCGACAGCAATTCATTCTGCGCAATTAATGGACAAAAAGCAGCAACCTCCTCCGGAAAAATGTCTGCCGTTCCCGGCACTGCCATCATGGCAGCATTGCGGTAGGGATCAGGATTACTCTGTAAGCAGCGCAAGGCAACGCCCAGCGCAGAGAATGTGTACGACCGCACAGCGTCCTCTGATGATTTACTCATCTCCGCAGTCTCCTGACTTAATGGAAGCTCCGTGAGGAATTCAATGAACGGGGTTGCATACGACCGCAGTGTTGCGTCATCTGCCCAGGGGTAAATGACCGGCAGGGACAAGACGGCACCCAACACATTCAACAGAGATGCGTGTTCACTTGCGAAGTGCTGCGGGTGTGCATGGGCAATGGAGATCCAACGGTCCTTCACGTAGTTGACGGGGAACTCTCCCCGCGCGGTGGCCATGACGTGGAGCAGCTGCATCACGAGTAGACACGTGTAGGAGCGGTGCCTCATTGCACCCACGACATGAGCGGGACGAGGTCGCGGGCCAGACTGTGAAAAAACGAGCGGGTCCTCTTCGCCGACGTCACCGTTTAATTTGGCTTGAGCTTTTATGAATTCATCAATTTCTTCGGCCGTGCATCCATCAAATGTCCGCGCCGCAGCATCGGCAACAACGGCACCAATGAGAAGGCCCGTCTGCTTCTGCTGTATGTCGCTGAGCTGCCTGAAACTACTCTCGTAGAAGTTGGAGGTTCGTGGAACAGAGTTGTGGTGCAACTTTGGTGTCATCACCTTCACGTTTCTTCCCCTTGCTTCTTCTTATGTGGGCACTAAAGTCCCTCCCACGCACACACAGGCAGACAGGGCAAAACAAGAACAATAAAAAAAAACACACAATATTAGTAATGATACCAATAATGAATGACAAAAAAAAAAGAAGAGAGACTCATGCCTCCATCAGCATTGTTCATCTACACATGCAGACAAACAGACACAGACAGCGAGATAGAGAAGGTCAAGAAATCATTAACAAATACATGTATAGACGAATCCCATCTTGTTGGTGGTGGTGTTGGAATCTCCATACATTTTCTTGCTCGTTGTCTTTATCGTTTTCGTCTTTTTTGTTTATTATTAATGATAACCTGTCTCGCCTTTTTTGATTCTTTGTTTGTCCTCCTCCCCTCTCCTTGTTCATGGGAGGAAGCCCTCTTCCTCTACTCCTTCGTGTTCGCCACACGTGATGCGGAGTGCCTGGAGATGATATCATCCATCGCCTTCTCCGGGTCGGAATACCGGTCCAGCCGCTGTCGCCGCTGTATTTGCTCTACAAATGTCCGCATCTCGTCTACTGTCCGCCGCAGCTCCGCGAGTTCCGCCCGCAGCGACCGCAGTCCCCGCGACTCCCTGCAGCGCTCCGTCAACTTCTCCCGCGCCAAGTAACCGCGGCACACGCGCTGTATGGTGACAACATTCGGCCGCAGCGAAAGGACGAAGTCATCGTACAGTTTCTTTAGGTGGCGCCACTGTTTACGGTCCACGTAGCCGCGGTAGTACTTCTGGATCGTGATGGCTGCGGCATGTCGCCTCTGGTTCATCATACGACGGCAGCCGTCAACCACAATCCACATGCTGCGCATTTGTACTTCTATGTTTTGAACTTCCTTGACTAGGGCGGCCTGCTCGAGTGCGGAATAATTATTGTCAACAGCACCTCTGCCACTACTACTGCCATTGCTGTTGGTATTATTAATATTATTCCTGTTGGATCGTTGGGTCTCATTTGGCTTGGCAGTATTTTGCGGTTGATGAACCCACATTAATCCACGAAGAGAGCAACGCAAATTATTCCTGATACTTGCACAACTCCGCTGAATAGACAACGGCAGATGTTGTCGTGCAAGAAAACCCCGCACGTGTTTTTGCAGCACAATGGTGGCAAACACACGTCTGGTCATACTTTCCTTCCAGAGAACCTCCATGACGTTTGATAGTTGTTTCAATTTCTTTTGCATCATCTGCAGAACTACCTCAGGAGGCTGCGTTCGCACCACATTATCTCCGCCTGCCCCCACGGCAGGAGCGTTACTGCTGCTATTGCGGCTGGTGTTCTTGTTGGAATAAATGGCTGCATTCTGTGCGTTGAACGCAGTTGGTAATCGAGATGTCATCCCACCCAATGACAGAGATAATGACCGTGATTCTGCCTCTGTTATCGGAACCGCAATCTTCTGCTCTTTTGGTGTTTGCGCTTGCATTTGTATGTGTGGTATTGGTTGCTGTTGTTGCGATGGTACTGCGCCTGACATTAATCCTACATTCTGCGATGGTGTAAGTACAAACTTCTGCAGATATGCCTCTAGTTGCATGTTGTTATGGACATTCAAATATCCTATAGCCTCGTGACTGAGTTCTCCGCTCTGTCGAAACATTCGTCCAACTGCCTGTCGTTCCTCTTGACTTGGCGCCACGTCATCAATTATCTCTAATTGGGGCAAAAGCCACAGCAGTAGGAGTCTCACAGCAGATCCTTTACTCGCTGCGGTAGGGGCAGACACGCATGGATTTCCCTTTATATGAAGCACCTTGAGAGTCTCTGCTAAGACTGTAAGTGGAATAAGATCATGAAGAACACGTAATGAGTTATACGTTATAGAAAAAGACCTAAGCGCTACAAGAGGAAGGCGGCTGTCCAGGTCCGTTACATATTCAATGCGATTATGATCAATGTATAATTCCTCAAGAAGAGGCATACAACGGATATCAGGAACATCGTTGAGCTGATTGTGCGACAGGTTCAGCACTGCGAGTTCATCTAGCGTTGTGGAAACAAAGGCGTCGTCGCACTCCAGCCCATCATTTCTCGCGTTGTTTGCATGCGGGAACATTTCCAAGTCTAGAAGACAAAGTTCGTTATGCGAGAGATCGAACCGACGAAGATACTTTAGCCGGCGGAGTATAGATGCGGAGTGGGCATCCAGCACCCGCAGTGCGTTGTAGCTGAGGTCGAGGGACTCGACGAATGGAAATGACTCAAGCCCCTGCAGCGTGCTGAGAGAGTTGTGCGAGGCCGTGAGTGAAGTTACATGCTGCACGGCGGTTAATAGTTTGGTGGAGACAGTCAGCGTGGTGAGGCCGTTGTGCTGCAGCCGAAGGGACATGATTCTCTTCCCGTCCGCGCGGGAAACCGCCTCCTGTAGCTCGCGGATGTCTTCCGGGGATGTGTGTCCCCCAGAAACATTCGAAACGTCTACAAACATGAGATCTCTTTTGATTTCGTTTTTGGTTTGATTTCTTTCTATTGCTTCCCCCCTGTGCACTGGTGGGCCTCGTCTTGTTTTAACTGTGTTTCACCCCGCGCAGGAAGAAAAAAAGAAAAAAAGAAACAAAAAGTGATTAGTGAAGTGTAACATGTAGAGGAATGAAAAAAAAAAAACAGAGGAGAGAGACATACATACAGAGCCAAAGAAACACATAAAGAAACAGGCAAATAAAATATGTGAGAAATTTATTTTATTTTTTTTTCATCCTCTTTTCTCTCTCTTTTAAAACGCATCACCATCATTCACGCAGACATATATATATATTTTGCTATCCTACAGAACCACCTCCAACTCGTGACGAACAAATGTATGTTCATCGTTGTCCTCCACGCGGGGGTAACACGGCACGAGTGCCTCTGGGCTCATAACGTAAATCATATTATATGTTCGTCTGTAGATGTCCCGCACCTTCTTCGCCGGGTGAAACAAACCCTGCAGGAGATACTGCAAAAGTCTCGCAGACCCCACCACCAAATGTGCGGCCTCGTAGAAACTTACAACAGCCGTAACCATCTTCAGACGCTCTTCACTAATTTTGGATTCATTCCGTGAGAGAAGCTCCACGATATTTGGATGTATGAAGTTGAGAAAATGAATCACGACATCCTCAAACCCGTCATTTCCCGCCACCGCCATCACAATTGCACGGCACGCCTCCACAGCCATGCGACGATGTTGAATCTCTGTCTCTGTGAGTGCTCGAATTAGCAAAGGAACAAGTGGATACACAAACTCTTTCCCAATGTGACCAATTGCCTCAAAAATATATCGAATGGCCTTCAGGACGGCGTGCTGCACAATCGTTGCAACCTGTTCCCCCTCGCTGATCTTATACTCATTCAGTATGTACGGGATGACAGTAAAAGGTCCACATTCTCGGGCTATGGATGCCAAGGCAACGGCAGTGCAAATACGGATCTTTCTCTTGTCTTGCTTGAAATTATCTACAAGCTCAAGAATGATGGCAAAGGGACGAATCTTCTGTGCAATAATACCAAACGTTCTCGTACACGCACGACGTGTTTCTCGACGATCTGCATCCAGAAGCTCAAATAATCCTTTTGTCGCCAAGTCTTGCAATTGTATGGCCTCCACATCCTCATCACAGTTCGTTGCAATCTCCTCAACCAGCAGGATTGTATTCAACTGCACGTTACTATTCCTGTTTCGGATGATGTATGTGAGCTTCTTCAGCAACTCCTTCACTGATGGTTGATACTTGGCTGCACCAAGTTCTATTAAAATGGCACGTGTCGCCTTGAGATTCGCACTGATCACAGCCGCCTCGTCATCCTCAAGACGGTCAAACAAACTCCGGCCGAGATCCTGCAGGAAAAGAATGCCCTCCGCTACCTTCACAGTATGTGCAATGCGGGCGGCGAGCTCCGCGGCCTGCATGCGAATCATTCCAGGCATGTCTCGGCGGCTCTTTATGAGATCAAAGACTTGCCGCAGGTACCGCTTCAGCCGCGTGCCGAGGGAGTTGCAGATGGCCGCCAGCCCCTCCAGCACAACGCGGTTCAACCCGCTCTCGTCCTGCCGCACCGCCGCAATGGCGCCGTCAAGCAGCAAGGCAACGAGTGTGTCCGGAACGCCAACAGTCCCACCCGCCCGCACAACGCGCCGCACGGTGTCTATCACCATCCGCTGGTAGTGCTCATTCTCGTCTTTCATGTCCTGCACGAGGTGCTGCAGTATCTCCGTGCTCCCAAGTTTTTTTGAGATCACAACGGTTGTCTCCACGAGCACGGCAGCCGTCTTGCGCTCCGCAGCCACGCGACGGATAGACCAGAAACCATCGAAGAATGGCTTCAAAATGACATCGCGAATAAAACCAGCGGTGACGCCGTCTGCGGAGACACACTGCCGCACCACCTGCAGCAGCACACGGCGGTGCTCATCCTCCGGAGTGTTAAACTGACTCACGAGCGTGGGCATCATGTCAGAGGTATACTTTTGTGCGTCATATGGTGCCATGAGGGGGACGAGTGAACCAAAAGCCCTAACAAATGGGCCTGCCGTACTCCCAATCCCTCGTTTACACTCTTCTCGCACAATGTGCACCAGTGGATTTAACTCTTCAATACCGTAAGGAAATGTTGCATTGCATACATGTGCAAGCGCATTGGCGGCCTCTCGCTTGACACGTGGTTCATCTCGCAATAATTTTTCAAAAATAGGCACAAGTTCCACCAGCTCTCCTGTAATCGCATGCATAAGAATAGAGGATAGTTCCGTAATGGCACGTGCAGATGTTTGCCGTGCCAAAGCAACAGGAGAAAGAGACATTCCATGAATAATTTGTAACGCTGTTGCAGGACCCACAGCATATCCCACAATAGCCACAACCTTTGCTGTATGGCGACGCACACCATTATCTGCATGAGCAAAGTCTTCTTTTATCGCCTCAAAAACCTCCTCATACCCAACAACACGTGTTAGGAGTGCCAGTACTTCTTTACCATCCTCTCGTACAGCTGCCTCTTGGGCAGAAAGAAGGACCTCCATCATGTGGACAATTTCCTTTGTGGAACTTCGCACCTCCCTCTGCAGTCTACTAATCACACCTTTTACAAAATCCACAAAATAATGTTGCTCCTGTAAATCGAGAATTCCCGATCGCCACACATGGAAAGTAAATTGAAACAGTGGTTCACTCCCAAAGATACGCGACTTGTCTAACAAAAAACGCATCGCAATACGTCGTTGATTTGCATCGCCATTCTTTATTCTGAAAAGATTCTTCATCAGCAGGTAGGAAGGCAGTACCTCGTCTGGGATGGGATCCACATTGTGGTACTTGAGAAGAATCTCAAATACAGGCGCGTCCTGCGGCTTCATTTGCGGCATGCCTTCACCAAGACTCTCTGGAATATCATATGTTGCGGCTGCGGCTGCATCAATATTTTGATTCACCACAAACACATCCAATGATTTGCTGGCAAGCTCGTAGAAATTTGGCTCTTCTGGAGGTGGTGGGTTGTAGTCCGCAGGGGCCTCCACAAGTTTGAACTCTGGTGGAAGAATGGAGTCAAGATACTCTTCCGTCAGTCGCTTGTTCTTCATCCGCCACTGCACCTCCAGCTTCCGCGCTTGTGTCTCAATGTTTGCGGTGATGGCAGACTGCGAGTCCGCGCCGACGAAGCGGGACTGCACCGGGGTGGTTCCCTCGAACTGGTAGTTTGGAGTGTAGCCAAACGACGTGCCTGCGGCCGGCGTCATTCCACTAAACATCGGCGTCGCGCCAGCAGCAAACATCGGTGTTGTCCCGCCGCCGAGAGTTGGGGTCGCCCCGCCAACACTTAAAGTCGGTGTGTGCCCGCCATGCCTGTGCATCGTCGGCGTCCGCACGCTGTCCACCATGTACACACTCGGCGTCGGCGTTGAGTGCCCACGCCAGGCGGAGTGGTCCGTGTTGCCAATCACGCGCGGTGTGTCACCGCCCAACTGTCGCGGCGTGCCCGCCCCCCAGCGCGAGGACGTCGGCAGCGGCGTGGAGGCGCCGGCCCCCATTTCCCAGCGATACATCTTCATCGCGGGCTCCTCATTTGTCTCATCATCTGCCATCTTCTTACTCACTGTTTTTCCTCTCTCTCTCTCTCTATATATATATATATATATTTGTGCATGTGTTTCGGAGATTTTTTTGTAAAAAGTGAGTAAAGGAATGAAAAGAAAGGAAAAATCACAATCGGAGACATACAAAGGAAAAACTCAAAAGCAAAACAAAAGAAATGGAGAAAAAGAGAGAGACGTTAAAGAGAGGCAATAGGGTTCCTCCTCTCCTTACACCTTACGTGGAGTGGGGTGTGGAAATGGCAAGAAAAGAAACAATACCGGATTTAAGACTCTTGTCGCCTCTTCTCTCCCCTTCAAGGAGAAAAGAAAAAAGAAAGCAACCGCATTGACGTATGTATACTCATGTCCACACAGCTGTGGAAAGTAAATAATCTATCAGCACCTGGGGATATTTTTCCCGCATTACCTCCAGCGGTAATGTATCCACAAGGGCCTTGTCGAACTGCACACGGACGTAAATATGTCGCTTGCGAGAACTTCCCTGAGCTTCATCGCCATGCTGGCCATTAACCAATTCACTGGCCGACACCGCGACCTCCTCCTGCTGCTCCTCCTTCTCCTGCCTTTCATTCCTCATTTTCTTTCTGATCCCGCCCCCTTCACCCTCCTCCTTTTGCGTGGCGGGATCTGTTGTCGGGCGGCGAGTGCAGTAGATGCCGATCACCTTCACGTTGAACACTCCGCTGGTGCTGCTGACGGACGCCGCCGTCGCGCTCTCCCCCGCGCCGAGGCCCGCCGTCTGCCGCGCGTACGGATGCCGCGGGAATACTTTCGGCAGAGCACGCAGCTCCACAAGGTCGGACTTCCGCATCCTTCCCAGCACAAACACTCACACAGCTTCTTCCTTTTTCTCACCGATAATGGTGTGAGTGCCTTAGAGAAGAAGACAAAAAAAAAGAAAAACATCCAATCACAAAAAGGAGAGAAATAGAAAAAAATGAGGACAAACAACAACACCGGCGTCAATGCAGAAGCCATTCGTCCCCCAATAATAAAAACAGAGGACAGAATGGGTATGTGTGCATATGTATGTATGTTGGAAAACACACACACACACACACACAAAAAAAAAAAGATCAGAAAGTAAATTTTTTTTATTCCTGCTTTATGACTTGCGTCATCAAAACCAAAACAAAAAGAAAAATCATCACATGTAGATCGACCATCAACAACCCAAGACTACGCTGAGGGACACCAAAAGCGGGAGCTCTCGTCTACTTGCGCAGAGGGCGGCGGGCGCCCTTCTTGACGACGGGAACGACGGCGGTGGCCTGCGTGACGTGGCGGGGCACGCCCGTCTCCATGCGCTTCAGCATGCTGAATGTCTGCTTGTCGACATGCACGCCGTCCTGGATGGCCTGGTCGACGTGCGACACCTCGGGCACGTAGTCCATGCGGCGCTCGCGCTCCTCCTCCTGCAGCTTCAGCGAGATGCCCCGCACCGGGCCGCGGGCCAGGCGCTTCATGATGTGCGTCGTGTAGCCGGCGATCTTGTTCTTCAGTTTCTTGGAGCGGGCGATGGTGACGTCCATGACAACGCGCTTGTTCTGGTAGAAGTCCTTGTTGAGCTTGGAGAAGTACTTCTCAACGAGCTGCTTCGACGCGCGCTTCACGGTCTTGGTGCGGATCTTGCCCATGATTGCTGTATTCGGCCGGACTATTGAAATCAGTTCGCAAAGCAAACACAAGTAACACAAAGAGAAGAGGAAAGGGAAAAAGAAAGAAAATGATAGCAACAACACTCAACCATAAGAACTCATTGGAAAGCACATCATAGTCTCACCCTGCCCATATATGTGTGAGAGTGCACGTGTGTATGGGAGAGGGAAGCACGGACCGCAAAGGGGTTGTAGTCATTTGTTTCGTCTGTAAGCAATACAGAACAAAGGACAAAAAAAAAACATAAAGCAGGAAAAAAATAAAATGGAAGCCCTTCATTCCAGAAAAAAAGAACCCCATCCATAACTAGAAAGAGAAAGGTACACACATTCGACCTTCACAATGAGGGACACCAAAAGCGGGAGCTCTCGTCTACTTGCGCAGAGGGCGGCGGGCGCCCTTCTTGACGACGGGAACGACGGCGGTGGCCTGCGTGACGTGGCGGGGCACGCCCGTCTCCATGCGCTTCAGCATGCTGAATGTCTGCTTGTCGACATGCACGCCGTCCTGGATGGCCTGGTCGACGTGCGACACCTCGGGCACGTAGTCCATGCGGCGCTCGCGCTCCTCCTCCTGCAGCTTCAGCGAGATGCCCCGCACCGGGCCGCGGGCCAGGCGCTTCATGATGTGCGTCGTGTAGCCGGCGATCTTGTTCTTCAGTTTCTTGGAGCGGGCGATGGTGACGTCCATGACAACGCGCTTGTTCTGGTAGAAGTCCTTGTTGAGCTTGGAGAAGTACTTCTCAACGAGCTGCTTCGACGCGCGCTTCACGGTCTTGGTGCGGATCTTGCCCATGATTGCTGTATTCGGCCGGACTCTTCCCTTTCTTCTGGTTGGGTGTGGGGGAAAAATAACAATAAAAGTGAAAAAAAAAATGAAGAGGAAGAAGAAAATAATAAGAATCACCCCAACAGAGGAAGGAGGCATACATAGCCCGCTCATGAACAGTAAAACAAACATAGAAGACACTGAGCGGGTGATACAGCAAGCAGAAGGCCACACAACATGGCAGATAGGAAGAAAAATGAAAAAAGAAAATGCAGAACTCATAAATACTCCCACGGTCCCTTCTTCCCATTCCAAAACAAATATATGTAGATAAAATGGTCCCTTCTCGCATATCGCATTCTTGTGTGTGTGTGTGTGTGTGTGTGTGTGTGTGTGTGTGTGTGTAGGCAGGCAGAAGCCATAGAGACTTGGCTTAGTTCACTGCCTCTGGGACTCCTTCTTTGGTCTTCATGTGCAAACACACACACACACACACACATACAATGATACAGAGAGATGGATATGTAGACATTGTACATCAAGTTTGCAGCAAGAAGGCGTATAACTCCTGTGCGACCTGACGCTTTGCATCCCGACCCATATCCCGCAGGAGACAGTCCCGCAGTGCGGCAACCACCTGTTGAGTATGTTTGTAGGGACGCGTTCGAAGGATTGCCAGAACCGGCTCTACACCAAGAGCATCTAATGTATCAAATGCCTCAAGCCGCACGGATGCGTCATCATCGTTGAGCGCCATCACAAGTGTGCGTATGATTTTTCCACCGCACGCACGCAAACCAAACGCCGCAGCAGCACGCAGCACCACGATGGAGCCTTGAATAACTGTTTGGGAGACATACAACTCACCATGGGCCCCGCCGTACATGCAAAGCGTGTAAAAGAGCGCCCTCAGTACAGGGAGAGAAAAGGATGCGGACTCAACCACACTCTTCAGGACTTTAAAGGCCTCATTTGGGGTCTCACTGCGGTAGTAATGCGCCGCCTCTTCATTCCGGTGTTGTGTCTGAATCTTGCCATTAAAACTCAAAGCCTCCGCAAGGGCATACACACATTCTAACACAACCTCCTCTTCCTCCATGTTGTTGTTGTTATCACTACTACTCGTTGAGATAATTCCAGCAAGTTGTCGAACCAAATCCTCCCGCAGTCGGCTTGCATCTTCCTGGATACCCAACGAAACGGACAGAAAGTCAATTTTCGAAAGCGCACGGGCACACACGATGCGTGTAGAAGGAACCAACGACACTCCTGCATCATGAGATTGTCTTCCAGTGTTATTACTACCACCAGGGGGAACAGAGATGTGATCTAGCAGTATTCCCACCCCGCGCATACCAAAACGGGTGAGCGACCATGCGACAGTCTCGCGATTCATTCCAGCGTCACTCAAACAATCCGTCAGAGCCATGGTGATGCTCCCTGAATTATTCGAGACGGCGCCCACCTCCCCTAGTCCAATACATGCGGCATGGCGCACACGACAAGAGGGCGAGAGCAAGCAATGCAAAAGTACAGTGCAAGCAGTATCCGTCACACTGGGCGATGTCCCCTCGTTTCGCACAAGGCGTCCCAGTGCAACAAGACCCGCAATGAGAACAGTTTCCTTCCCGTTTATTGCACCATCACTACCACCATCACTATACAGTTTCTCAAAGTGGGCCGCGTGTTGAATGACGTAATCAAGGACAGGAGATGCAACGTGCCTCGTAGCAAAGTCTGGAAGAGAGGCGACAGACACAAGTGTCTGCTCCACAACACTCAGTGGTGTTCTCCTGTCGTGTAGAATGTTCATGAGTATTTCTTCAATGGCAAATAATTCCTCCTCGCGGCCAATATAATGTGGATCGTAAGAAAATGAAAGTACACGAACCCAAGAATGGGATGATGCATCCTCAAGTTCACGTGTGCACTTCTTTAATGCCTCCTGCACATCATCGCCCAGGCCCTGCTGACGGCATGTCTCCGGCGCATCACAGGCAAAGTCCCAGAGAACAGCGGGCAAACTCTCATAGCTGCTCGTGGCCCGCCTGAAATTCCTCGAAGTGGTAAAATGAAGTAATTTATTCCGCACCATCTCCGCACTCAGAATGACGTGTGTGGGCCTGTACGGCGGCGGGCGCTGCAGTGATTGCTCACGGCGTCGTTCCCCGTTTTTCTCCACCTCAAAGTAACCTGTGAGGACGGGCGGCTGGTAAAAAACAATCTTCCCACTCAGCCCGGGTGCAGTCATGCAGTAAATTGTCGTGTGCCCCAAAACACGATACGCCAATGTACTAAGGCCGTAAACAGCAGCGGCTCGAACGCCTGGATTCAGTTCTTCAGACTGTGCCACAGAGCAGAGTGCGTGAATGCCCTCATCCCCGCCCACAGCACGCACCGCAAGCGCCACAAGCCGAGGGCACCCCAGGGAGCATGTAAGCATGTGAAGAAGTATGGGAAGGGCAGCCGCGGCAAGGTCACCGAACCCGATCAACGCGCAGAGAATGTGCGAGATACGCGAGTGGGCATCACTACGATCTTCGCAATTCAACTCCTTTTGCTCCAACAACTCCGAAAGAAAGAGAGGGAGAATGACATGGCGAATGGCATCCGGGCCATTCACAAGAGCTGTAAGTGCAAACCAATTTCGACACTCCCCTACAGTCCCATCACATTCATTTTCTCCCACTCCACGAAGTTTATTCTGCAATTCTGCTGAGCCCATTATTGTTAACTCTCGGATAAATGACATAAGTGACGGTTTTTCTGCTGCGGCCTCCCTCTGTAAGGGGCAAAAGTCCAGTTCTCGACTGTGCAGAAGTGAGAAGTCATCATTACAGCCATCCTCATCGAGGCGAGTGATTGGGGAGAGAGCGGAAGACAACGGCATCACGTTCATCTGCTTCTGAGATGAAACAGAGCGGCCGAATGGCTCATGCTCTTTACGCTTCTTTCCTCCCTGAATTTCATCACACTGCAGCGTCCCCTGGCGTCCTCTATGGTGGAGGAGGAGTGAGTTGGTGTAATCACTCGCCGCAGAAAAAATATGTGAGGTTTTTGTCTTTTCATGCAGGCCATTATGCGCATGTGAAGTTACTCTGGAAGTATTTTTATTATGTTCTCCTTTCGCATGAGAGAGTTCATGTCTATATGGTATCCTGTCTTCTTCTTCCTCTTCTTCGGGTGCCTGCTGCTTGGTAATTATTGTATTTTTTTTCATGCTCGCTTTCTTCTTCTGTGCTCCATGTGAAAGTGCACTAAATGAAAGAGACTGTTCATCAAAGAAAACATTTTCTTCTCCCCCACCATCATCACCACCCACATCTATATCTTTTGACGGAGAGAGTAACCGCAGGGATGTCCGTTTTCGTGAAGAACAGCTTGAGGAATGTATGGAACTATCATCCGTCTTCTCTCCTCTGTTCTTCCCTGCCTTCTTCCGCATCTCCACAATATCCTGCAGCACACGCTGCAACGTCTGATGTCTTCCCTCCATGTGCGGGTGCGGTGAGAGTCTCCTGCTCGCCATCAGCGAGGGTGTCGTGTCGTAACTGCACGACTGCACCAGACGTGTCTCCGTGGAGTGCTGCGATGTAACTTCAGGTTTATGTCGCTGAGGACTATTATTATTATCACTATTACTATTATCATTATTATTATTATTATCTTGATAGTGATGACTATGTTGGTAGTTGTGGTGAATGTTTTCATCGACGATGTCATCCCGCGGCAGTGAGCGCATGCGCGACATGGGGGTGCTGCTTGCATCTGTCTCCGTCTCCGCCGGCGGGAGCGGGTCGATGATGTCTTGCTGCCGCAGCAGCTCCAACTGCCGCAGGACCGCGTAGGCCCGCGAGAGACCCGCACTCTGCACCATCTACTTTAACTCCCTCTAATCACTTTGAATCTTTTATTATTATTATTATTATTATTATTATTATTATTATTATTATTATTATTATTATTCACGATAACTTCAGACTTAATTCAGTCGTTGTCACCCGCAGCTGCGGCAAACTAACACGAGAAGAGAAGAGACGTGGAAAGAAGAAGCAGAGAATCACTCAGGTCAATAAAGAGAGAAAGAGAACGTCTGATATTTGTGAATTTTCATTTTTGTTCTTGAATTGTGTGTGGATAAAAAATTAAGAATAAAAGACCACCTGCCCGAAAAAAAAAAGCAAAAAGCAAAAAAAACGACGAAAATGTGTTCGCGACACCACACGCAAACATGACATGTGACAAAAAATAAAACACATATTAAAAAATAAAAACAAAAAATAAAAAGAAAATTGAAAGGAAAAGAAAGGAGACCAAAGTGGAGAAAAAGAATAGCCCCCGTACCACACCCATTAAATTTTCTTTACATTCACACACGCACAGAGGGATAGAGAAAGAGAAAGAGAAACAAATATGCATACAGACAAAGTTCAGCAAGGAAAACTAACTGGTCAACCCTATGAGACGTGGTCGAATGCGATTCACCCACGATGCCCGCGTGCATCCTTCATGAGGTGCGAAGTTTGTGATATCCGATGCATCCTTCAGTTTCTCTGAGAACTCCAGCGCTCTTCGCTTCACTATGACCATGTCACTTTTAATATTCTTCACAATGAGCTGATCAAAAGACTGCACACGTGAGCAGGCCACATACACAAGATGCGGGCACTCAAAGAAATTCTTGCAGTCCAGCACAACAGATCCCTGCAAGGTCAGTCCCTGCACTTTGTGCACTGTGAAGCCGTAGCCAAGCTGCAGCGGCAACAAGTACAGCTCATGCCCGTAGAAGAAAGTTGAGGGCGTGCCTCCCACCGTAAGTGAGAGCGGGGGGACCTGCACCACTTCACCATCCAGCAGCCGCACAATGGGGAGCTTGGGAAACATGTTCTTCTCCAAAATTCGTCCGTGCAATGTCTTCGATGATGCCTCGTGGCGGCGCGGGAAGAGGTCCAGCTGCGGCACAGCAAAGGCCTCGACTACACCAACGCTGCCGTTTGATACAGTGCGTGACAGATTGCGGTTGATCATCACGCGGCAGCCCAACTTTAGCCGCAGCGGCTTCAGATATTCGGCATTTGGGTGATTGGAAACATCTGCGAGCATCATGGATACACTCAACGGAATAAATCCTTGCGGATCCTCCTCATATATCTGCCGGAGTGTTGCCTTCATGCGTAGCGCCGTGGCTTCTAAAATTGTTCTCCAAGCGTCCGTAAGGACGGACATCATTGCCGTCGTGTTACCACCATCACAACCACCACCACCAGCACCAGCAGCAGCAGCAGAGAGAGCGCCATGTCTATCAATTTTACTACCCGTGATATTATTATTGGTATTGTTGTTGTTTCCGCTGCAACCTGATTTTCTCAGTGCACTATTGTTATCATTAAGGCGAAGACGGATGAGTACACCGTTTCTTTCTGATCGGATTGGCATAACCACAATGTTGTGGTCCACGACATCCATTTCGGTGACTCTCTTGATCTCTTCTGTCAGCACCTGCGCAATGTCCTCCCGATTCCACGGGCTTTTTTTCTTTGGAAATTCAATGAGGCCAACAGGCGTAAAACTCCCAATGAGATGCAATGACCCACGTTGTGGTGTAAACGTCATCTCCTCACTCTGTAATTCACATAACTTCTCTTCATTTAATATCTGTGCATCACGGCGCCTTGGAAAGATGTGCGTGACGTTGTCTGTGTCCTCTGGAAGCGGTCGGTCAAGCCGTTTGAAGAACTCCCGGTTGAATGTCCCCACGCGCAGCTCCGCCAACATCTTGTACAGCGGGTCGTGCCGCGCCTGTCGCATCTGCGTCACCAGCGAGACGGCGATGAGGTGGCGGAATGCCTCGCTCTGGTAGCACGGCCCGCCGCCCGCACTCTCCAGCGACGCGAGCTGCAGAAAGTCGCCGCACGCGATCACCTGCAGGCCGCCGAACGGCTGAGGGTCGATGCGGGCCAACCGCGCCTCCAGCTCGAAGGCGTCGAAGAGCTCGGCGTCCAGCAGCGACACTTCGTCGATGATGACAACATCAATCGCCCGCAGCGCGTTGGCGTCCCACCGCTTCTTCGCATCACCGTCAACGCCGCCGACGGGAACGCCGAAGGCAAGGTGGAACGTGCACCCGCCGAGCTGCACGGCCGCCACGCCGGTGGTCGCCGTCATCGCAACCCGCAGCCCCAACTCCGCCAGCCGCCGGTGCACCGCCTTCAGCAGCACGGTCTTGCCGGTGCCGGCGCCGCCGCCGATGAACATGCTGTAGCCCCGCAGGGCGCAGCGCACGGCGTTCGCCTGGTCCACCGTCATCTCCAGCGCCGACAGCTGCGGGTCGTGCATCGCGTCGAGGCGCGGCGGGAGGTAGGCGGTTGTGAGCTCGCCGTAGAGCCGGTGGATCTCCTCCTCGACAGCATCGGCGGCGTCGTCGCGGGCCAACAGGGCGGCGAGACTTTTCCGCCACGCGACGATCGACTGTGCAAACGGCCGCAGGGCGGAGGCACCGGCCGCCCGCCACCTCGCGGCGTCCCACGTGAGGCGAAACGGATTCGCGGCGCTGCGCAGGAAACCGACACGCAGCAGCTCCCGTGCAACGCGGCTGCTCGCGGGCGTCAGGCGGCCGGTGAAGGGGTTGATGAAACCATCCTCCGCGCCGGAGGAAATCACACTCGTCAGCGATGTCTGCACATCACTCCCCTCCTCCTCCCCTCCACCGTCATTAGTATTATTGTTATTGTTTTGAGTGGGCTGTCTTCGGGAACTCTTCTTCTTACTGCCACTACTACTCACTGTGAGAACTGCTGGCGCCACACCGCAGTTATTTCTCTGTGAAAAGATGGAACCTCTTAAATTTCCAAAATGGATTGAAGTAAGAACACTCCTAAAACGATGCATCCACCAATCAGCCCCTTCCTCATTTTATGTGTAAGAAAAAAAGAAAAAAAAGTACATCAAGAAATGATTATATGTGAGCATAAGCAACTGTAGTGAAGAAACAATGCGCCCATCACACGAGAAGGGAAAAAAAAGGAATAATGAATACGAAAAAAAAAACACACACAGAAGCATAAGCGATCCAGAATGGATAGGATCAGTATGGATTTATTTCCGTTCAACCCAAATTATCTGAAAGAACAGCGTGAAGTTCACGCGCAAAACAAACGTTCTTCTGTCCATACTTCCTCTGTAGGAGCTCTAAGCTGCTCTCCTCCACTTCACTGGATCGAACAAGGCACACACACGTGGTCGCCGTACCATACACGGACATATTTGGAAACGCCACGGCAAGAGAATCGTACTGACCAGGAATACACGCACTCAGTTCCTCCAGCAGTGTTGACAAGGGCACACCTGCCTCCTTCACCTCAGAAAGACGCAAAAACCACGCAGTGTGATTTGTTTCAGCGTCATCTTTGGCGGCATCACCGTGGTCATCATCCCTTAATCTTTTTTGTTCCTTTCCAGAGCGGTTTTTATCTCTTGATGTGAGGAAGTCACGGAATATGCGCATGCCAAAAAGATCTTCAAACTCTATGCAAAAGACAATATGTCTGCTGAGAGCATTCAAACTGTCCTGCGGCTTATGGTGGGTGGCAAAGCGACGGATCCAATTGATATCCGCTGCGCAGTAGTCATTCATACTCGCCATGTCCACCACATCCTCCACAGTGATCGTGTCGTCCTCGTCGTTGTCTCTATCAATTTCTTCCGGCTCATTTTCGTTTGGCGGTATCTCCAGTTCCGATGCTTGACGGCCCCGCTTTCGATCCACACGCGGAGAAGAGTGGACAAGACTTTCAGTTACCGTCTCCTCGACCTCCATAAGTTTCCAAATGGTCTGCGCAGCACACTGGGCGCAGTATCCATTGCATTCCCACTTCTGAACATCGTAGTCCACATGTGCCCGTGTACCGCAACGAAGACATACCTCATCGTAAAGTTTCCCTTTGCCGCTTTCATGTATCTTACCACCATGAGGTGCCTCTCCCCCACCGTTAGCGACTGTGGGCGCAGACGTGAGAGGAGCAGTGACACCATGTAGCACTTCATCCGAGCCAGCTATGCAGAATAAATCCTTATCACCGCGGCGCAGCATGTCCTCCACACTCTCCCCCGACTCTAATGCAAGCAGCTCCTCGTGTGAGTACCCGACCTCCACCGCCTTGCGGTACTCGTCCGTTGCCCGGTCAAGCCGGCGGACCATGTCTGCTGTCGCCTCGTCCGCGAATGCCCCAATTGACCCGGCCGCCGCCTCCCCGTCCGGCACAACGCGCCGCAGGTGATACTTCGACTGCTTGCCGCTCGCACTCTGCACCATCGCCTCGATGTCGTCCGGTCGGGCGTCCGGCATTCTGTAGTGTAGTGCGTCCTTCTTGAGCACGAGCTGCCGCGCCGCCCCCACCCCCCGCGAGTGGTGGCTGAGGTTGTACTTCTCCGCCAGCGCATGCAGCTCGCGGCGGTCGTTCGGCGACAGGTCGGGCGGCAGCTCCAACGTCGTCTTCGTCGGGTCCGCGACGAAGCGGTCAAGACGGCGGCACCACACGGAGAAGAAGTGGCCGCGGTTGTCCTTCGCCTCGGAGGGGGCGGGCGGCCGCGGGCGGGGGGGCGGCGAGGGCGAAGCAACATCAGCGCCACGTGCATGCAGGGAAGAATCACCCGCGGTGGGTGTGGGCACACGGCGGGACATCGCCTGCCGCGCCTTCTGCAGCGCCTCTAACATCTCCTCGCGCGACCCCGCAGCTGACATGTGTGGGTCTGCAGCAAAGGGATACTTCCTTTTCTTTTTTTTTTCGCCGGGGTTGTGTGCGTGAACTGGTTTGCATGAGACCAAAAAAGGGAAAAAGGAAGGTGGGGAAATAAATCAAAAGAAAGAAAAAACAAGAACAGCGAAAGGCAGAGAGTAAACGAACAAACACAGACATACACATATGGAGAGAGGAAAGTGAAGAGTAAATAGCCAAACAAAAGATGAAAAGAAAAAAAAAATGAAGCACTCTTCCTCATCTTCACTCAGCAAATATAGTCATATATATATATGGCTAACCCAACCACCCTAGATGAACATATACACAGACGCCTGTACACGCAGAAATATATATATATATATATATATATATATGCATCGACAATGCCAAAGAAATGGAAAAAAAATGGGAAAAAAGACGACGAAAACAACAAAAAAACTCAAAAACACGGATCCATGCCGCGCTACGTACAGGTAAAATAAGAATAGAAGAGTAAATCAAGCGGACAGTCTACTTTAATAATGACCTCCTTTCTTTCACCCTGTATCCCTTTTTCCTCTCCTTTTCTGTTTTGTTTTCTTTCGCTTTTGTTTTTTGGGACGCATTTTTCACACTACGTTCGCTCTAATCTATCCACCTTGACCTCCATAGCCACAGAAAGAAACAAACACACCCATGCATACACAGAAACATACGCGTGCATATACAGACAGACAAATGTTGGCAGTTGAAGTGGTAAGGAAGAAAAAGGGAAAAAGTAACACCAAACAGAAAAAAAATAAGAAGAACAAAGGAAACAGACGAATACAACCCACGTCGCCCCCAAGCGAAAAACACAGAAAAGCACTTCCCCCACATATATATATATATATATAATCACTTTGCTTTCGTATCTGAATCCCCACCCAACTAATTCCGCACACATACGCTCGCATACATTTTGCATAACATCGACTTCATTTCTTTTTTATTAGGAGTTGGTATGTGTGTGTGTATTCACTGAAAAAAAAACAAGTAACTGCCTCTGTTGTCCATTTTTCCCCCTTTCCCTCTGCTTCTTGTTGGGTTCGTTCCTTACACAATATCCCACGTGCTCTCCTTGCTCTTCACAAGCTCCGATCCCGCCTGCATTATTTGGAAGTGTGCGTCTGCCCGCGGAATGACATGTTGAAAGTAGAACTGGCAGAGGTCCAGCTTGCATTGATAAAAACCGTCAGGGTCCTTTCCATTAGCAATTTTCTTCTCTGCCGCAATTGCCATACGCAGCCAATAATAACCCAGCACCATGTACCCTGTAAACATAAGCAAATCCTCGGACGCGGCGCCCACAACATCAAGGTCACTCATGGCTGACATCTTCAGCTTGAGAATAGCTACACGCCACTGTTTCTGCATGGTCCACAACCGACGAGCGCTCTTGCCAATGATACCTCGAGAGAAGATGTGTGCGCGGGCAAGTCCATTCACCTTCTTGCCGAACCGAGCGACCTCGTCCGTCTTAGACCGCAGCACTTTGCGGCCAATGAAGTCAAGTGACTGGATGCCCGTGGTGCCCTCATACAATGTGGCAATGCGTGCATCACGGAGAATTTGCTCCATGCCATTTCCCTTTATGTATCCATGGCCGCCCCACACCTGCAGGCAGCGCGAGGAAGCCTCTAAGCCCCACTCTGTCAGGCACCCTTTCGCAATGGGTGTGTAGAAGCCTATCTCGTGCTCCAGCACATCCCGCTCAGATGCACTCTTCGCAGCGCTCTGCAAATCCAGAAGCCGGTCCATGTCTACAAGGAAAGCACGGCCACCCTCTGCAATGGCCTTTGCGTAGAGAATGTTTTGGCGAACGTTCGGGTGCCACACGATGGGATCGTTCGGCCGCTCGGGGCATTTCTTACCGGTGAGGGATCGCTGCGATCCACGCTCGCGTGCATACCGCAATGCATTCTGAAACGCAAGCTCAGCGTGGCACACGCCTTGCAAAGATGTACCCACACGAGCAACGTTCATAAACGTAAACATCTCCTTCATTCCATTGTTTGGCTCCCCAATAAGATATCCCACGGAGTCCTCAAAGCTCAGCTGAGCGGTAGAACTGCCTTTGATTCCCATCTTTGACTCCAAGCCAATACACTTTACATTCTTCTCCGTTTCCAAGGACCCATCGGGCTTCACGAGATGGCGTGGGACCAGAAAAAGAGAAAGTCCTTTTGTTGTGGGCAGGGAGTCAGGCAGTCGTGCCAGCACAACGTGGATAACATTTGGTGTCAAGTCATGATCTCCTGCGGAAATAAATATCTTCGTCCCCTTCAGCTTGTATGTACCATCGCTACATGGCTCTGCCTTTGTCTTGACCTGTGCCAGGTCAGTTCCGCACTGCGGCTCCGTAAGGCACATTGTGCCCATCCACTCCCCGCTGACGAGCTTTGTTAGATATTTCTCCTTCTGCTCATCACTCCCCCATGCAATGAGAGTGTTTGCAGCGCCCGTACTGAGACCAGAGTACATCCCAAAGGGCCAATTTGCGGTCGCCATCAACTCGCGCAAGATTAACCCAACAGAGCTGGGCAAACCTTGTCCACCGTACTTCTCATCGAAGGAAATACCCACCCAGCCACCGTCCTTAAACGCCTCGTATGCCTCTTTGAATCCCTTCGGTGTCGTGACATTACCGTCCTTCAGCAGCTTGCACCCCTCGTCGTCTGAGGAGGTGTAGAGTGGAAGGAGTGAGTGTGTGGAGAGCTTCGCGGCCTCCTCAAGGAGGGTGTCAAAGAGTTCCTTGTTGACATCAGACCGACCCAACTTTTTGTAGTGGGAATACATGTCAAACACGTCCTCCAGGAGGAACTGGAAGTCCCTTATGCGTGGGGCGTAGTGGAGGTCACGTTGGGAGAAAGCAAAACAAAGTAAATTTGTCCTACCTTTTGTGGTCGCAGAAAGGTAGCGACGGAGCATTTTCTTTTATATATAATCTTTTTTTGTTCTTGTTTCTGCTTCAGTTTTTTCTTTACCTCGTTGCTTAACAAATTGTTTCAGGCGGTTTGAGAAAAGCGGATGCTGCAAGGCATTGGGAACAACCAGAAGGAAGGAAAGAAAGACAGAAAGGAAGGAAACAGCAGTATGTGAAACTTCACACACATAGAGATCCATGCATATGCATACAGAAAGAAAGAAGGAAAAAAGGGGAAAGAAGACAAAGAAGAAAAAAGACAGGCAGCTCCTTTCTTTGAAAAGGACCCGCACATGTCCTCCATAAACATTCTCATCCGCTACCTCACATGTTTTTTTTTGGATTATTTTCATATAGATTTCCTCACTCCGTCCATATCATTTCTTTTTATTTCACTTTTGTTTCGTTCTTTGTTTTTCTTTTTGTTTTCCTTTCTTTTTTCCACACGCCCACACCTTCGACCCCACACACATACAAGCACACGTACATACACAGATACGTATGTATATAAGTATATACTCCTTTTCTTCTTTGATTAATATTATTTTCTTGCCTTGCCTATAAAATAAATGTCATGGTAGCTTAAAAGAAAATGAAGGGATAGAGAGGTTTTGTGTCAATACGATTTTTTTTCCTTTTTTCGTTGCGTCACTTCACACACACACACACAACCCGGTACCCTTCCCTCATGTACTGCTCTGTGTGCCGCTTCAAAAAAACATCAGCGGCAGTGGTATGAGGAAGGAGATGGAGAAGAGAGAAGTGACGGAAAAAACAAAACTCTCAAAGTCAAAATGAGAATCTCCATCTACTGTTGATAGATCATTATATATACTCACATGAACACGCATGTGTACATGTATGTGTATTTCGTTTGCCATATTGTTTTTGTTTTTGTTTTTTGGCTTTTGTTTTTCGTTTTCCCAACAGCCTCTCTTCCTCTCTCCATCTCCACTCACCCTCACACATACACACGTACATACCATCCACCTTAAGTTTGCTTCCTTTTTTTTATGTCTTTCCTTTATTTTTTATTTTTCCTTATTTGGTTTACTTATCTTCTTTTTTTTCTCTGTGTTTAAAAAGACGTAAGATATATACTTCTTAAATAGTGTTTGTTTCCTTCTCATAACCGCCATCGCAATCCTCTACAATGTGTAGTCCGGAGTTATTCTTGTAGGTTTTCCTTTCCTTCTCCCTGCCAAACTACCCGCCCCACCACCATGGGTCTGTTGATGGGAGAAATACTCCAACTTCTCAAGAGACTTACTACCAATGATTTTTTCTAACAGTTCCCTTACGTTCTTGGCTATGTCCTTGAGCTTCTGCTGGTCCGAATTTGCCGTCCATATCTGAACTGTTGTTGGCTTGTTTGCTCGCACCCTAAGCATGATGCCGTTCAGGTTTGTCGAGTTCTCCCCAAGTGCCTCCGTGCAGCACGCCATAACCATCGTCATAAAGGCGTCGTCCATCTTCTGCTTGTTGTTCTGCTCCGGCTTGTCGCGGTCAAACAAAACAATTGTGATGGTGCCACCGTTCTTATTTCGTGTATGCTCCCAGCTTGGCTTTATGCCACTGCGGAACCAGTGATATGTGAAGGGAGGCTGCAGCGCAGATGGTGGTGGCAAATACCGCCAAAGGCGCCAGAAACATTCAACGTCTCCAACCAGCTGGACAAGAACAGGATCGTAGGCTAACGGAGACCCAAGTTGGGTCGGGTGATCATCAGCGTGTAGTGCCCAGATTGTGTTGAACTTGATCGGCTCTGCGGGAGGGGGCTTGGCGACATCTGTCACACCAAATATGCTGGGAAGAGTTGAACCGCTAAAGTCATTCTCTACAACCTCCACTAGTGCATCAATTTGCTGCAAAACAGTGTCACTACGGTCATCAGTAACAGAAGTGGAGCCAAGAGAGCCTTCCTGTCGAAAATTGTCAAGTGGATGAGGAACTGGATATGCATGCGTGTGCGTTTGCGTTTGCGTCTCAGCTGGTTTCTCCGCCTTTTGCTGCGGATCGGGTTGCGGCTTCTGTGGTGATTCGTTCCCTGCCGCCTCGCCTGCATCTACGCCGGCGGGCCCTTTCGGCGACGGCGCTGTTGCGGGGCACTTGGCCGCCACCTTCGGGTTCGTCGGCATGTACGGCTCCGCTCTCAACAAGAGATTCTTCGGCTCCGCCTGCGGGTCCACGTGCTGCTCAGACACAGACGTAGAAAGAGCAGTGGGAGCTGGTGCAGATACAGCAGTGGTCGATACCGGTGTGGGGGCTGAAGGGACTCCCATCAGGGGAGGCGGGAGGAACGACGTCGGCTGCAGCGGCAGCGGTGTGGAGAGAACAGACGAGGCCTTCGGGACAAAAGCGGGCGCCGTCGCACGCAACTTCGTCGCTGTTGCTGCGGGCTTTTGTTGGTGCTGTTGGTGTTGCGGAAGCCCTCGATTTATCGGCATCATCCCAGTGGAGTCTCCTGTCCGCTTCTCCCGTGGAACGAACTCTTGTGCCGCCGGATTCATTTTTTTTTTTCGCTGTTCTATTTATTTATTTATTTTTCTTTAATGTGGCTCCCCCCTCCTCAAAAAAATTTTTACTTCTCTGCAGTTACTTACTCTTCACTCACTCTGTTCGCGACGCTTGTCTTTCGTCGGCTCTTGTTGTAGGTTACTTTCCGATTGAGGTCGATGCCAGGCACACAGTCACGCACCAATGAAACTCTCAGAAAAAACACGTAGTACTGGAGAAGCACACACAGACAGAGGAATTCCCCTCGTCACGGCCTCTCTCTTTCACTTTACACGCAGAAGAAGAAAAAGAATGGATAAGAAAAAAGAAAGAAAGAGGGAAAAAAAAACAGGAAGAGGAAACTTCAAGGCTTGGATACAGATCCACCACTGACACACACCTACAAGAATAAGCACGTCAAGTCCCATATAGTAAAGAAAAATTATACGCACAGACACACACACACACACACACACACACACAAACACATAGTCACTCACTCATTCCTTTCAATTCGCTTTTTTTCTTTTTATGACTTCGTCTCCTTTGTATGTGGAGGTGTTTTTTTGTGTTTGTTTGCTCACGACAGCTTGCACCTCTTAACGAATAACTCCAACAAAAACTTTATTTATATGCGGAGAGAGAGACCTACATATCCATCAAAACTCCATCAATTACGATAGGCTCATCTTTCGGCTTACGCAGCCGCTGGAAAGCGCGCAGCAAACTCAAAATGTCGCCACGCATCTCGTCACCAAACGCCGCCGGGTCCAATGCGCCAGCCTGCAGCTGCTCTAGACGAGGTTGCGCCTTCGCGAGAAAATTATTCCCAACATCACGCAGCGCCTCATCAAGTTCATCGCTTTCGCAGCACCGCACCAACTGCTCGACAACGGCGACAACCACGGCCTCGTCGAGCTCCTCCTCCGCCTCCTCGTCATCCACGTCTTCATCATCGTCGTCGTCGAAGATATTATTCCCCTCATCCATGTGATCGTCGGCAGTTTCCACGTCCCCCTCCACGGCGTTGTCGTCGCAGCTCTGCAGCAGACCCTCATCGACCGTCAGTTGATACCCGCCAACAGCAATCGCACGCACCAGTCCGTCTTCGTCAACCAGCGGTCGCGGCACCGACGGGTCTGCGCCCACCACCGCCCCCGCCGCTCCCGCGGGGCTGCCGTCATTACTGTCGCCATCCTCGTCATCGTCGCGAAATCGCTTGCGGGTGTGCATGAGTCGCTCAGCCTCCGTCGAGTGCAAGTGACGGCGCAGCGGCGCGCCCATCTTCTCGCAGCCGGCGTCATCACGATGCTCTCGAAGCGGCAGTGCGTCCACCACCTTCACACGACCACGAACTGCGGCCTCCTCCGCCACCACCTCCCCGGTTGCGTCCTCCGTAAACATCAGTAGTTCCTGCGACGCATCTTGACAATGACTTTGCAGTGCCGACTCCGCCTCTAGTTGCATCGCACGAAGCTCCTCCGGCGGTGGATTCAGCGCGGGCGCCTGCGTCACCAAAATCTCCCCGTCTTCTCCCCTCCTCTTCATTGGTTTGTTGGCACCACTATCGCTATCACCTTCATCTTCGTCATCACTGCTGTAGAGAAAGACAAGTTTTGTGCGCTTCGGTGGTAAATCACATTTCTCTCCTTGCGATGTCTGCAGTTGTGGAAGCATGACATCCTTACCGTGCGTTATCCCAGGAAATATATCGCCTTCTTCCATGTCTCTTCGGACAGACCTGTACTCCTCGTCCTTTTTACAAAAGGAAATAAAGAAAGGAGCAAAAAAAAAAAGAGCATGCAATCTGTGGGGGCGTAGGAATGTTGCAAGACGTTTTAGCTGAAACAAGATCACATTCAGTGCTGCTCACTGCACTGCGGCAGAAACACGCAGCCAGACACCCCCACCGCAAATCAAAACAAAAAAAGATACAACAAAAACAGAAAAAGACTTGTAGAAAAGAAAAAGATCAAGAAAAAAAAACACATACACAACTGGCATGGGGGACTAACGAGGAGAATGCTCACCCCTCACCCCACCCCACCCGTCGCCTCAAAAAACCAGAAGACATGTCTCTCTCCTTCCGTTTCTTCTACCTTCAGGCAGTCCCTTGTTTCCGTCGTAATAATTTCATTTAAACCCGCCGCACCCCACCATGCCCCTTTTCTTTAAAGACACAAAGGCAATCCTTTTCCCCCGTTTTTCCGTTTTGCCTTTCACACCTTATTTATCTTCACTACTATTGTTTCTCGGTACATTCTCTTCTACACTCCTATCAGTTCTTTTTCATCTTATTTGCATTTTTTTTTTCCTTTGCCTTCGCTTTCTTTCCTTCGATTTCTTCTCACCCGGGAATTTCACCATCCCTTCCGATTACTACCCCAATTCCGGTCTTGTTTCATATTTATAGCCGTTCCCGGCGTACATTAGTATAAATGCTGGAATTACATCTCCGTTTGCTTTCTTTGATGCGTCATATGTCTCTCTCTACAAAGAGGAAAACAAATGGGCACCAATACAAAGAACAGTGGTGATACAGTTCCAACCCGCTTTCTCTTTTGTTTTGTTTTGTTTTCGTTTTTTTTTCCTTCGCTCTCACGGCCTCCTACTACTACACCATTGGCAATTCAGTGCGGAGCATTACGACCTACAGTTGTTACTGCACCGAGTTTTCTCCCTGGCGCTATTTATACTCCTCCCTCATCTCTTCGTCCATGCATCCCCGTTTTCCACAGCGTTGTCCTCACCATTGTCGTTCCTTCCACCCAACGTCATGTTCTTTTCTTCGTCGTCATGTACCGAAAGAACGCCATCGCCTGTGTCACTTAGAAACCGTGATTGCACGCTCGTGGCCTTTCTGTTGGATAAGAGCATTGGCAAGAAATGCAGGAGAAACACAGAGAGCAAAAATCCGCAAAAAACACATGCGACTGCCACACCAACGCCCGCAGACGTGGACATCACATTACCCAAAACAACTTGCTGTTTGCAGAACCCATCCGTCACGTCATACACCTGACCGGCGGGGCAGGCCTGGGAGGAGCACGCAGTGCGGTACTTGGCACACGCCTGCGACGGGGCGGGACCCTCCACGTTGCACCCAAACTCCTTCATTGTCGCGTCGTCAAGGTAGCAGGCGGCTCCCGCCGGGCTCGTGCCTTTGGTGGTGTCAACGAAGCGGGCAAAGTCGTCGAAGGGGCAGATGATGCCGTCTGCCGTGGTGGCGTCCGTCGGCACGTTGGCCGCGCTCAGGCAGCGGAACGGGAAGACGGCGGGGGTGGCCGTCGATGCATCGTTTGCCGCCGTCACGTACCGCAGCCGCACAAAGTAGGCGTGCGTCGCGTCGTCGCGGAGAAGGTCCACCAGAAACGTCTCGCCCACCGGGGCCTCGGCGGTGGCGGTGTGCCCCAGCGTCGTGCGGAGGGGAACGTTGTGGGCGTACTGCATTATCGTATTTGCGTTGTACTGGGCATCGCTCTTGGGGAGCATCTTCGCGCGCATGTTCTGCAGCATCTCCTGCACCAGCGGCTGGCCAAGGCTGCCACGCCCCGCGTCCACGGGCTCACTCGCGCTGTATCCAAAAAGCTCGTCGAACTCGGCGGCAGCAACGGCGTCCAGCTTGGCCTTGTTCGCCGTCACTGTGGGGGCCTCGTCGCCGGTCCCCATCACTGCATACATCACCGCCAGCTTCTGCAGCTCGTGGCAGCACGAGACTCGCGTGGCCGGAGCCGCGCAAACGGCGCCCAGGCCAACCTCCGCGCCCATGGTGCTCAGAACATTGGCGTCAGGGAACTGTTTGTCCACGACCGCCTCCAGCTTCTTCCGCAGCGCAGCCGCGTTGACGTCCTTTGTGACGGTCACCGACGAAAGCGCGTTCACGTTGAGCAGCGTGTCCCTCTCGAGCGGCGCCGCGATGACCACCGGGACGAGCGAGGCGGCCTCCGCGGCGTAGGCGCCCCTCAGCACGGCTGCCGCTGCCTGGGCGGTGGCGGTCTCCGCGACAGAGCGGCTGTGCACGGTGGACGCATCGTACGGCGACTGGAACCACGTCGCGCTGCCGGTGGTCGCCGCGTCCGCGCCGTACAGCCTCTGGATGTACTTCCCCACGGCCGCCATCTGCTGCACGCCTCTGTTTGCGATGGCGTTGCAGCTGCCGGTGCCGGCGGGGCTGCACATCTTGTCGCGGTTGGGTGTGGTCGGCGGGGGCGGAGTCACACCGTGGCGGTGGGCCACCTGCACCAGCTCCAGCACGTACAGGCCATTTGCGCCCGTCACGGCAAGGAGCAGGAGGATAACACACGACACAGTTATCAGTGATCGGTAGATCATCGGGAGCAGCAGCAGGGTATTTGTCTGTTTTGTACCTTTCACTGCAGCAACCTAAAAATAAATAAATAAAACGGCCTCTCTCGCTTACCTTTTCTTTCTCTCTCAAACTTTGCAAGGCAGACACTTAAACTATACACAGCAAGCAAGAAGAAGGGCAGAAAGAAAGGTGGGGATGAAGAAATCATCTGCGCAAAGCAGACATGTGGAGAGGAAGGAGGGATAAAGAGAAAAAGCCCGAAAGGGGTCCAATACCACAAAAAAAAAAAAGAAAAACGGGTGGGAGGCCTAGATATTAAAGTTAAATCCCAAACAAAACAAAACAAGAAATCCTTTTTTTTCATCCCAATCCCTCCGCTACATAAATCAATAAACTAAAGAGTAACAAGAGCTGGCGTGCATGTGTGTAGAAGACACTATCCTACCGGTGTTTAGACATACATTTGCGCAAGCATACATATTTATTATCTGCTATATTTCTTCTCTTCAAAGTTCCTTTCTTTTGTACCCACAAGAGACACGAAGGCCGTGACACTTGTGTACAGCATAACAATCAAAAATGATGGGTTGGGATTATTTTGACGCTTTCCCTACACGGCACAGATTCCTCGTCTATCCCCCATCCCAACCGTTTTTTTTTTTCTTTGCCTTCGCTTTCTTTCCTTCGATTTCTTCTCACCCGGAAATTTCACCATCCCTTCCGATTACTACCCCAATTCCGGTCTTGTTTCATATTTATAGCCGTTCCCGGCGTACATTAGTATAAATGCTGGAATTACATCTCCGTTTGCTTTCTTTGATGCGTCATATGTCTCTCTCTAAAAAGAGGAAAACAAATGGGCACCAATACAAAGAACAGTGGTGATACAGTTCCAACCCGCTTTCTCTTTTGTTTTGTTTTGTTTTCGTTTTTTTTCACCCTCTCTACCCTCTCTTCTTAAGGCCATTTATTATTGTCGACCAGCGTCTACAGAGCCCTCTGTATAGGTCCTTCTCCTCTCAACTCTCTCATATCTCTGCAGCCGTCAGAACTCCTTCAGAGTTGCCACTCCAGTGAAAGAAACAGTCAGGAAAAAAAAAACAATACTTTCCGCTCAACACATACACTGCAGGCTTACGCTTCGACTGCGGGACCTTTTTCATTTGAATCTCACCTACTCCGCTTCGCTATGCTTCCTCTTCGCAAGCTTCTTCAAGCCCTGTATCATCACAGGCCACATCTCCACGCATATAATTGCCAACATGAAGCCACCAAACGCCAGAATAACACACAAAACAGCCAAATTGTCGCTTGTTATCATTCCACGGTTCAGCTCCAGTGGCAAACAGGTCCCATCCGTCACGTCATACACCTGACCGGCGGGGCAGGCCTGGGAGGAGCACGCAGTGCGGTACTTGGCACACGCCTGCGACGGGGCGGGACCCTCCACGTTGCACCCAAACTCCTTCATTGTCGCGTCGTCAAGGTAGCAGGCGGCTCCCGCCGGGCTCGTGCCTTTGGTGGTGTCAACGAAGCGGGCAAAGTCGTCGAAGGGGCAGATGATGCCGTCTGCCGTGGTGGCGTCCGTCGGCACGTTGGCCGCGCTCAGGCAGCGGAACGGGAAGACGGCGGGGGTGGCCGTCGATGCATCGTTTGCCGCCGTCACGTACCGCAGCCGCACAAAGTAGGCGTGCGTCGCGTCGTCGCGGAGAAGGTCCACCAGAAACGTCTCGCCCACCGGGGCCTCGGCGGTGGCGGTGTGCCCCAGCGTCGTGCGGAGGGGAACGTTGTGGGCGTACTGCATTATCGTATTTGCGTTGTACTGGGCATCGCTCTTGGGGAGCATCTTCGCGCGCATGTTCTGCAGCATCTCCTGCACCAGCGGCTGGCCAAGGCTGCCACGCCCCGCGTCCACGGGCTCACTCGCGCTGTATCCAAAAAGCTCGTCGAACTCGGCGGCAGCAACGGCGTCCAGCTTGGCCTTGTTCGCCGTCACTGTGGGGGCCTCGTCGCCGGTCCCCATCACTGCATACATCACCGCCAGCTTCTGCAGCTCGTGGCAGCACGAGACTCGCGTGGCCGGAGCCGCGCAAACGGCGCCCAGGCCAACCTCCGCGCCCATGGTGCTCAGAACATTGGCGTCAGGGAACTGTTTGTCCACGACCGCCTCCAGCTTCTTCCGCAGCGCAGCCGCGTTGACGTCCTTTGTGACGGTCACCGACGAAAGCGCGTTCACGTTGAGCAGCGTGTCCCTCTCGAGCGGCGCCGCGATGACCACCGGGACGAGCGAGGCGGCCTCCGCGGCGTAGGCGCCCCTCAGCACGGCTGCCGCTGCCTGGGCGGTGGCGGTCTCCGCGACAGAGCGGCTGTGCACGGTGGACGCATCGTACGGCGACTGGAACCACGTCGCGCTGCCGGTGGTCGCCGCGTCCGCGCCGTACAGCCTCTGGATGTACTTCCCCACGGCCGCCATCTGCTGCACGCCTCTGTTTGCGATGGCGTTGCAGCTGCCGGTGCCGGCGGGGCTGCACATCTTGTCGCGGTTGGGTGTGGTCGGCGGGGGCGGAGTCACACCGTGGCGGTGGGCCACCTGCACCAGCTCCAGCACGTACAGGCCATTTGCGCCCGTCACGGCAAGGAGCAGGAGGATAACACACGACACAGTTATCAGTGATCGGTAGATCATCGGGAGCAGCAGCAGGGTATTTGTCTGTTTTGTACCTTTCACTGCAGCAACCTAAAAATAAATAAATAAAACGGCCTCTCTCGCTTACCTTTTCTTTCTCTCTCAAACTTTGCAAGGCAGACACTTAAACTATACACAGCAAGCAAGAAGAAGGGCAGAAAGAAAGGTGGAGATGAAGAAATCATCTGCGCAAAGCAGACATGTGGAGAGGAAGGAGGGATAAAGAGAAAAAGCCCGAAAGGGGTCCAATACCACAAAAAAAAAAACGGGGTGGAAAACAGAAGATAACCCGATAAATGGAGGGAGGAGGAAAATTCACCGTTTGTGCAATCACTCAGCACTCTTTAGCTCATGTCCTCTGCTGCCTTAACTCTCGAAGCGGATGGTGGGACCAGTTCCCGTCACGTTTGCTTTTTTTTTTGTCTTGAGTGCATCCACCGCGTCGCGAATGCGCTCAGCCAATGTGTAAAACGGCTGCGCTGCTTCCATTGTGTCGTCCCCACGCAGTGCGGGTGGATATCCCGCATCCGTGTCTGTCATGATTCGTTGCACGAACGGTATTTTTCCCAAGAACGGCACTCCAAGCTCCTTCGCAGTTGCCTTGACGCCGCCAGTACCAAAGAGATAGTGTTTGGTGCCGCACTCGCCGCATGCAAAGTAACTCATATTCTCCACAATGCCCAAAATGGGAGTGTTGACGGCGGCAAACATGTCAATTCCCCGCCGAACGTCCACCAACGCAATCTTCTGTGGAGTGGAAAGAATAACTGCACCTGTCAGCACGACCTCCTGCGTGATTGTCAGGTGCACGTCGTTTGTGCCGGGTGGCATGTCAATGACGAGAAAGTCTAACTCATCCCAGTCTGTTTGGAACAGCAGCGCCCGGATGTATTTATTCACCATCGGTCCTCGCACCGCAATGGCCTCGTCATACGGTACAACAAGGCCCATGCTCATGACCTTCACGCCAAAGTTTGTGGGCGGTGCAAAACGGTCACTACCAGCCACACGATATGTTTCCACCTGCGAAGCATCTACACTCATCATGGTCGGTATGGAAGGACCTGTGATGTCTGCATCCACAATACCGACACTAAAACCCATATTTTTCAATGCAAGCGCTACATTAACAGAGCACGTGGATTTGCCCACACCTCCTTTCGCACTGCAGAGTGTTATGACATGTTTGATTCCAGGTATCGCTACACGGGAAAATTTCATCTCTTCCCTTGTGATGATCAAAGGTTTGTATATACGTATGTAAGTATATCTGTTCCTCCTCTCGCAGCTCTATGTATGCGTGTACGTGCGTATTTATGAAAAAGAAAAAGAGATACAAATAAGATGGAAACCAAAAAGAATGAGGGGTCTTTTTCCAATTTAGTTATTTTAATTTTGCAGGTGAGAAACAGTGCCCACAAAATGCAGAAGTGATGGGATGGCCGGTCATCAGCAACACACAGACATTGACACCACACGTTCCCCCTTCACTTCCACCTCTTAACGAAGGAGCATGCACGTGGGGCTCAATGAAACAAATGAAAAGCGCAAAAGAAAAAAATTAATCACTTTTTATTTCATTTCTTGTACTCTCAATGTCATCCAAAAAAAAAAAAAACATTATACAACGACGCTAGAAACTTAAATTCAGTCTGGCCGCTTGCTCACTTCGCCCCCATGCGATCAGTGCCACTCTAGCGGAGCTTGTGGAACCCAATGTTTTCCGCATTCTCACGGAAGCACTGACGGCAAACGTTGAGTTCGTACTTGCGGATAAGTGCCTTCTGGTTGGAGCAGATCACGCAGTGGCGAGCGCCCTTGCCCATGCCGATCTTCTGTCGGGAACGCCATTGATCGAGGTGGCCCATTGTTTGCTCTTGAGTGGTGTGTGTGTGTGTGGGTATGTGTGTAAAAAAGAAAAAAGAAAAAGGAAAAAAGAAAAGAATGCAATTCACTTCGAGAATCTCTTGCGAAAGAAACTTTTTGTTTTGTTTTGTTATAACAACATCGCAAAAACAAAAAAAAGGGAGAGAAAGAGGAGAGGAGGGAAGAGGAGAAAGATGCAATCAGCAAAGACCTTATTCTGGTAATAAGGTCTGTATAAAGCAGGCGTTCACACGGGTTAGTTATTCTTTTCCTTTTTTTCTTTATATATATATATATATATATATATATATATATATATCTTCTTCACACGTCATCTAAACCTCCACTCGCGGCGATCCTGTCGCACCTCCCGTGACTTGAGAAAAATAATCGGCACCCCGATGAGTGCGAGTGCCGTGGCGAGCACAACAAGCAGCAGCCGCTGGTATGTGGCCGCGACTACATAGAGCCGCAGCCGCCAGTCACCGGGCGCGAGCGGCGGGCTCAGCGCGGCAAACACGTTTGAGTTCGGCACGAGGTTCGCCGACCAGCGGTGGACGAGAGCACATCTGTTCGCCTGCATTCCCACGGCGTAGTCGTGCACGTAGGAGAAGGTGTGGCCGAGGCCGAAGAGCACTCGCGGCGGCTGCAGGGCGTGGCCTTGACTTCGCGACATCTGCGCCGCGTAGGCCCACCGCGGTCGCATGTCAAGGTCGCTCCAGCCGAAGCGGTGAACCGTCCCACTCTGAGGAACTCCCCAATCGCGTGGGTTTTCTTTTTCTTCATTTTGTTTTTCTTCGCTGGGGTTGCTTAAGGCGTCACTGCCGAGAAAATAATTCTCACGCAGGTGCGGGATGTGATTCGTGTAGACAGCCACGGGAATAGCCCCATGACTATTATGACTATTATTATTATTATTATTATTATTACTGTGGTGGTATGTCAGTACAACGTCAAGGACACCATAGTCACTAATAATAGAAAAGAAGGGAATGGCGTCTGTGTACATTGAGTACACGGCATCCGACACTGAGGAGGTACTCACCTGCATCCCCCGCCGCACATGTGTTCCATCCAAAGGCTCACATGTAAAAGGGGCATTGCTCCTCCAGTTTGCCTGGCTCATAAGCAGTAAAGGTCCATATGTACTTGGAACAATCAAGTCTACATAGCCGTCTCGAGTATAATCTCCAGTGCGTATCAGTAGTGGTGATGTTGGGGAACTCGGCATGACAAGAGGAAACTCTTTACTTGGATGAATACCACAGACATTATCATTATTCTCCTTCTTCTTCTTCTTCCCCTTCTCCTCCTCCTCATCAATGAAAAACTCTTTTGATAATTTATTGTTGAAGCCATATGTATATCCCATGCAGCATCCCGCACCGGAGCACGGAGGCGATCCCTGTAGGTCGTTGTAAAACACAACCAATCCATTGTACTGTGTACACTCACCGAAGGGAACTTCCGACACATTCATAGCGGCACAAACCGGAAAAATAATATCCGGTGCCCCATCACCATTTATATCTGCCATTACAGGAAAGCCATATTTACCTGCTGTATGTAATGACAATACCAACTCATGTTTAGAATGTGTGGGAAAGAATACATACACCTGCAGTGTATTATTCTCCTTCTCATACACAGTGTAAAGTAAATCTGCAACACAATCACCATCCATGTCATCAGAAATAATACTCAGCGGAACGACTTCCCTCACATTCTTTTTACCCTCAACCAGCACGACTGGTGTGAATGACGGTACAACGTCTTCGCCCCTGCATGCACTCCCAGATGTCATCTCTGTAGTCGCCTGCATGACAATAAGTGACCCTGTAATATCCACAACCGCAATCTCTGGTAGCCCGCAAGTACTGAATACATGCACCACACTCATCTGTGGCATGTAGGGATGAAGCAGTGAAATATTTCCACGTGTAATCATCACTGGGGGGTCATTGCGATGACGCCCACTAATAAAGTACAAACTACCATCCTCGCACTGCGCAATAATGTCAAGTTTGCCGTCGCGGTTCAAATCCACCACGACGGTGCTCACAATAAGTGCGGGGAACTCAACAGAGCTCCAGCACAGTGAATACACATGATCCTTCCCCTCCCTCCTCCTCCACATATTATCATTACCGCTATGAACTCCCTCATGCGGCCCTTTGCGGCAGTACCACACAAGATTTGTGCGGTTGGCCCACGTCCCAACAAATCCCGTCTGCGTTGCGTCGTCCAAGTCCGCCTGCGAAGTGATGCGAAGATACACGTCAGAGTCGCCCAGAAACGACGCCGTGTCGTTGACCCACATCGCACTCACAAAGGGCGTGTGCACAGGCAGAAGAAGAAGTACAAGCGCATGTAATAGAGCAATAAAAAAAGATGGCATCCCGCTCCGCAGTGCGCTTCCTCGTCCTTCCTTTCTTGCTATTATTATTATTATTATTATTGTGGTGGTGGTGGTGGATGGAAAAAAAAAAGAGAGAGAAAAAGTGGAGAAGTGATAGAGCAGAACTGAAGAAAGACATGAAAGAAGTAACACGAAAACAAAAAAAAAAGAAAAAGAGAAAAAGAGAAAAAGAGAAAAAGAAATGTATACAAATACATGTATATGAGAATAATATTTCTGCTTCACGAACGGCATGCATCAAAGTTGTTGGCTATCCACCTTGACACAAAACCAAAAACACCATCCAGTCCCCTCTTCTGCACGGGCTCTTTACAAATCAACGCCCGGTGCGAAAGTTTTTCTGCAACATGCCGCACATGCACGGAGTTATTTGACTGCTCATGCAGACGACTGAAATCCACCACAATAGAGTCAAAGGGTCCCGCCTTTTTTAACATTGACTCCACGATACATCGCTCTGTCGGGTACATATTATGCGGCCACTCCTCCGCAGTCAACTCCGTGATGCGACGCCGCTTTGTATACATCTCCTCCTCCGACGTGGCGCACAAAGCAGCAGTCTCCTCCTCTATCTCCTTTATATGTATATTATTATTACTATTATTATTGTTATTTCCTCGCACTCCACTGCGCTGCGACGGCTTCAGTGTAAAGCCAGAGCTCATCAGCGGGACAATAACATCATTGATGCTAGAGACAAGCAGGCGGTGCTCGAAGGCCGCCAGCGCCGCCAAGTGTTCAGACGAAATGAGCCGCTCCGTTAAAACATTTGACTGAAGAAACATGTCGTGGTACGCTACGGAGTACACGCAGCCAATAAGCCTCCCGAGGTACGAGCGGACGACGGCGTCCATTTGGCACGTGCCTGCATGCGGAGTGGCGACGGAGCAAAACATTTTCCACTCGACGTGCATGCATCCACTTTGCCGCTGGGCCACCCGCGCCAACTGCGGCAGCGCCTCGCGGACAATCAACCCTCCCATTGAATGCGCCACGAAACTTAACTCGACGTGTGTCTTCTTCTTTTTCGCCCCCTCATCATTCATTAATAAAGGAGGAGGAGAGATGTTGTGGAGTGCAGAGGCCACCTCCTTCGCAAGACGTTCCCCACACTTGACAACGCCGTCGTCTGTGAGTAACTTCTCATTCATGCTGGCCTCTACAATCATTGGGGGATTCTCAAGCGCCCGCAGGTGCCGGACGAGACAACAAAAGTCGCGATGGGTGCCATGGGAGCCGTTCTGCAGAACGACAATGCGGTGCCTCATCCACAGCTCCAAGAAGAGGAAAAACTGAAGAAAGTGTAAAGAGAGCTTTAATATTTCTGCCGTACTGGCATCTCCCTCTCGCTTCACTTCATCCCCAGAGGAATAGTCAGAAAAAAAAAGGAGAAAAGGAGAAAAAGAAAGAAATTGAAAAAAAAAGCACAAGACATGGTTTCTTTATATATATATATATATACTCGCATCTGTGAGTTGCCTGGAAGCTTCCAGGCAACTCACAGATTTCCATTCTTGCTCTTATTCGCCTACTTGCCTATGTTAGTTATGCAGTTGAAGATCCAAAAAGCATGCACACATTTCATTATATGTGCATATGTATGTATTCAGCAGATAATGTCGTTAACCAAATCACCTCCACCACAACCACCATCACCTTCTTCCTTCTCTTCTTATTGTCACTCTACATGCATACATACATAGAGAGAGAGAGAGAAAGAAAGAAATATAATAATTATTTTTTACTATTCCCCACATGATTTATGTACGAATCACTCTATCTGTCTCATTCGACTCCACAACACAATGAGGCCCCACCGTACAGTTCTTCACAGACACACCAGACGTGATCATTGCAGATGCACCAATGACAGAATTGGTGATTACTGTATTTGCACCAATTTCAACATTATCCAATATGATACTATTTGTGATGCGTACTTGCGTACCAAGGACCACGTTCTTCCCAACAACACTTCTACTGATATTCACCCCGCAGTTCGGCTCTGACTGCACGAAGCTATGATTAATAGCCATTTTATTCTCCTCGTCCTTCCACTGCACAGTGAAGGAGTCATCTGGGAGCAGGGTTGAGAGTGCTAGGGAAGATTGATGGGATAATGGAAACAAGAGGTGAGAAGTGCCGTGTTTTTTATCAGTCGGTAAAAAGGAGGAGGCAGAAGAAAAAGTAAAAGTATTCTTCTTTTTTGCATAGCTGCCGCTGTTGTTATTATTGTCTAATAGTTGAGATTTTGCAGCCAGTATCTCCTGCGTTATCGCAACGTAATCCTCCCTTGTCCTTACACGATATGCCTTCATGCCTGTATCCGCATCTTCGTCATATATCGTGCAGGAGACCAGTAAATTGTCCGTGTCCTCTGGGAATATCGCCTGGGACGAAGAGGCGTTCAGGAATCTCATCAAGCAGTCCCCCTCAAGCAACCAGTGCTTCGGGATCTTGTAATTTATTTTCTGCTCAGGTTTCATGAAGACTTTCTTCTTCTCGTTTATCGTGCAGTGTTGACTTCGGGCATACATTGGAATGATATCCTTCTGCACAGAGATATCATCGTGAGAGGACTCAGCCATCGCATGCAGCGCCCAGTTCCGCACGAGATATGCATGCACGTCCGTGACGTCGGAGGAGAATGTGAGGTTCGGCCTGCGGCTGGCGAAGCCAAGTGTCAGGCGGAGCTCCTGTGCCTCTTCAAAGGGACATATGAAGTGCAGCCGTTTGCTGTGTACATGCCTGTCGCGGTGGTGATTAATATTCTCATCATCGTCCTCCATGAGATTATTATTATTATTAGTAGTAGTAGTAGTAGTAATACTATCATTATTATTATTATTATTATTATTATTATTCTGGGAGGGGGGAGAACGTTGTATGCTCTCATTATTTTCTTCGTACGCAACACATGTGCGGCGGTGCACGTACGACTTCACAGGACTGCCGTGTCCCCCCCATGCAGACGTCGATGATGGACACTTCGGCAAGGGGCGGAACAGCAGCACAGAGACAGAGGCGGCGCTGCAGTAGAAGTCGCGGATGAACGGCTCCAAGTCAACACCGGGAAGAAATGTGTCGCAGCTTAACAGCAACGCGTCGCGGAGTGAGCTCGCCTGCATCGTCTCCTTGTGCTCCAGGTACGCCTTCACTACATCACACGTCGTCGAGCGTCTCTTATTCTGCTCGAAGGGGACGAGAATGAAAATAAAGTTGACGTCGGAGAACTGTTTGTGGAGGTAACTCTGCAGCGGGACGTAGTCCTCGTTCACACAGATGAAGAAGGTGCGGCAGCCGGTCTTGTAGAGCGGGTAAAGGCAGTACCAGATCATCGGGCGGTTGCATATTGAGAGCATCGGCTTTGGGTCATTGGTGCAGAGCGGGCTGAAGCCATCGGTGGTGCCGCCAGCAAACACAACAATGTCGAACAGGAAAGAAGTCGCGGCGGAGGGGGACGCAACCGTGCTGCAAGGCTCCATGTATGTATTTATGTATTTAAGTATTTATGTATGTAGGTCTTTTCTTTTTTCTTTTTCTTTTTTTTGCTTTTCTTCCTTCCTTATTCACTGCAGAGTCACACGCAGCTCATTTTTCCAACGTGGTGTACACAATTTATATGTATGTGAGTATGTAAGTACATATGTGAGAGAACGGGAAAGAGCAGGAAGAGGAAATTCACATAGAGACATCAAAATGAAAGATAAATATAATAGTTATTCACATGTATACATCACATCCTCAAATTGTTATTATAATTATTTTTCCTATTATTATTTTGTATGTATGTATGTACATACGGTGAGAGAGAAAGAGGGGGGGAGGGGAAATGGTGAATACTTTTCGTACCAATGGTCTTGTATTGCGTTTAAACCTAGACATATGCATGTATGTTTCGGTAAATGGGGAGTTTACCCACTTTCATTCTATTTCTCTCTCAAATTCATATCGAGAGATCCTCCCCATACATACATACATGCGTACACAGGTACAGACAGAGCAAGAGCGAGAAAGAGAGCGAAAGACGTATTTATTGCAGACAACGCGTCATCAAGCACATATTCCTTTTGGATAGATGAATGGATAACTTGGAATAATTATAATTCTTTTCTTTATTTCGTTATCGCTCTTTAACACTCCTCACTCTTATTCTTCTTCTCTCCGATTATTGTATTATAAATAAATAAATAATAAATGATGTCATCTTTCCCTCTCTTACTTCCGATCAGGCTGACGATCATAGAATTCGTTACGTGTCTTCACATCGATCTTATTGAGGAGCACCTTGGGGAATGTGCGGAGAAGTTGCCAGCAGAGGTCGAGGCTCTGAAAAATATCACGCGACTCATAAAACCCCTGGCAGATAAACTTCTTCTCAAACTTCTCCAAGAACTCCAGGTAAAGGAGATCCTCAGTACTGAGCGCCTCCTCGCCCACTACCGCCTTCATCGCCAATATGTCCCTGCTGATGGCGTACGCCGCGTACATCTGGTTGCTCACACCGCCATGGTCCTTGCGCGTCATCCCCTCACCGATGGCGTTCTTCATGAGGCGGCTCAGCGACGGGAGGATATTTATCGGCGGGTAGAGCTGGCGGTTGTGCAGCTGCCGGTCGACGTAGATCTGCCCCTCCGTGATGTAGCCGGTGAGGTCGGGGATCGGGTGCGTGATGTCGTCGTTCGGCATTGTGAGGATCGGTATCTGCGTGATGGAGCCGGCGCGGCCCAGCACACGGCCGGCACGCTCGTAGATGCACGCGAGGTCCGTGTACATGTAGCCGGGGAAGCCGCGCCGCCCCGGGACCTCCTCGCGCGCGGCGGATACTTCACGCAGCGCATCCGCGTACGAGCTCATGTCGGTGAGAATGACGAGGACGTGTTTCCCGCAGTCGTAGGCGAGGTACTCGGCGGTGGTCAGTGCGAGGCGCGGCGTCACGATTCGCTCGATTGTTGGGTCGTTCGCCAAGTTCATGAAGAGCACAGTTTTCTCCATCGACCCGTTCTCCTCGAACTCCGTGCGGAAGAAGCGCGCCGTCTCGTGGTTCACGCCCATCGCCGCAAACACGATGCAGAAGTCCTCCTCCTTCCCCTCCTTCCGCACTAACCCCGCCTGACGCACAATCTGCGCGGCGATCTCGTTGTGCGGGAGGCCCGCCCCGGAGAAGAGCGGGATCTTCTGCCCGCGCGAGATGGACGTCATCACGTCAATGGAAGAAATGCCGGTCTGGATCATCTCCTCCGGGTACACGCGGGCGCGGGGATTGATTGGAATCCCCTGAATGTCCCTGTACTGCTCCGGCAGCACCGGCGGCCCGTTGTCGATGGGCACGCCGGAGCCGTTGAAGACGCGGCCGAGCATGTCCTCGCTCACGCCGAGCTCCATCACCTTCCCGGTGAACTCGCACTTGGACCGCATCACGTCAATGCCCGAGGTCCCCTCGAAGACCTGCACGACGGCCTTGTCGCCATCGACCTCGAGGACTTGGCCGCGGCGCAGCGTCCCGTCGGAGAGCTCAATGTTTACAATCTCAGCAAAAGTCGGAAGGCGGACATCGCCGAGAATCACAAGCGGACCGTTGACGGCGCGGATCGTTGTGTACTCGAGATGAGGCTTGACGACGTAGTTGCTCTGGATCTCCTTGATGTGCTCCGCAAGCAGCTCCTGCTTGGAGAGCATGTGAACAGTCTCTGCCTCGTGGAAACCCATGTTGTTAGTTTTTTTGGTTTTGTTTTTTTTTTGTTTTTTATCTTCTTTCGGTAGTTAAGAATAGGGAAGAGATAATATAAATAAATAAATATGTCGATTTGCCTGCTTGTTTCTGCCTGGGTCACTCTCCTTGCTTCTCACTATGTGCCTCTTCTTTTGTTTCCTTGTGTAGATATGTTGTGATTGTTTTCCTTCTCCTTCAATTTATTCTTTTAGCCCTTTCATAAAGTACAATTTATATTTATGTATACACAGTGGATGAACATCGTAGGAAAACGGGAAAAAAAAAGATTTTTTTGGTGGGTGAAAAGAAGGGATTTTTACAGGTATACATGTGTACATACAGAAGACGAGATGGGATAAAAAAAAAAAGGAGAAAGGCGGACTTATACCAAAGACGTATACACGTACATGGGCGTTGTTAGTGTTTTCCTTTACGATGCATGCACACAGTTACAGACTGAGAGAGAAACAGATTTCCACTTACTCCTCTTCACATACTCTTTATTCTTCTTGTTGCTACTTTTTTTTCTTTTTTAATGTTTCTGAGGGAAGGAAGAATCGTTGTTTGCTTTGGTAGGTAACTTCAGTCTTCCCGTTATCAATTGCCTTCACAGATAAGCATGTAAATTGATAGATATAGACACAGTCATGCATTTCTTTCCTCCCTCCTCTTCTTTTTGTCTTTCTGTCAGTATTGTCTACCCGGCTCACTCTCACGCAGGAGACAAAAAAAAAAAAAAACAGAACGGAAACGCAGAGGAAGAAAGACAAATGAGTAGACACTCACACAGAGAAATGTGTACACATGCACATACAGATGAGCATAGGTACACGTGTTTTTATTCTCTCCATAACCTCTCTCGCTGATATTCTTCTTTTTTTTTTTCCTTCCTTCCTTCTTCTTCGATTGTTTGTTTGTTTTTCTTTCCTTTACGCAAAAAAAAAAAAAAAACACCAGGAATATATAGTTATTCCTTTGCACAGATAATTTATGGATAATGATACGTCACCATTATTCTTCTTATTTTGTTCATTGCCCTCCTACATCTACCCCTTCCTCTCTCTTTTTTTTTTTAGTTACTCATTTATTCCTCTGGTTCATGTTCTCTTTGCTTGTTACTTATTTTCATTTTTTCTGCAGTCGTGTACAACCCTACCACCCTCTTCCTTCCTCTCCAAGATAGATCACATATATATATATAAATGTTTGTATATCCACATATGCGTGTATGTGTTCTCATCTTTGCTTTTTTTCCCTTTCCTTCCTGTTTGACCCTCATCTTCCCTTTTTATTTTTATTCTACTATTATTCCTTTTTTTTTTGTTTTTCAATTTGCTGTAATCCAACTCTACACGTACACAATGTGTACACGCCTCCACTACGCGAGGTCGAGCACCATGCGGCTGGGGTCCTCGATGAGGTTCTTCACCTTCACGAGGAACGTCACCGCGTCGCTGCCGTCGATGAGGCGGTGGTCGTACGTGAGCGCGACGGCCATGACGTCCCGCACCTTCACCTCATTGCCGACAACCCACGGCTTCTTCTTCGTCGCGTGCATGCCGAGAATGGCGCTCTGCGGCGGGTTGATGATTGGCGTCCCCATCCACGAGCCGAAGACGCCGCCGTTGCTGATTGTGAATGTGCCGCCGGTCATCTCCGCCAGCGTGAGTTTGTTCACCTTCGCCCGTTCGCCGAAGTCGGCGATCTGTTTCTCGATCTGCGCAAAGTTGGACTTCTGCACGTCGCGCAGCACCGGGACGACAAGTCCTCGCGGGGTCGACACGGCGATGCTGATGTCCACGTAGTCATGGTACTCAATAAACTCTGTGCCGAAGGACGCGTTCACAATCGGGACGTCCTGCAGGGCAATTGCGCAGGCCTTCACGAACGGCGACATGAATCCAAGCTTCACGTTGTGCTTCTTCTGGAACTCGTCCTTGTAGCGGTTACGCATCTCAATAAGGGGCGTCATGTCGATCTCGTTGAATGTGGTGAGCATCGCGCATGTATTCTGACTCGCCTTCAGGCGGTCCGCTATACGCTGGCGCATGGAAGAGATGCGCACATTCCGCACACGCGGGTCCGATCCCGTTGCGACCGCAACTTCCTGGCTTCTTTGCGCCGGCGCTGGTGCTCCTACGGGCTTCTTTGGTTTCTCCTGCGTCTGTGCTTGTGACTGCTGCTGCTGTTGTTGTTGTTGCAGCGGCGGCTGTTGCTCTGTTGCTGGTGCTGCGGCGTCTGCCTCCTTCGCCTTTGCTGGTGCTACGCCCTCCCTCATCTTTGAGAGCTCCGCGCCGACCTCGACGACGGCGTCGTCCTCAAAGTTTATCTGCGTGATTACGCCGTTCGCCGGCGCCCGCACGTCCACGTTGAGTTTGTCGGACTCGATCTGGCAGATAACCTCGTCCTCGCTGACGGTATCGCCGACCTTCTTCGTCCAGCCTACGACCTTGCCGGAGCTGATCGACTCCGCGATGGTGGGGACGTTGATGCTTAAGCAGAAGCGAGACGCAATTTTCTGCACGCTCAACCGGCTGGTGTGGAGACCATGGGCAGTGAAGCGGCGAAGCATGTCGGCGGAGGTATAAATATATTTGTATGGATGCACGTGTATATATATATATATATATATATATATATATATATATATATATATATATACAGATATAGATATAGATATACAGATGTATGTTTCTGTGTCCCTTTCTCTCTCGGTGTATGTGGTGGGAAAGGGGGAGGGGGGCAGGAAGAATGGAGTAAACCAAATAATTTAGACACAGAGAGACAATAAACAAACAAATGGGGAGAAAGGAATTAGATAAATACAACAAATAGGAGCAGCAAGTGACAAAAAGATATCTTCCAAAGGGAAAGAGGAGGAAAAGAAGAGGAGGGCACTCTTGTGAGAGAACTGAAGTGAAGGGATAAAACAGGAACAGAAACTCCATATTTTGTTTTTCCTTTCGGTTTCTCTCCATCCTCGTTTTTTTCTTTTCCTTTCTTTTTTTTTCTTTTTTTTCCTCTGGTCTCATTGATCTTTAGGTGGATGCCTCATCGGCGCAATATACTCAATGCGACCTGACGGATCTCATGGTCCCATACCAATATGGCCCAAGCAAAAAGTGGTGCAGCAGTCAACGCGGAAACTTGTCCCCACGGCGCCCACCTTGTACACGTAAAGAGCGCAGCCCATGACAGCATGACTCGTGTGTTGACGACAGCCCTGATGAAGTCCCGCAATCGCAGCCTTCCATGACCTGCGTCACCATCGACTTCCCGCGGTGTGGTCAAGACATGACCCATGAGTATCAAACAAAGGGAGGAGCCGCACCGGAGCGCCATGCTGATTATGTTCACAAGAATAAGGCCGGTTGTTGGGTCATCCACCCACTGCAGCCGCAGCACAAGATAGCACGCGGCGGCGTACACCGCAGCCTGCACCATCATCATCGTCTGCGAGAGCCGCAGCAACGCCGCCGACGACGTTGCCCGCACAAAGGCGTCCAGCAGCCCGTAGACGGCGAGCAGCGGCAGCAGCAACGAATAGAACTGCAGCGCCCGCACCACCGCCGGCGACGCCCAGCGGCTCGAGAAGAGCCGCAGCAGAAACGACTCCGCGAGCGGCGGCACGACGAGAAGACCGGCCGCCCCGAAGTACGTCGCGACCCGCAACATTGCGAGCAGCAGCGCCGCCGCCTCCTCCGGCCTCCCAGCAGCGGCGTCACGGCTCCACTTCACGAAGCAGGCGCTCTCCCACACGCGGAAAAGAAGGCGGGCGACGAGGGAGCCCAAGTTTGCAACCACGTCGTACCGGCCCATCACCGCGGCGGACGCAAACGTCGCGAGGGCGAAGTGCTCGCCTTCTGCCAGCACGAGGCGCAGGCAGCTGTCGCTGAAAAACTGCCGCAGCAGCAGCCCCTCACTCATCACGGCATCGCAGACGGACCGCAATGAGAGAAAACTCCACGGAAAATATGCCCGCAACCACAGTGAGGGTGGTAAAATAACGTCACTAGAACAAGACGATGATGATGATGAAGAGGAGGGCACTGCAGCAACACCCCAGCGTGCAGTCATTGCGCCTCTCTTGGCCTTCTGAAGAAGATCGTCGTCTTTATCGTTGTTACCACCACCACCACGGCTCTTGTCGTTATTCCACAGCCAGAGAAAATACACAACAGTCACCACGGCGTACGCGAGGGAGCCTATGGCGAAAAACATCCGCGCAGTATACATGTCACCACCCAAACCACCCCGAAACTTCAGAAACATCAAGCACACAATCAAGCGTGCCAACAAGGCCCAAAACTCCGAGGTGACAATAATCTTTGCGTAATCAAAGGAGTAAACGAGCGTGATGCAAGGCTCGATCGTCAGTGAAACGACCACGCTCAGCGCCAATAAAAGTTCCGGCATTCCCATGGAGCTGCTATCATTATTATTAGCTAGCCCTAGTGACACGGCGGCACTATCTTCCTTCACATGAGAAAGTGCAGTTAGCGACGGAAACAAAGAAACGCCACATAACGGTAACACCTCCAGCACCGCCATGACGAAAATCCCCAACGGAAGTGATGCAATGGAACAGTTCATCACGCGTAGCACGATCTTACCATCTCCAGCCCGCTCACGCAAGTTCTGACGTGCATTTACACTCCTCACACAATCACGTGCAAGGAAGAGAACGGTGTTGAAATACAACTGGCATGAAAAATTGACGCCGTTTTCATGTGGTGCGAGTTGACGTGTCAGGGCGGTGGAAAGCGCGAAGGTCAAAAACTTGAGTGCGACGTTAAGTACGAGAGCGAAGGCCAACTGCCCCTTGAAGTCCATTACAATTCCAATTGAGTAAAATCTGTGGAAAGATGAGGCTCGTCGCCAAATACATATAAATATATTCTGTGTCACCAGTCTCTGCAGCTCTACTGCCACTAGGAAAAAAAGCACAAGAGAAAAAAAAAATATATAAAATAATAATAATAATAATAATAGTCAGGCATAAATGCATTCCCAAAAAAAAAAAAAAAAACATACATGGAGTCCCCCATCAGAGCAGAATAACGTATATAAAGAGACAGAAGAAAACAAAAAAAAAGAAGAACAAAACTCAATGTCGTTCTCTTTCTTCTTTTTCATCTTATCTTCTGGTCTTCATTCTTAAAGGGATTCATATGTTTTTTTGTGTGAGTTGTAGAACCAAGTGTGAAAAAACAAGAAGGAGGGATATACATACATAGAGAAGCGCATATATGTATATAACCCCCATACACATACACACAAACAGAAACACAAACTGTGAGAATTATCTTAGCCTTATATATGTTATTCCCCCTCCTCACATGGGAGACTGTTGTCATTCCGCTCTTCCTCCTCTTCTCCCGCGTCTAGACCTGGAATACGTTCAAGTCGCCGCCGCGCAAATGTCAGATAGGCGCTGTGGCCCTTCGAGACAAGGGCGGGACGCAACTTTGGGTGGGACTTTCTATCTTCATCCCCCTCCTCACGACCACGTTTATTAAATGACGGCTTGAAGTACTTTGTCAACGCCTCCACGGTTCGTATGTCGATAAACTCAAACGGCTCTTCTCGTAAACGTTGTGCCGTGCGCTGCGACTGTTCGATGCATGGAGAAAACGTGCATAGCATGCCGCCCGGTCGAAGAACGTGAAGGACATTCTCGATTGCAAGCCACGGCGCCGGTACATCCAAAAAGACGGCGTCTACGTGATGCCGCGGGAGGCCAAAACCCGGTTTGGGGTTAACGCCGTCACTTATGTCCTCCTCCACGCCGGCAGCAACACTGCTCTCCAGCGAGGTGGTGCAAACATCACGCCAGTTAGATGTCACGAGAGATGCCGGCAAGCCGTTGCGCCGAAACTCCTGCCGGGCCTCCAAGCAGCGGCCCTTGTGGAAGTCAAACGTGTACACAGTCCCGTTCGGCGCGACAGTCTTTGCGAGCGAGTGCGTCAGCGACCCGCTCCCGGTGCCCGCCTCGGCGACGCGGCTCCCCGGCCCCAGCCGCAGGTTGAATGTAATGACGGCGATGTCCGTGTCGTAGATGATCTGCGTGCGGTGCGGGACCGCCTGCGTCCACAGGTCGGCGCTTGTCTGCAGGACGACGAGACTGGGCGGCCGCGAGGTGTCGTCCTTTATGTTGCTCTTGCCAGCGACCCGCGTGCCAAGCGGCTGGCCGATGATGTCGTCATGGAGGAACTTTCCCTCCCTGCAGTGCAGCAGCTCCCCGGAGCGAAGAAGCAACGGCGTGAGGTTTTGATGCCCGCGAAGCAGCAGGACAACATCGCCCTCCTTCGCAAAAGCTCCACGCGGCGCCAACATTTAAACACTAACGCGCATGTGTCAGAAGAAAAAGAAAAAAGGAACAAACGCGAAAAGGAAAAAGATGCAGCGAGGGTGAATGTGGTGAAAATGGAGATTGTGGACAAAAACGACCCGCCCCTGACACACAAAGGTACATACATAAAAGAGTGGTTGTCAATCGTTGGGGAAGCCCATTATGGCTTTGTGGAAACTTTCCACGCATACGAATATACGAACATACACACAGACACACTGAAGCAAATACATATAATCACGTGCCGCATTTCCTGATCACTATCTATTTTCTACTTTTTTTTTTTGTGGGTACGTCATTTATATGTCACCAAACGTTGAATGGAATCACTGACTTCACTATGATGCTGTGATGGGACCGCAAATTCAAGGAGGATCTGGCTCCATTTCCGTATAAGGCGTACTGCTGGGTCTTGTGTCTTTGAACGACTCTGGTGTAAGCGCTGCGCGGCATCTGCAGACTTCCCTCTCCACTTCCTCTTCTGGCTGTAATTCTTCCCATGTGCATCCTTCCCACGGTCACGATGATGGCAGTCAGAAGAGGAATACAGCTTCTGTCCTTGGCGCCAGTGCAAAGTTGGGCTCTCTGATGTGGTCTGCATTTTGGTGATGCATCCCGTGATCTCTTTTAGACGACTACTCAATGCTTCCACGACTCTGAGCAGCTTTGCGTTCACGTCATTCCCCTCCGCATGGCTGTTTGGCACCAACGGCTTCCCGGAATGGAGAATGGACGGCACGGAGGAGCTGGCATACCAGAGTCCATTCTTCCACTCCTCACGGGCTGCGTGAAGGGCCCCACGACGCGCATTCAACTCTTGTTGTTGTTGGTTTAAAATCCGCAGTGCTTCAGAGGCAAAGGGCGATGCGTGTCCTTTTTCTCGTTTGCTAAACGGCGAGGCCACTCTTGGAGATGCTTCTGGAAGCATCGAAGTGTTATTGTTATCATTAATCGTCGATTGCTGCCGTGACTGCTGTTGAGGAGGTCTCTGCCTTTGGAGAGCTATGGCATTTTCCAGTCGCCTCAGTTCGGCATTGATGGATTCCAGCTCCATCTGCAGCGCCAGCTCCTGTTCCCCGTATGTCTGCTCTATCAAACTCAGGCGTCGCCGCAACATTTCTGCAGGAACCACCAAAGAGGAAGAAGAAGTTGACGCCCGTTGTTGTTGTTGTTGTTGTGTCATCTCTGCACTCATCACATCTCTTTCGCCCTCACCCTCTTCCTTCTTCTTATTCGTCTTTTCTTTCATCCTTTGCTGCTGCACCTCCTCCATGGAAGCCGCCTTCTCTGCTGAGAGACGCATCTCAGTTTCACGCTTCTTCGCCTTCGATTCCTCTTGTGAAAAAATATTCCCGCGCTCCTCCTTCTCGTACGCCGCCATCTCTTCGTCCACCTCAGCAAAAAGCACGCCACGTTCATCGGCGTACCGCTGCTTGAGTTTCCTCTCCGCGGCCTCCCGCTCCACCGTCATTGCCCGCACTATCTTTTCTACTTCTCCCTGCACTGCCTCTGACATCATCTCTTCCATTTCCACCCTGGACTCCTCCTCTAGCTTTGCCATCTGCTCAGCCACTCTCTTTTCATACAGTTCTTTTGCCTTCTTGTTCTCCGCCAATGCCGCATCACGTCTGCGCTCAAAGTCCTCCCGCTCGAGCTTCCGGCGCACCTCTGTAGATCGTACAAACACTTTAACGTCATCCTTCACCGCCTCCTGAATTTGGACATCCAATGCAAGATCACTGTGCGCCAACTCCTCCTGCAATGTGGTGCGAAGGAGCATCTCTGTTTCCTCCAGATATTTTTCCTTCGCTGCCAGTATGGCTTCATTGGCCGCACGAATGCCCTCCACGCTATTATTATTATTATTATTATTATTATTATTATTGGTAGTAGTAGTAGTAGATTTTGTAGTAGAGACAGGTGATGATGAGGAGACAGATGATGGTGGTTGCATTCGCTCTACAGAGGCTAATTTATTCCGCCGCTCTTCCTCCAGAGTTTGCATGCGTTTTCGCTCCTCATCCTTCCAGTGACGGCGCACGGGGTCAAGAACTTCATTTATTTGTGAAGTGTTTGTTGAATTGCCAAGTGTAACAGTGACAGGGCCCTCAAGCTCACACAACTCCCTGCGCAAACGCCTCAGTGTTGCCTCCATTGTTGCAGAAAACTCCGCTTGGTCCTTCTTCGATTTATTCTCAATGGCAGCAACCATCTCCTTTTCCTTTGCATGCAAGCAAGTTTTCCCTCCTTTTCCCTCAACCGTGTTGTCTACACTCTTCTGCTCCTTTGTGTACCTCTCACGAAGTGCTTTCATCTCTATCTGGTGACGCCTCTCTGCATCCTCCTTAAGTCGCTGCAGTTCCTCTTGAGACTTCTTTTGCAGCTCAGCCCTTTTCGCCGCGAATTCCGCTTGCGTTTCACTCTCCAACTTCTTCTGTGAGGCGGCCAACTCCGCCTGCAGATCTTTGCGTTCTCGCTCATATTTCTCTTTTGCAGCCGTCTCCACCTTTGCCACAGCGCTGGCCACACGCTGCGCATGCTGCTCCTTTATCTTCAACAGTTTCTGCTGAAGATCCTTTTCTTCCTGGAGGTTCTCGTCAATACTTTTCCTCAACCGCTTCACCAACTCTTCTCTCTCTTTACCTGCATGCTCCTCACCGTCATTCGATGCGGTTTGCTTTTCTATTAACACCCGCTTTTCCTCCAACTTACTCTGCAGCTTCTTCACCTCCTCCTCATGAGCACGACGCATCTCCTGCAGACGCTCACGATGTGCCGCCTCCGCCTTCTCCTCCTCCGCCACGAAAGCCGCCTCCCGCTCCCGTCGGAGTTTCTCCTCGAGATTCCTCTCAGCCTCAGACACAATTCGCCGCTCGCCACCTGCATGCGAAGTTGATGTCGGGAGCTTGAAGACATCAGCGACGAGTCTACTGTCTCTCGGCGAAGTACTTGGCAATGCACGTGAGGTTGGCCCTAATGGAGGCACGAATGTGTGCGTTAAGGTCGCTGTGGTGGATGTCCCTCCAGCCAAGTCCGCAGGTAATTTCTTCAAGATTGAAACAGGGCCACCACCACCACCAGCAGTGTTACTATTATTATTATTAGTAGTAGTATTATTATTATTACTACCACTTCTATTATTGATGCCACTCCCATTATCATTCTCTACATGCAAAGCACCACCACCACCAGTAGTAGTAGTAGTGGTAGTTTCCCTTTTCGCCCCACCTTTCTTTTTGAGCTCCTTCTTCTCAAGAAACTTCTGTCGGTAGAAATCATCCATCGGGTGCTTCCATGTACTCTCCCCCGTTCTGAAGTTAAAGTAATAAACCTCATCGCCATCCGTGCGGCACGCTCTCCAGTCTTTAGGCAGGCGGGCTCTCAACGCTTCAGATGCAATGTAGAGAAACTCCTTGTCCTCCGGCAACTTCATTCCCATCCACTCGGCAAACTCTTCAATCTCTTCCTCCGTGGGGCTGTAGTTCGCATCGACGGCCTCCTCCAAAACCACAGAGACGGTGCCGTCCTCCGCGACAAACCGCGCGCCGGCCGCAGGAATAACAACACCCAACTCATCACAATCCGTTTGAGGTTGATGCATCTCGCCTATCGGAGGTGACGGCCAACGCTTTAAGAAGAACAAAAGATAAATGTAGAAAATAAGAAGAAGAAAAGCATTCTTTTTTTTTTCCATTTTATTATTGAAGCACAATAATGAAAAAAAAAATCACCACAACAACAACAAGGACAACTATCGCTCCTCTTCCCCTACCTCCCAATGGTGTTTTTCCTTCTTTTTTTTCCAAACAACAACGCAACACACAAGCCCTTCTTTTCTTTGACAATTTCAATGCACGTTGGATTCTTTCCTTTATACTTCACACTTCCTCACCAAGACGGCACAAACACATTAAAAAAAAAGAAGGAGATATTTTCACCAAATGAGAATACCTCTATTTACTGTTTTGTGACGTCAGGGTTGTAGTTGGGATCAAGGAACATCTTCTCCCCCTCCCCGTCTTTCACTTCCACTTCAAGCAGGTTACCGTCCTTCAGCATCTTCTGAATGACGAGATTCACGTACCGCAGCTCCACCTCCAACTGTGATTTATTAAGGGAGCGCACCTGCTCCATGTACCATGTCACCAGCTCTGCACGGGACGGCGGGTCAGACTCCCCAAGCGACTGTATCCTCGTGACAAGACGGTTAACGATGCCAAAATAATGATCCGCACTGATGACAGTCTTCTTGGGTGCAGGCGGCCGTGCTGCGGCTGCTGCGGCTGCATTCGCCGCCTTACTCCCTCCCTTTCGCCTAGTTCTCGTTGACACTCCGCCTGCAGATGTTCCCTGCGCCCTGCCTTCCTCTTCACGTTGCTGCTGCTGCTGTTGCTGCGGATCCTGCTGGCGTTGCCGTTTCCGCTGCATTGGCCCCTGCTGCTGTTCCTCATCTTCTTGTTCTTCTTGTTGTTGTTGTCCGTTGACCGTCTCCCTTTTGACTCCCACCGATCTCACCTCAGTGGGCTCCGGTATTCCGACGAGTTCCACCTCAGTCATGTCAAGCGTCGAGAGCGACTGACGCATAAGCTCCAGCGCGACCTCCACGTGGCTCGTCTTCACATCTTCGCTCATGTACAGTTTCCCCACGGCCTCAGAAAGGCGAATGATGCTCTCCAACAGACGTGTCGTGACGCGGTACACTTTGCTGCGGTTTGACAGAGAATCCTGCAGACGCATGTCTCTGTACGCCGAGACGATAAGTTGCACGGACTCCTCCTTTAGGCGTGGCGTGAGGGAGCGCGTGTAGCGAAGATACAGTTGAAAGTCCTCCGTCGAAAATGGCGGGCGAACCGCGCGGTCGCCGAAACGGTGGAGTCGCAGAAGTTGATCAGCAATCGCGTAGTCGGCGTCAGCATTGGAGTCGTCCACGATAACAAACATGAGATCAAACCGGGACATAATAGGAGCCGTCATGGCGACATTCTTCTGCAGCGGTCTTCGGCGATCGTACTTCCCGCCGATGGGATTCATCGCCGCAAGAAGTGAGGTGCGGGCACTCAGTGTGGCCTTGATTCCGGCCTTTGCAATGGAGATTGTCTGCTGCTCCATTGCCTCGTGGATCGCCACTTGATCCTTCACATCCATCTTGTCAAACTCATCAATGCAGCACACACCACGATCACTCAACATGAGTGCACCCGCCTCAATAGTGCGGTCACCTGTGTCTGCATCTCGCGTTACAGTCGCCGTGAGACCACTTGCAGTAGAGGCCTTTCCACTTGTGTACACGCCACGAGTGACGTTATTTGTCACCCATTTTAAAAACTGGGACTTGGCAGTAGAAGGATCACCTACAATGCAAACATTGATGTCTCCACGTAATCCAATCCGTTCCAACGTACTTTTTGAGACTCCGCCGACCATCTGAAGCAAAATTCCAAGCTTTACAACATCGTGTTTAAAAATGTTGGGGGCGACACACTCCGTGAGGGCTTTAAGTAAGTTATCGTGATTACGCATTAGTCGCACCTTCTCCAGTTCTACAGGAGTGAGCCGTATATTTTCACGTTCCGCCGCCCCGTCTGCGGAATCCTTTACTGCCTCCGTCATCTTTCTGTCATCCCCGTTGGCATCGGTGATGGTGGTTGCAAGAAAGCACATGCGGTAGTTTAGCTCCCGCACACCGAGCACCCTCAATCCCGTGGCGCCCTCCATTTCCTGCTGCGCGTCCTGCTGCGCCCGCTGAGCACCAGACATCTCCCGCTGCACTTCCCTGCGGTGCACCTGGCTGAGCAGCTTTGACACCTCGGGAACAACGATGGGGCAGCCAACTGCAATGATGCGATCGCCCGGCCTTGCCACCTCAACCGCATCGTTGCGGGTGATGAGCTCCATTGTGCGCGGGACGCAGCCGGCAGGAATGTTGTTGGAATCCTCCTGCAGCCGAATCTTCTGCCAGTCACCGAACCTCGTCTGTGGGTGCGTTGGGACAAGTTGAAAGCGGGTTTTGTTCTCACACTGTGGGTCACGGCAGGCAGGTGGCTCCGTGTAGTGAAACGGCTGCAATACAGGCTGGCTTTCTGTCCCACAGTCATTGCAGCGAAACACACCAACGATCAACTCTGGTCGCACTTGTGAGGTTCGTGTTACAACTCCTGTGATGGAGCACAGCTGTCCCACCATGGATGCACGGAGCGCACGGACACTAAGACAGCGGGGAACACATGAAAACACCAAACTAGGACTGCACTTTCCACGGTTCGCGTAATCCTCTGCGTAGTACTGGGAAAGCACCTGATGCAGTGCGAGGTCTATGAAAGGGGAAAAGCGCTGGTAGTCAAACTCAATGACGGTGGCGGCATCCTCGTCGAACAGACTGAAGTCGCCCCAGCGCACAACACACGTCGACCAGTCGGCGCAGGTGCTGATGCGCTCCAGCTGCGCGACGATGTATCGCAGGTCCCCCAGCGGGGCGGCGGGGCGCGGCGACGGGTCGACGAGGCGGCTGAGGAATACGTACATCGTGTCCCGCACCCGCGCCCCGTCAACGTCGACCTCGACGACTACCGGTGCCTCCTCGCGGGGGGCATCCGCCGCAGCCGCCATCGAGGCCGCGTTCATCAACTTCCTGCGAGAAATAAAGAGAGAAGAAATAGAAAAAAATGGGGGAAAGGGGAGGAAGAATTATTTTCATGAGTAGACATATATACACAGAGACACGATTAAAGGAGCATCCAACAAGGAGGAACAACACGAGGGAACTTCACTTACCCAGTCAGAAGACGCAAAAAAACAAGGGAGATGGTGAAAATTACCAAAAAAAAAAAAGAAACAAGTAAAAAAAGTACGAACAAACTTCAGTGATTATTGCAAATCCAAGGCAAGAAGAAATTTTACCACATATACAGACCTCCCACCCAGAATCTGCATGAAAGAAAAAGGAGAGAACAAAAAGCCCAACGCGAATGAAACGGATAGATAGAGAGAGAATCACCTCCCATCCAAACAGTTGCAAGTACTTTATTTCCCACCTACATTAGCAGTTCACGAAAAAAAAAACCTTTTCACTTAGCCCTTTTATCCCCTCTCTGCAGAAGAAACATATATTGTAAGTAAATGTGAAATACTCATAATTTTCGTTTCCACTAACCATTGGAAACAGTGATTTTCACAGGAAAACAAGGAAAACAAAAAAAAAAAGTTGTTTTTGAATATTCTCCATAAAAAAAAAAAGGATATTGTAAGTAAGTGTATAATATATTATTAATATCATTACTACAATAAGGACTGTAGGGCCTTCCTTATGAGTGGATGTATTGGCTTTACGGTTGTCGTGTGTATGCATGTATATTTAGTACTCCAGCCCAAGTCAATTATGTTGCTGCTGCTGCTGTTCAAGGAGATACCAACGCCAGCACAGCAAATATTATAAGAGGCAGAATGAGTGGCTCAAGACGAGCAGCAATGACTGTACCATCCTTCTTACCAGAGTCATTGCTACCTCCATTCTTCTTGCTGTTCGCATTGGCACCACCAACATCATTCTTCCCATCATCTGGAGATCCTGGCGTGGTACTGCTACCATGGCTGTCAACATTAGTTCTGGGGTTGTTAACGCTGACAAAGCGACCAGCATCGTTGCCATTCGGTGAAGATCTTGGTTTGATAATACTGCTGCCGTTGACTGCAATGGTGCACACCTCCTCGTACTTGGGGCAGATAATCTTCCCTTCGCCTTTGAACTCACTGGACGTTGGCGTGATGGACTTACCCTCAGGGCACTCATGCCATCCGCTGCCGCCGAGGTACATCACCTTCACTTTATCATCCTCACATGAGACTTTTGCACACACTCCACGGACGGGCGTGTACTCACTGTCGCCTCCCTCCGTGGACTTTGCCTGGAGTGACTCCGCGTCCAGACACCACGAGTCACCCGCAGCCAATGACCCGGGTTGAGCTTGGACTTCTGTTTCCGTGCACGTAGCGTATGCAAGGAGATTAGGCTTTTTGGCACGCGCCTCAGGAACAGCAACCGGGCAAATCTCCGGTGGGGCCCGTAAACGACTACCCACGCTATCAAGGCACCTACCAACAGCATGGCGGTCAGATGTACAGCGAAGACTGTGGTCCGCACGACTGCAGAACATGCCGGGATAGTTCGTGTCTGGTGTCGTCGCCGGGCACTGATTGTCCAGGAAATTGCAGCCAACCTTATTTCCCCACGACATCGGCTCCTCCATCCCCCAAACAGCCCTATAGTAGCCGAGGTCCTGAAAAAGGGCCATAGTCAACGCCGTGTAGTATCCCAGTGTGTAGCCCTTGTAATTGCTCATCAGCTCGTCCTTCGCATTGCGCTCCGACCAGTGAGACTCCACTACACCATCAATCCCCGTCTGCAGCTCCATCCCTTTTATAGTGTCACAGTCGAAGTGCCTCTTCGCCTTCTCCAGCGTCGCGACGGAATTCACCACCGTCACGGCTTTGCTTTCACCACGCACAGCAGTGATGTTCAACAGCATCTTCTTCTTTTCCATCTCCTGCAGGTCGAACCCAAGGGCGTGGGCGATCTCGTGTGCAAGAATACGACTGCCAGCACGCACAGAGGCAATGTGGTGGGCGTACACGTGCATGACACCAGCGACTGGACGACCGCCCACAGACAGCATGGCACACGGGATGGCCCACGTTTTTGTCCCTGCGCCGGAAGCAACGTAGAGCACCATGTCGGCATCCGCGACACCTTCGCTTCCATGCGATGCAGGCACAGTGAAATACCGGCAATTCCCATATGCTTCATTAAACCGTGGAACAATCCATTTTGACTCTGCACGCTGAACAAGAAGTCGCTCAGCATGCAGTTTAATAGCCAGAGGCATGACCGTGTTCAGGAGAGCATTTTTCCTTTCTTCTGTCAGCTGTGTGTTGCCACTGCACACCTTACTTCCACCCTCAAAGTCAGGGCGTAACAAAGAACTTGCGGCGGAACTGCAGTGCTTCTCCGGATCCTCTAAATCAACTGTGGACGCTATGATGCGGATGGGGCTCCACTCACTGCCGTCGTCACCAACATTATCTCCGGATACCCCAACTGTGTACGCCTGCATTGCGCCCTGTCCCTTGCGCGGGACCTCACGCACCACCACCGTCTGCAGCCGGCCGCCGCTCCTCCGCATTATCTCGTCAAACATGCAGTGGTGCTTGGGAGCAGAGTCGGCAACGCACCCGCTGATCCAGTACATCGTCACAATTAGCACCAGCAGCAACAGGGACACATGTGACTTCAGCACGCCGTGAAACGAGTGGAAGATCATCTTGGTTATAAACAGCAGCAGAACCTTGTCTGCGGTGGAGAAACAAAAGCAAGAAAATAGGAGAAAAGGAAAGCAAGTGGGAAAGAAGGATGAAA